>CM042480.1:10358083-10938083 GCA_023621385.1 Quercus gilva
GGATTTATTTATTCAATGTTTAATTAATTTTCCTACATTCATACAAGTGTTCTTGCGAGTATTTATAAATTTCACAATGAGTTTTTGATGATGTTGCTAGGGACTTGGTTAGGAAAATAAATTAGATCTTATTTGAATTTTTCCTTCTACTAGTTGTAGTTAGAATTACAGTAAAAAAAAAAAAAAAAAAAGGTTTCTTGTGGTGTATGAGAACTTGGATGCATGATCAAAAATATTGTCTCGTTAGTTGTGATGTCCCATCCATAATGTTACAACCTGGGGATAATTCAAAAACTCTTAGAGAGCTATTCTCACCCATAGCTACCAATCCTCCATCTTGTATAGTGTTGCAAGCAGCCATTGCCGCACACTTTGAGTTGAAACCACAAATTATCCAACTCCTTTGTACTTTTTATGGGTTAAATAGAAAAGATATTTATATGCATATAAAGGATTTTCTTGAAATATATGCTACATGCAAGTTCTAAAACTTCATTTGATTATTTTGTTTGCTTACAATTTTTCCTTTTTTCCTTGAAGAATAAGGCAAAAGCATGGCTGAACTCTTTATCACCTAGATCTATCACCTCATGGGAGCTTCTAGTCACAAAATTCCTCCCTAAAATTTTCCCAATGGCCAAGAACAACACCTTAAGGAGAGAATTTGTGATTTTTATCAAGATGATGAAGCATATAAATTTCTTGAGAGTTATGAGAGATTTTTAAGGACTTGATTTTAAAGTGTCCCCACATGGTTTTGAAACATGGAGATTGGTACAACATTTTTGTAATTGGTTTAACTTAGACAAACTGTAACATGATTGAGTTTATGAATGGTGATGGCTTTTTGAGTCTTATAGATGACAAGGCATATAAATTTCTTGAGGATTTATCATAGAGCTCCCAACAATGGGATTTTTCCAACCGTGGAGAGAGATTAGTCCTTGCAATTAAGAGAGGAGGATTATATGAAATTAGTGAAGACTTACACATGAAAGCAAGCTTAGATAGTCTCACCCATAAGGATGAAGCTTTGGCTCTAGGAAAAGGGAGGTTAGACAAATCCTTAGAGAGCTTCAACCTCACAGGTGAGATTGTCTAACCTTGCTTTCATGTCCAAGTCTTCACTAATTTCATAAAATCCTCCTCTCTTAACTGCGGGAGCCGATTTGTAAGACTCAAAAAGCTACCACCATTCATGGACTCAATCATGTTGCGGTTCATCTGAATTAAACTGTTATAAAAATGTTGTACCAATCTCTATGTTTCAAAACCATGGTGTGGATATTTTAAAATCAAGTCCTTAAATCGCTCTTGTTAGGGTCATATTTGTATGTAGTTGGCATATCCATGACAAAACACACTTTACTTGTATTTAGGTAGTTTTAAGCAGATTAAAAAAATATCATGAAGTATGTTGAATAAAATTTACAAGTGGTAGTATTAAAGACATGAAGACTGCACAAAGAAACCAGTGGTAAAAACTGAATCTGCAAGTCCCGATACTTCCTCGATACTTATTGATCTATTGAGCTGTGAGATTTCAGAATATATCCTATAATGTTTAGATTCTAATTGACTATTGTTTATGGGTTTGTGTAAACCTAATAGGAATAGGAGAGCTTGTGTAAACCTAATATGAATATGAGAGCCCATTTAAAAGACCCATTAAGCTCCTATATATATAAGGTGGTAGAGAAAGAAAACCCTAACCCTAAACCTAAAATGCTTTATAAGGTTTTCTTATTGAAACCCTAGTCTCTTTCTTTTGAACCTGTGAGTTCAGAAAACATAAGAAAGAGATATTGTTGTGACTCTTGTGTGCCTTTAGGTTTCGTTCCAAGCAAAGTCTTTGGCACCAACAGTTGAAGATCTTATTGGTGTTTTTATATGAAGCTGTTACAAATTAACTACATCAATAAAAAAGGTTGCTGTGAAGTTAGTCACGTACTGCGATTTGTGCAAAGTTGTTAGTTAAGTACTGGGATCTATGCAAAAGGAAGAAGCCTTCACAAAATTAAGTCCAATTGGTGATTGGCGTAAGGATTTTATTATGGGTAGGTACTTTGAGATAGGCCAAAAGGGTAAGATTTATTGTGCTTGTAATTCCTTGATTTTGATTAGTGATTCTTGGGAGTGGTGACCTGAAAATCACTTGGTGGAGTTTTTACCTTGTAAATGTTTTCCCTATTAGACTACAAATCACCGTATCAAATTTACGTTCTGTTGCACTTTAGATTATCTAGTGATTTGTTTGTATGTCCACTAAATTACATGTAATTTGATCTAATTAATTAACAATTACATGTAATATCGTAGAGGCACAAACAAATCACCAGATAATCTAGAGTGTAACGAAAAGTAAATTTGATACAGTGATTTGTTGACTAATGGGGAAAACCTTCACAAGGCAAAAAATCCAACCAGATGATTTTCAGGTCATCACTCTCAAGAATTACTAATCAAAATCAAGAGATTACAAGTATAATGAATCTTACTCTCTTGGCCTATCTCAAAGTACCTACCTACAATTCCTTACGCCAATCACTAATTGGACTTGATTTTGTAGAGAATTCTTCTCTTTGCACAGATCCTAATATATGACTAATAGTTTTGCACGAATCTCAGTACATGACTAACTCCACAACAACTTTTTTGATTGTTATAGTTAATTTGCAGCAGTTTCACATAGGGTTCGTTTGGATACAGCTGAAAACTGAAAATTGAAAACATTGTAGCAAAATAATTTTTAAATGTATAAATAGTATCGTGGGACCCATTTTTAATAAAAAAGTTGCTGAAAAGTGAAATTTGTGGGTTCGTGAACAGTGCACGGGTGCACTGTTCATGGACAAAAAGTCAACAAGTGCGGCTACTGTTCATGAACATTAGCGGCACAGTACCGCGTTACTCCCTCGCACGCCTGAAAAAGAAAAAAAAAAAGTCCAAAACGTGAAATGAAAACGCGCCGCAACATTCATCATAATCCAAACGCTCACATAAAAACACCAATAAGATCTTCAATTGTTGGAGTTAGAGATTTTGCTTGGTATAGAACCCAAAGGCACACAAAAGTCACAGCAAAATCTCTTTCTTCTATTTTCTAAATTCATAGGTTCAAAAGATGGAGCCTAGGGTTTCAATAAAAAAACCTTATGAAGCATTCTAGGTTTAAGGTTTTCTTTCTCTACCACTTTATTTATATAGGAGCTTAATGGAAATTTTAAATGGGCTCTCCCATTCTTATTAGGTTTACACAAACCCATAAACAATAGCTAGTTAGAATCCAAACGTTGCAGGCTATATTCTTAAATCTCGTACCTCGATAGATCGAGAGGTATTGAGCTTCATTAAATCTCAATAGATCAACAAGTATCGGGACCTGTAGATTCAGCTTTTACCACTTATTTCTTTGTGCAGTCTTCATGTCTTCAATACTATCACTTGTAAAGTTTATTCAACATACTTCATGATATTTTTGAATCCACTTAAAACTACCTAAATACAAGTAAAGTGTGTTTTGTTATAGAATATGCCAACTACATAAAAATATGACCCTAATAGCTCCCAACTCTCAAAATATTTCTCTTGTTCATCTTCATAAAATTTTACAAATTCTCTCCTTAAAACATTGGTTTTGGCCATTGGGAATTTAGAAAGTAATTTTGTCACCAGAAGCTCCCATCAGGTGATAGATCTAGGCGATAGAGAGTTAAGCCATGCTTTTGCCTTATCTTTGAAGGAAAAAGGGAATAACTGCAAGCGAACAAAATAACCAATTAAGTTTTAGAACCTGCATATAGCACAAATTTCAAGAAAATCCTTTATATGCATGTAAAAATCTTCTTTATCTAACCAATGGAAAGTAGGAAAGAGTTGGATAATTTGTGGTTTCAATTCAAAGTGTGCGGCAATGGTTGCACACAACACTATACAAGATGGAGGATTGGTAGATATGGGTGAGAACAATTTTCTAAGAGTTTTTAAATCATCCACAGGATCTCCCATTTTAGATGGAAAATCAAAACTAACGAGATGATGTTTTTTATCACAAATTTAAGTTCTCATACACCACAAAAAAACCTAGTAATTTTTTTATTTTTTAAATTGTAATTTTAACTACAACTAGTAGAAGGAAAAATTCAATTATAATCTAATTTATTTTCCTAACCAAGTCCTCGACAATGGTGCCAAAAACTTGTTGTGAAATTTATAAATACTCACAAGCGCACGAACCATAGACAATAAAGAGATTTAAACAATCTAGATAGAAGAATTAAGGTTTTGGACTCCACATTGTTAATTCATATCAATATATAATCATGATTATTAATTTTTCCCAAATTACTACATAATAATCTAGAAATCAATTTTATTATCATGGAAGATATTAACATTAAAACCCTTGTTTTAAAATCTAAAACATGCTCTTATATGCTTCCTAAATATAAAACCAAATCATCAATTGTATATGTTAACAAACAATTCATAAGAGATATCCAATTTTAAAAGCAAGAAATAATAAAACCAAACATTTAATCAATTAAGATAAATCCTAAATGATGAGAAAAACATGATTGAACTCATTTTTAGAATCCTATCTTTGTCAATTGATATGAAGCAAGAACAATTTAAATTATTAAAGAACAACTATTGTGGGGAAAAAAAAAAAATCTCATAATAGTACTAATAATCCTTCACAAAGATTCATCCTAAACTTTAAAATAAAAATTTTTCTACTCATGTTCATTGAAAGAAAACACAAAAATAAAATTCTAAACATTAAACTAAACGAATAAAATAAAACAGAGAGAAAAAAAAAAGTCACTATACTAGCATTAATTAGGATAAAAGCCACAGGGAAATCATTAGAGGAACAAGATTTGCACCTTATGTCCTTATCCCTGTATATTTGTAGACTTATGCTATTAATTCTACATAAAATTAAAGAGCTATTTGGATCTCTCTTATTTCTTTACATGTAGTCATGTAGGTCATTTATGTAAACCATTTTGTGTCTAAAGTATGCCGAATTTAAGATAATAACTTTCTTTTTGTAGTACTTGTAGTTCCTCTGGAAAGAGACACCGGTTTTGCCACTGCAGTGACATGCTTTGTGCTTGGGTTTATTTGAATAAATTATAGCACCTTTTGGAGGCTGTTTATTTGACATGGTGGATTTACTGACAGAATGGATTGCCAGATGAACTCCAAAATATGGAAATCTTTTTAAGTTATTGATCCTTGTTTTGCATCTTAACAATAAGGATGCCAGAATTTTGTGCACCTATTGCTGTGTGTATTGTATTCACTCTGTGTAATGCATATTTCCAGATGGTAATGGCTGTATTTGCTTACATCTATCTTTAGTCATTTATTGTTCCCCAAGACTACTCAGTTGAGATGATTTTGGACCAGGTAAACTTTTCATTCAGTGCTTACTGGAGACATTTTCCATCACAGGAAATGAGAGAATTCCACTTTCTTTTTCCCATATGGTTTTAAATGTCCTTAGAAGATTAGTGCAAAAATCTTGTCATTGTTAAATCCATGGATAGTTCTTGATTTTCTTAATGTTGTAGAAATTGAGGAGCCTTTACAGAAAGCATGGCCAAATTTACAAAGAGGCGAATTTTGGACCATCTTGAAGTAGTCCACTCTCTTGCCTAAATTTTTTTTATCCTGTATGCTATGTCTACATTGTTGTGTTTTCCAAACGAGGAAGGCCACTTGAAATTTTGGTAACAGGGATCAAGTTTATAGGGTTCTATACTGTGATTTAGTAAAGATGTTTATGATACCTGTATCTCACACTTTCTCATATTTTCATTCTGACTTAGTAGTCAGTTAGCAAATCAGGTACAGGAAGTTCAATTAATCAGTCTAATCATAAGCCTTAATTGCTTAAAGTAAAAGGCGGTGAAACACACTACAGTTGGAGAAGGTATTTGCTGCATCCGGCCTATATAGCATGCCTCTCACTGCATGTAGGTCATACACAGCTATAGTCTCCATGTGCTGAGACATGCTGCATATACCGGATGCATAAGATAATCAATACTACAATAGGCGTGCAATAGTACATGGTACTTTATCAAGAACATGGGAAATATTTTGAAAATGCGCTCTTGAAAGTTAGACCTATTGCCCACTGATATTACAGCAGTTGATGGAGCTGGCTTTAAGCCAGGTTCATACATAACCAAGCACAAACCTGTGATCAGTTTTTAAACTTTGGAGTCCTTTGATCATAAACTGCTGCTTTATCTTTCATCAGTGAGTTTGCCTGATTAGCATTAGGAAACATTGAGAATGGGAAATGATATATATTGTACATGTGGGGACGGGTTCAACAAGAAAAATTAACAAACTTTTACATGTTGAACAACACTTAGCTCAAAAGGTGCTACTATTTTAGTCAACCTCGTTAACAAAAAGCCTTAATCAGAACCTGATTGACCAGGAGGTTGTAGGCATAGCTCAACTTTTGCCAGATTGAATGATAACTTCTCAGTCACGCAGGAACAGAGAAATGCTGAATCGATGATAAGGCATTATCGATTCGATGATGCTCTTTTGCTTCTACTTTTTTTTTGTTGGGAGGTGGGTGTTGTTTTGGAGGTTTTAGACTCTTTTTATCATACTATTAAGTATAAAACAAAAAGTATTACATTTTTTTTTGTGGCATTGAATGATAACTCGTGATTGTAATAAGTGTATCGTTAATGCAGAGTCTATACGAAAGTAGTATTGTATCAATCATAATTTACCACTATAAAAAGTTAGCAATCAAATTGTACTGTGCTTAATATATGTACCAAATTTGTAGTTAAAGTGTCTAACCATTAGCACAACTATTTTTTAAAAACTAAACTGAACTTTGCTATACGGACCAAATTAGTAACTTTGCTATATGGAACTTTACAGTCTTTACTATATGTGCTTCTTCTCAAATTAAAAAAAAAAAAAGAAAAAAAAAAAAAAAAAGAAAGTAAACTTGAACTGTGCTTAATTAGTTTTGTCTATATAGTCCATCAATTTTCAAATAAACTCAAATTTATACTTGAGTTTTCTCTGTGTTAAGGTTAATAGTTGAGGGATTTGAGTAGGAAATTGACTTAGTATCCGTTTGAATACTGCTGAAACGTAGTGTGTTTGTGTTTCACGTTTTTTTTTTTTTTTTTTTTTTTTTTCAAATAAGAAGTGCGTTTCAGTGTTTCTAGTGGATCTTGTGCACTGTTCACGGGATCCACAAACTTCTTTTTTCAACAAAACTTTTATTAAAAATAGGTCCTATGACACTATTCACATATTTAAAAATTATTTTGCTACAATGTTTTCAGTTTTCAGTTTTCAGCGGTATCCAAACGAACCCTTAGTCTTGAAAATCAAAACACAAAATTGACACTTTAATAATTGAGAGAGATCAAATTAGACTTAATATATATATATATATATATATATATAAAATTGATGGCATAACAAATTGTAAATAGATAGAATAACATTATTTATTTATTTATTTATGGACTGAAAAGATAGATTAACATTATTTTAAATATGAATAAATTATATTATCATTTTAATCAGTAACCATCACTCCATATCAATTCAGAAAAAAAAGTAGTTGAAAATTTTGTATTATTAGGCTAAAAGAACACTTTTTGACTTTTTAAAATTTGAGATTATTTTTATTTTGGTTATTTATGTTTAAAATTTTCATTTTAGCTCTACTATCAATTTTTATTAGTAATATGATGATTATTTACCAAATAAGTGGCATCCATTAGTGTGTACTAGAAAAATTATTATAAGCTAGCTTTTTCTACTTTTTAAGAGTCCCATACTATTTTTTGTCTCACCTAATTATAAATAAATTAATTTTCAGCATTTTAATAATAATCTAAGTTTTAATTTTTTATTTCACATTAAACAAATAAACTACCCAAAATAAGCATTCTAGAAAACAGAACGGACTTCACTTGTATAATATCAACTTTTACGAAATTATTAATAATAATACTAAAATTATAAATTATTTTACAATATTTTTTACAGAGTAACATTTTTTTTACCCGTTCTCCTAGCTATCAAAAAGAATACTTTTTAATAGATTTATTATTTAAAATAATTTTTAATTCTTAAGTGTCGCCCACTTGTCCTCCAAATCCAATTAGCAATGACACCTTTTTGTCTTGAGTGAGAGATAGAGAGAGAGAGAGAGAAACCTGGTACTTTATTAGTAGTACTCCTGCCCCTACTGCCACTCTGCTCTTACCCACCACAAACACAAACACACACTCACTCTGCGTGATGGAGGGAGTCGGGTCGAGACTGGGCCGGGCTTCATCCCGGTACGGCACAGCCACCGCAGTGTTCACCGGCCCAGTCAGGAAGTGGAAGAAGAAGTGGGTCCACGTCTCTCAATCCACCCTCACTTACCAAAACAACTCCAACTCTCACTCCCACTCCCAATCCCAATCCACCACCGCCACCATCAACAACAACAACGGTGGCTCTCGCCTCATCCTCTGCCGGTGGACCCCTCTCTCTCCCACCCCCGCCGCCACCGCCGCCGCCGACTCCGGCTCCGGCTCTGCTGACGAGCCCCCCAGAAGAAAGTTCCGCTACACCCCAGTAAGTGTGTATATGTTTGTGCATGTATTTGTGGACATGGGGATTTGGGTTTGTGTCTGTGTTTGAGGACTTTCTGTGGGTTCTTCAGTGAAAATAAAAGGTGGGTTTTAATTCTTTTGAGCAAAGGTGGACTCTATGACTTGTTATATGTTGTGTGGTTTAGGCCCTTTAGGCTAGTAGTTTTAGTTTAGCAAAAATAGTTTTGATTTTGAATATGAGTATTGAGTTCATATCTGCAATTTTTTTGAAGGGTTAGGTTCCTGTAAAGTTTCACTTTTTTAGTATAGTTTCATTTCCATGATTTTGTTGGTATGTGCATTCTTCAATTTTAAGAGCTTCGTTGAGAATGTTTACTAAAAAGTATGAAAAATTTTGATCAGTGCTGTGGTTTTGATTCATAGGCTCATACTTTTACTTGGTTTTGAGTTAAAGATATGATTTTGAATATGGGTTCTGAGTTTATAAGTGAAATTACTTTTTCTTTTGGTTGTTGTAAAGTTTCAATCTTTTAGTATGGCTTCATTTTCGTGATTTTGTTGTATTGTAGATTGTTCATTTTTTGTGTTGTGGGAAGTTTTAAGAGCTTCATCGATAGTGGTTACAAAAAAGTACGAGAAATTTTGACTAATGCTTTGGTTTTGACTTTTGAGTCATAGACTAATACTCTTACCTGGTTTTGAGTTAAAGTTATGATTTTGAATATGGGTTTTGAGTTTATAAGTGAAATTCTTTCTTTGGTTTGGTTGTTGTGAAGTTTCGCTCATTTAGTATGGTTTCAATTCCATTATGTTGTTGTTTTGTAGATAGTTCAATTTTAGAGCTTTATTTAGAGTATTCTGAAATAAAAAACAAAGTTGAAATTTTCAGTCTTTTTTCCTTTGTTGGGTCCCTAGTACAAGATTTTAATGACTGACAATTGTACAGATTGCGGTGCTAGAAGAGCAGAAAAGGGCAGTTGTAAAAAAGGCTGAAGACGAAGCTATCACAAGTGAGACCAACCAATCTATGAGGCCGAACAGCGATGAAGTTTTGAAGGAAGAAACTCAGGTAATGCTGTCAAACTCTGATTTAAGTTTTGTGTCTCTCTAATATCTCATTTCCTTAGGAGAATAACGGACGAGGGTAGAAAAAATCCACATATAATTCTTTCTATTCTACAATTCAGCGCCCCCCCCCCCCGCGCGGGAAAAAAGATTAGTGCAATTTGTTCTTTCCTTTGCTTTTAGGTATGTATTCTTTTTGTATTATAGTCAAGGATGTTCTCCTAGTTCAGGGCTCATCTTTGGAAGTTGGAAGTAATTCTCAACTAAAGCTATGAAATGAATAACTGATTATGGTTTGGTCTTTGTTCATATTTTGGGAAAAGTACACAATAAGAGGGGGAAAAAAAACAAATATATGTTTTTTGAAGTTTTATGTGGTATTATGTTATTATGAATTACTACATGGGCAGAAGGGTAAAACTTAGTTACAATCTTTTAGGTGCAGTACATTAAGTTCTCCAATTAAATTCAAACACTTAGTGGCATTGAATTTAATTTTCCTTGGAAAAGATAACACCGTTTGTGCTTTATTGGTCGATGCAACCATGTCTCTGAATTTAATTGGGAACCTAATGTATTGCACCTAAGTTTTATCCTAGGCAAAAATATTAAATTCTTACACAACCACACAGCATGGGATTTATACAGTTAGATTTATGATTTCTGGATTTGACAATGCATTTATATGATAATTTCTGATAGACAACATTTGACAAAACTCGTGTGAGAATAAAATTTAGAAGCAGCGTAATATGTTCATAAACATAAGGGGGTTAAGCTCTGTAGAATGGTCCACAAAAGTTTGCAGCAGACTTGACAACTTCAAGTGTTTTGAGTACCTGTCAAACAAATGAGATATTTATTGAGCAAACTTTTATGGGGCAATGTAGCAACTGTGAGATAACATTGAGGTTGGTTCTTTTACAATTTTGGTATAGAAAAACCAAGTCTTATGCGATGATCATCAAATGCGACTAAGAACTATAAAAGTGGCTGAAAAACAGCTCAACTATATAGCGTCTCTAGGTTAGCTTGAAGATATTATACTATCTCGATTGAGGTTGTGCTGATGTAATTGCATTGTAAATATTGTATGTCTGCAACTAATGATGCAATGGCATCCAGCCCTTGACATCTGGAGGGAGCATGTTCCATGAAGTTCATTGAAAATGAATCCCCCCCCCCCCCCCCCCCCCCCCTCCTCTCTCCCTTACCAGTAGTGAAATCGTAAAAAAAGAATTTATCTATGATCCACGGATAAGATCATCATGCCAACAGATTGATATGAGGAATAATTCTGCTAGATGTTTGAAGGTGTAGTGGTCTGTTGTGCCTACAACCAGGACTCATCATTCCACTACACGTCAATTTTCTTTCTGGGACTTCTTTCTATAGGCAATAGTCAAGTTGTTTGAGTTTTTGTACCAAGGAAATTGTTCTGGAGGCTGTATCATCCTATATGCTAGCATCCCCACTGAATTCGTTAACAAATTTTACGAACTTACTATCTAAAGGATCTAAATTTTTTTAGGGTATGTTTTTTGGTTCTCATATAGAAGCCAGTATGCAGATATCTAAAATTCACCCACAGTAATGTGAAAGTGAAAACTCTTATTATGACCCCTTTCTAGCAAGTCTGATGATTCTGGGAGATAGTTTACTAATTTTAATACAAAATTTTAGTTAAGTATTTATTCATGACATCTAGGGGTGGCAATTTTTATCCATATCCATAAACCCGCCCATTACCCACCTTATTTGGATAAGTCTTAACCCAACCCATTTGAGTATTTGGGTTAAATGGATAAAGACCCATTTGGTTATTTAATTAGATGGGTCTAAATGGATATATCCACTAATGCCCACTAAACCCATCTAAAATTTAAAATTAAACAAACCCACTAACAGCCGCTAAACCCTTCTAATATCTAAAACTTAAATAAACATTATAACCACAGCCTCATTCTCCCTCATATTTTCCCTCAGATTTTCCTGGCAACCAAACACTTTCCAAGACATAAGTTCTAGATTTCTAAGCCCAAACACTTTCCCTCATATTTTCTCAGATTTTCCCAGACGCTTCACTGATTACATTGTTGACCACCGAGTCGGAGAACCCGGAAAAGACGGTGTTGGAGAAGAAGGAGAAGAGGTTGGGAATCGCCGAGTTTGGAGCGACCGAGTTGGAGTTGAGATCGGAGAAGAGGATCTGAGACCGGTGCGAGTCGTACCAAGCTCGCTCTTTTGGGTCGGAGAGGACCTCGTAAGCTTGGGCTAGCTCTTGGGACTGAGTGGTGGCTTCGGCATGGGATAAGTCGGACTGGACGAGCTTGTCAGGGTGGCGTTGCAAGGGGAGCTTCTTGTACGCTGAGCGGATTTCGTCGGCGGCACAGTCGCGGCTCAGCCCTAGGACTTCGTAGTGGCACTGCTTCGCCGCCGATTCCATGGTCTTGGTTTTTTTTGGGTCTCCAGTTTAGTTCAAATACACGGTGGAACAAAGCTTTTTTGTTTTTTTTTTTGTTTTTGTTTTTGAAGTGGACGACTTTAACTTTTTCTCTTTCTTTCTCTCTGATGGTCTGTTTGGTTGCCGAGTAAAACAGAGGGAATAGAAGGGAAAGAGGAAATGAAAGGAATTTTATGAGTGACCTGGTGAATGTGCTTGAGACTCTGTTTTGTTGCCAAGAAAAAAAAAAAAACAGAGAAGAAAAAAGTTTTTTTTTTTTTTTTCTCTCTCAAGCTTTGTTTGGTTGGTGAGAAATAAATTTGTGAAGAGAAAATGAAAGGAAAGACCAGGAAAATTAATTTTTAAACTTTTTAATTTTTGTTTTTAAAGTTTTTAACAAGTTATTTATTTGGATCATATTGGGTTAAATGGGCGGGTTACTAATTAAATGGATTGGGCGGGTAATGGATAATTAATTTATATATAAATGGGTCATAAATGGATAAATGGGTCATTATACACCCAATCCATTTATGATCCAACCCATTTATGACCCAACCCGCCCATTTGCCACCCCTAATGACATCATGTGACAAAAATTCAATAGTTTTGTCTTATAATGCAAGAATCTTACCAGAATCTATTCGGCTTGCAGGATTCACATATAAGCCATCTGGATTTGGGTTTGTGCTTAACAGGCCCCAATAGCAACGTTGATTCTGTTGGCCACAACAGAGAGAGTCCAATGGAGAGTGCCAGCTCAAGTGGTTTTGGTCAACAAATTGAGGTTCAGAATTTTCTGAAGACAAACTGACCTGAAAATTGCTTAATGCAATAACATGAAGTCAGCTTTTGGAGACTTTTGCGACCACTGCACTATTATCGTACAATCTCTATATGAACGTGATACTGGTTAATCTTGTAATTAAGTCACAGCCTTTGGTAAATCCAGCATCACCTTATATATAGTTAGGCTAGTAAGTTTTAGTAGTATGTAATGAATAGCAAATGGTGGCTTGACTGTTTTATTGCCTGTATATGTTGTTCACCTCTGCAGCTAGTTAACACCTCTATGCTCATGCCATGGAGTACCTTAGTCCTCAGAAAAAGTACAAAACCCCTCTCTCTTTGCTGCCATGGTTGTGAATCTAGTGTTATTGTGGGATGTCTGCAAGACAACAGTGGTGAAAAAATCATTATTAGTAGCATTGGGTACTTTGATGGCATGAGCATATAGTACCCAATGCTACTAATAATGATTGAGACGCATGAAGGTGAAAGGTTATAAACATTAAACGGTACTGGAGCATGGATGAATTGTTGGGCCAATTTTTCCTATAATATTTACATCTTTTCTACAGCAGGGCTACGGTGCGTGAGACTGTTTATAATTGGTGTCTCCTTCCATCTCCCTTTATCCAAACAGAGGGTTAGAGAACGCTAAGGCTAGGGTGGGTTGTACTCCGTTGATGATTGATTGATGCAGTATCTCTCTTTCTTTCTTTCTTTCTTTTAGGATAACCCAAAAAGGGGAGTCATAGATATGATCACTGCCCTCGTATCACTTAAATCCCTTCATTCTGTTGTAATGTGGGACCCACCTTGACAACAATGGGGCTTGTCACAACTTGAACCCATGACTCCCGAACTTTTGAGTGCCATAGGTTTTTTTAGGTAGTGTATATGTTGTATATCATGTATAGCTATATGTATCATTTCTATCATATTGTGTGGATCTCATAAGTAAATAAGGTCCACATAATACAAGATCAACATTGCATGTTGCATGTAATTGGTATCAGTTTTAGACCCCATTAAGAATTGGATTGATATGACAATCCTTTCAAAAACATGACATTAGTGAAATGGTATATCAATTACGAAATATATGGACTTACACAAATTTCTTTTATCCATCTTTCCCCCTAAAAGATAAAAACACTATCTAAAATTTGATTTAAATTTGACTCAATAAATTTAAAAGCGGCAATTTAATTTTAGAATAACTATAAGATAGTTAAGAGTCTTATAACTCAACTACCAGACATTTTTTGGTGTTCAAATCTTCCATCTTTCAATTATTGAATTAAAAAAAGAAAAAAAAGAAAAAGAAAAAGAAAGATATCAATATCTCGGTTTGCTATTAAAGATATTGTACATGTGATATATTTTTACTAACCACCAAGAATAAATTAAATAGACAATAGAAGAAATTATTGCTCTTGAGGCTTCAAATATATCAAGGATTGCAACGTTTTTATCTTTCAAAATGAAATTAAACTAAATTTTAGGGAAAAGAAAATTTTGAGGGCCATAAAAAACACTATACATAAAGAAATCTACTAAAGTGGACTTTTTCTTTTATAAACCTACGTATTAGGCTTGACAACAATAGATAAGTGAAAATCATTAGCATCTAATATATTTTCACATTTTACAGTATTTGTTTTGCTGTAAAATATTTGCAATCAACTAAATCAACCTAGTCAAATTTGTGCAAAATGTTTTACACTTGAAATTTTGGTAAAACATTTTACATTGGCAGCTCCCTCTTAGTCCCGAATCTCCTGATACCTCTCTCACACTCTCTCTCCCTCTTACACTGTGTTTGGATGGGTGGATTTTAGGGAGGATGGAAAATTTTGGAGAGAAAATGAGAAAGGGGGTTGTTTGGCAAGGAGGGAGGGAGAGGAAAATTTTTGGTGGGGCCCAGGCATTTTCCACCCGGGCCCACCAAAAACTTGTCTCTCCAAAATGGAGAGAAAATGGTGTGGGAGGTGTTTTACATGTAAATGACAAAATTGCCCTTGCACTAATTTTGTCCCTTTTTTTTTTTTTCCTGGCGTTTGCTCTGGGTGTTTGCTGCTTTCTTACTTTTTTTTTTTTTTTTTTTTAATCCTTTTTTTTTTTCTGGGCTATACGTGTAGTGTTATGTATGTTTTTTTTTTTTTTTTTTTTTTTTTTTTTTTTTTTTTTTTTTTTTTATACATAAGACATGATTTTTTTTTTCTTGAACATAATTTTTATTGTTTAATAAATTTGGGTGAATTTTTTTTTAATTGCTTGTCATTTTTTATTTTAATTGTGCATCATTCTTTAACAAGGGTATATAAGTAAATTTATATAAACTCACTTTTTCCATCCTTCCACTTTTTCACTCCCAACCAAACAAAAAGGAGGGAAAATAAAATATTTTCTATCCTCCCACTTTTCTATCCTCTCACCATTTTCTATCCTTCCACTTTTTCACTCCTCCATCCAAACACACCCTTAGTTTTCTCTCCACAACCCAGCCACCTTTGATCCCTCTCTTCCGCCCATTACTGGCTCCACCTCCTTCAGCAACACCCAACGGGGTAGTTTCTCCAAGATAGAAGAAGATGGTGGAAACTCATACCAAAGTCTCTATCCTACGGATAAGAACCTATCTTATTTTTCTTAGGCAGCATTTCCTAATCTTCTACGGCTTTACCAGCGTAGAGGCCTTTCAATGTTCAATACTTCAACAACTCAATTAATTGTATGCCACAAGAAAAATACCATTTGAGAAGCAATTCGAAGGTTCTTTCGTGTTCTGGGTTTTTTTTTTTTTTTTTTTTTGGGGTGGGGGGGGTGGGGGGGGGGGAGAATCTGTGCTTGGGCAAATCTGGTTTTTACTTTATTTATTTATTTTTTTTATACCTAATTTTGAGTTTGAGTTTGATTCATAGTTGTATTTTTTATTAAAATTTGAGAATTTTGAGTTTGAGTTGTTTCTGATTAAAGATTTTTTTTTTCTTTTTAATCCTCATTTTACCATGTAGAAGCACTGGAAAATGAATCGCTGAGCATTTGCAAGTGCACAACCAAAAATTGTAAAATGAAAACATTTTCAGTGTAAAATATTTACTCCGAAACAAACAGTGCATTAATGGCCATCCATATCGATTATTAAAAAATAAAAAGGATAATGACAGGCATTTTTTGACAAAATTATAGATAACAAGGATAAATTACGCTGGAAGAAAAAAATAATCAGTCCTATATGTTGTGCTCAAAACAGTTGCTAGAACTAATCAAACAAAAAAACATTATATTTAATCCTTCTCTCAAACACGCACAAAATTTTTGATGATATGCAGTAAAAACTCCACCGAGTAATTTCTTCAAGCCTGAGAGCCCTTGTAAGCTACACTAATCCTCAGTTGCATCATTCTCCACTGCTTGAGTCACACCAACTTCAGCTGGCCGAATAACTCGATCATAAAGCATGTACCCTGACTGCAATTCAAACAAAAGAAAGCTATGACTACAACATTGTTTCAAGGAATGGATCACACTTAGCAAAGCAGTGAAAAGATATATGAATCAAAATAGATCAAGTGGCTAAGAGATCTTTGCAATTTTATGCATGCAAATAGAACAAAAAATGTAGCAGCATAACTACTCATTTTGAAAAGAATACATGATGAATAAATGGCTTTAAAAAATTGATACCTTAAGAACTACAGCAACAGTGCCTGGTGGCTTTGAAGCATCTGGCATTTGGAAAACTGCATTATGACTATTTGGATCAAATGGCTCATTTGTAGGATCAAATTTTTCTAATCCAAATTTTTTAAATACCTGAAAGCAAAAGCATTCATAAACCTCAAAGCATTAGATATAACTTCTTATTTATCTTGCTACATCGCATAAAAGTGCAAATGTTGAGTAAAGAAAACTATGCTTTCTGAGAGAGAAAGAAGAGAAGAAATTTACAATTAATAACAATGTCCTTAAAATTCTATTTGTTGCTGCAACGCATATTTAACTAAAAATTTATAACATTAGAAATTTTTAAAAAAGATGACAATCTGATTCTTGTTTGTACTTTTTTATTTATGAAATATGTATAGGTAAAACATAAGATTGAAAGTGTTTGACAGTTACAAATTCTTGTGTAATCAGGAAACTGTATGGCTCAGTTGTGAGTGTTGGTGACATACTAATATTTATAGGAAACTTACCTCCACAAGTTGTTTCTCAGTCATTTCAACACCTTCTAGAAGTGTTTTTAAGAGAGGCACAGCTCCGGATGGATCTTTGGATGTGTCAATTTTTGCAAAACTCTCTTTGACAACTGAAGAAGCTCTTCCCAAGTTGTCTGCAACATCCAGTAAGCTCTTTGCAAAATTCTGGACATTTTTTTTACTGAGGATGTCAGAGTTCAGACTACTAAAGAAACTAGATCAAATTTTACTTATAAAAAAAAAAAAAATTTACATAATGAACCGGAATTCAAGTGAAATTACATAGCCATTATACGTGGAAAAAAAATAAAGACCTGTATGGCAAATTTTTTTGTGTTCTCTGCTTCGCGTCTTGTCCTGTCCATGACATTCTCCATTTCTGCATAAGTACGGAGAACTTTATCTTGCATTTTCTCAATCTCTTTGTGCTTCAACTTCAAAAGTTCTTCCTTCTCTGTCACTAATTTAACCAAATCATCCATGGACAGCTCACCCTCGCTATCTGAATCTGAATCAGAAAATGCAGTTCGTTTAGTAACTTTTCTGTGTCTTTTGACAGATTCAGACATTGTAGACTGGGATTGACCTGATTCTTTTGCCCCAGCAGCTTTGCTCTGTCCAGGACCTGAATCTTCAGCTTGATCGGCAAGTTTAGCATCTCCACTAGTAGTAGGAGCACTGTTATTATCTACAGTACTCCCATTTTCCTTGTCAGTAGGCTCAGGGGAGGCAGATGAAGAAACTCCAAATCTTTGGAAGATGGAGCGGGTTGCTGAATGATGTAAGAAAGCCACCTGACCTGGAACCGACTGGAAAATAAAATTCAGATGAGCAACTCACTGAGAATACCATTTACATTGTAAAAACTTGCAAAGACAAATTATTATAAATAAGAAAACAGAAGTTTACAGAAGCAACCAAGTAAAGACGCCTCTAAAATAATAGAAATTTTTTACCACAGTACCCATAATAAAAATAAAACTGCAAAGCACTAACCTGAATGGTCTTTGGAATGCCTTCAAGCGTTCAGAATTATTTATTTATTTATTTTATTTAAGTGGGCGTGGGTGGTGTGTTACAGAAATCAACAAAAAATGAAAGGAGATCTCAACTACCGGCTTAGGGGCAGTTGCTACTAAAATGGGAGTACCCGGAATGGGATTCCAATCTCAACGGATCTGCTATAGCTACTCGATCTTGATTAAAACTTGAGGTAAATAAGGGTGCAGTAGATGTATTTCTTCAAGACAACATATCCAGTTTTACTTTATTAGACAATCAAATCAAACATTCAACTATTTTCACCAAAAAAATTTAGCTTCTAATCATGTGCTTGAAACATAATGCTACCATAAGCACAATATACCTGTTTCAAACATTATGCAGAACAGTACTAAGTGTTTCCAACTCAATGGGGGCATGCAAACACACTGTTAGTCTTTTACACATTCAAACCAGCAAATCGAAACACTAATTTTCAAACATAAAGAAAACCAAATCCAAACATCTACAAATGCTAAAACCTGATAAATAAAATAAAAAAGGATCCAAAAGTCTAAGCTTTTTAATACCCAAAACTCAAAAAACCCTAAATCTCATATTTAAGTTGTACTAAAAAGAGACTAGCATTAAAACTAAGAAAAATGAACCTAACAGCTCCTCCTTAAAATAACAGGAACCCTTATACTCTAATAAAACCCTGATTCAAATAAACAATAAAATTCAAGCATCTATATACCTATTGTAAGAAAAAAACCAAAAAAAAATCATCCAAATAAAAAAAAAACCTACATTCAACTCCAATTGATTAGCTTTGATCAATAAGACACATAAAATCACAAATTTACATGATTTCCATTTCTGGGTAAGTGAAATTTCAGAAGGTAAAAACAAAAAATACCATCAAAATGAGACTTGAATCTAAAGGGGCAGTTGCAATGGCTTAATTTACAGAAAAAACCCTAAAACCCTAGCAAAACCCTGATTACAACTATTCACAAAAACGGAGGGTTTGAATTGAGTACCACGTTGGGGGATGCACGAACGAGGGAGTGGAGCTGGTTGCAGAGGATCGGAGCCTGTTGCTTTTGAGGAACAGAGGAGAGGGTGAGCAAGGAGCCGCGTGAGAGCCTGGGCACGCGTGACAAAACCCTAGAGAACATGGCTGAAGGATGAAGATGAATCAGAGGAAAGGGCAAAATGGGAAACGAAAATGGAGGTGAGGTTCTAGGAACAGAGAGAGAGAATGTTGGGGAGGGTTTATGAGAGGAAAGTATCGGAAAAAACAGCGGTTTTGAGCTTGGGGAGAAAGAAAACCATCAAGAATTCAAGATTGGAAAATCCGGGGTTTTGGTGTGCCATTTATTGGTTGACTAAATTGCCCTTTTATTATTTTTCTTTTTCTTTTTCAATTTTTTTTTTTAAAAAAAGAATTTTCTATGTATCTTTTGAAATAAAATTTTATTCTTTTTTTTTGAGGGGGAAAGCAAAAGACACTTTCATATTTACTTTTTATTTTATTTTATATATGTACTATGTCTATTTAATTTTTGCTTAAAAAAAAAACCTATTACATTTTTTTGGATAATTTATATGTATGCTTACTTGTAACACAAGATTAACTCTACTATTTTGTAGATATATTAGTCTAGTTTCATGAATTACTTGCTTTTTGGATCAAAGCTTGCGATGCGATTTTTTGATTCATGTCTTGCTTGCACAAAAGTTTTGTCATTTGCGAGAGACTCATGAGTATAAGAACATGACTACCCACATACACAACTTTTTTTTTTTTTTAGTTCAAACTCATTTCTCAAAGTCTTTGTACCATGACCCTTCAAGCTAAAAATACTTTGTTTATAATAAATTAAGGACCCATATTCAAATTCAAGTTTCAATAAGTAAATAAAATAAAAAAAGAGAATACAATATATTAAGTGGAATAATCTCTCTCTCTCTCTCAAGTGAACCACTTCTAATGAGTAGGAGATATAAGATTCTCGTTCAAACTCACCACAAGGAATGAGATTTGGCTTATATAGATTTAGAAATTTATACTCATGTAAAAATAAAACATAACACATTACTCTTTTGTGAAAAAAAAAATCTCTATCGTTCATCTCAAAAAAGAAAAAAAAAAAATCACTTTACCCATCAATGATTTAAAGATAACATTTTAGTGATATCATTTAATAATAAAGTATGACAATTTGATAATTGTTATATGGAATGAACATGTTTAGAACGAAGATAAGAAGAAGTAGATCCAAATTTTATGCGCATTATAATTATTCTTAATTTTTTTTCCTTTTTTAAAAATTATTATTATTATTAGAGTTAAAAGTGTGTTTTTGATTGTATATTGCTTTGGCTTGGATGAGTTTTTAATTATTATTTGCTAGGCAAACCGGGGGGCATTTTGGGATATTAGAAGGTTAAAAGTCCTGTTGGGTTTTTACTCGGCTTTGGGAAGGCTCCATAAGAACAGTGGCTCATGAGGATAGACTCGGAAGTCGCACTCGTAACTCCATGTCTGTGTTGCTACGAGGTAATATATATAGCCACGTGACACATTGGTCGTCCGAACAGGTGGTTCAATTTTTTGTAACACAAACAGATCAAACGGCACCGTTTAAATGGGTTTTTATAATTATTAATTTTTAAAGGTATTTGTACAATTGTTTGTCATTGGGTGAAATTATTCAAATTATTATTATTATTATTTATTCTTTTCACATAAATGAGAGTTTCATGTGTGGATGTACACATGAAAATCACATTTATGTGAGAGAAAAATATAATAGGTTAATGAATTGAATAATTTCTCTTATATAAATCATTTTACTAATAATGCAGCAAAAAAATAAAAATGAAAAGAAGAGAAAATACAGTTCATTTTACTAACAAGTAGATAATAGCAACATTATGTCAAAAGTCTTGTAGTTCAATTGACACATTTTGATATTTTTAACAGAAATATTTAAAGTTCAAGTCCTCATTTTTTAACTATCTACTCTTCAAAAAAAAAAAAAAAAGTGACCGGGGGGGGGGGGGGGGGGAAGAAAAGAAAAAATAAAAAGAGGAAGATAGCAAACGACCTTACTATAAGCTTTTATCAAGGTGAAGTCAATGCTAAAGGCGAGGAGTTTTTGGCCCCATATGCTCTATATTAATGGTCATTTTTGCTTCTCAAATTTCAGGTCCTTATTTTAAGCATTATCATATTTACATTTTCATTATGGGTTACATTTAGCTCATTAAGTAAATTTTTTTGTATCTTGAAGATAATATTTGAGGTTAAAATCGTAGCTATATAAAAAACCAATTGATATCTTGACCTAATAAAAAAAATTCATCACGCGGACTTTAAAATTACCATCTCCCACCTTGTTGTGAGGAAAAAAAAGAAAGAAAGAAGATATTTGATAGGCAATAGAACTAGTTGTAATGTTGTGATACTAGGCTAGCCAATATGTGAACTTTTGAAAGTCACTAGAAAGTATTTATTGAAAAAAAGAAAAAAGAAAACAAAAAAGAAGAAGAAGAAGAAGGAAGTTTGTTAAAACTCACACAATTTTTGGCTATAATTTAAATCATTTTCTAATTTTACCAACACTGTCTAATGGCCAATTTTTAGAATATTGGATATGATGGATCCTTGGAAATCATTGGGCTGAAAGTCTCCCGGCGTTGATAATCTTGAAGGCTGAGTCCTGAAAAATCAAATAAAATCAGAGAAGACCGGTGGAGGCTGGTCAAGAATCCTCCGATGGTAAAGTCAGTGGATTGAAGTAGAAAGGGAAAATACTTCTAAGACTTTACTTTTTTGTTAGAAAATGTCTGAATGAATTACCTCTTCATAGAAAAATGTTTATATAGTGCACATGGAACGGTTACTTGCTCTAATAACCGCTCATATTGTTGGGGGATTCAACAAATTCAAAGGTAACTTCCATAATTCCCGTGGAAGTTATCTTGTTTGGACCGATGTTTCATTGCGGTTAGTGGAGGCTTTGGTACACTAGGCAAGGTTTGTATTTGTTAAGTCCAAAGTGCTCGTTCATCCATTGTTAGGGACGGACAAGGTCACGTCCGTCCTTTATTGAGGACGGACGAGGTTCTTGAGGATGATTTTGTCATGCGTCCTATCTCTCTATTTCTTTCCTTTGGACGGACCATATGGACGAGTTTAGAGATGTTATATTTTACAGCATCATCAGTTGCCCCCAGTCCATAGGTCGTCTGAGGAAATGTATGTTTTCAGATCACCTCCTGGTCAAACGTATTTATGTCAATGATTGGACGTGCCACGTGTCGTAATTCTGTTGGTTTTTGGTCGCGTCGTTTCATTCTTTTGAGGAGTACACCACGTGTCATCTTTTGGTTGGTGTGTGTTGTTTCAAGTGCTCTGTGGGGTTGCTTATAAATAGTGGAATCCCTCCCTTACCCTTTATATTTTTGAAATTTTTGTTCCTTGACATTCCTCGTCTAGAGCCTCATCTAGGAGTTTCCTCACGTCCATAGCCTTTATTCGTCTTAGAGCCAGGTATTCCTTCTTCTCTCGTCTTTTAGGTTTCTCTTTAATCCTTTTCAAAAATGTCGTCTAGTGATAGTTTAGAGAAAGCCATAGACGAGTATCAAGACGAAAGTAGTTACAGTACAAGTTCTAATGGTTCTAGTAATGGTAGTGGGGGGAACTCCACGGACGAGGAATATATTTCTAGCGTACCTGGGTTTCCTTTGGAGGCCATACAAGAAGAGCTTAGAAAGGCCTCGGGGTCCCAGGCAAGCACCTCGTCCAACGCTCCTCTGTCTGGTCCTATGGATGAGGAGGAAGTCACTGTGTATAGTTGTGCAGTAGGGATCCCTTGTAAAATAGATGAGCAAAGACTTAATAATCTTAGGTCATGGTACCAGATCCCAGACGAGCTTAACCTTAGGTTGCCCGTCCTTGGAGAATGGTGTTGTGGTCCTCATTTTGGGATAGACATCTATGAAGCTTATCTTTTGGGGGGTTTAAGGTTTCCTTTGAATACTTTTACTAGGGAGTTATTAGTTAGGTTAGGTTTAGGAGTATGTTAGTTTAACCCCAACGCGTGGAGGTTGATCATCTCCATGCAAATTTTGTGGAGGGAAGTATTTGGAGGGGACCGTCCTCTTACCGTGGACGAGTTCCTCTATTGTTACAAACCTTCAGAAATTCATCAATCCCTTGACTTCTATCAGTTCACAGCCAGAGGTAATAATTGTAGACTGGTCAGGTCCTTGGCCTCGTCTGACAGAAAATGGAAGACGGAGTTTTTCTTCGTCTCTGGCTTCTGGGCTGAGAATCCCGTGGATGTTGGTTGGGACACATTTGTCATTACACTGGGGACTTAGGGAACCTTCGTCCAAAGGGTAAAGTCCTTATCTTATTTTATTTTATTTTATTTTATTTTATTTTTTATTTTTTTTAAGCCTAACTTTTATTTATTTATTTATTTAGTCGTTGAACGACCTTCCCTCAGCAAATTTCATCGTGACCGCGTCCACAGGGCTCGTCTACACACAGATAGGGACTTTCACTCCTTGGTTACACTCAGAAGACTTGCCAAGTGGGGACTAGGCTCTAATTCGTCTGCAAAGGCCCTTGCACACGAAATTACAGTAAGAAGAAGTAAATTCCAAATTCTAAGTGTTCTTTACAGTGTTTATATTTCTTCTTAATTCTAAGAACTTCATCCCTTTTTCCGTTTTAGGAATGGCAACAATGAAGGGAAATAAGGGAAAAGAAGTAGCTGGCGAGGGGGATCGTCTTGAGGTTGAGCCTTAAGCTCGTCCATTGGCTGGAGAAAAAAGAAAAACTTTGTCCAAAAATTTGGATTTGGGAAATCTCCCCAGTCGATGAGGTAAGAAGGCCAAACAGGGTGTGTCCCAAGTGGTAAAGCCCAACCTACCTTTGTCCCAACAACCTACTCAAGTTTTTGATGTAGATTCGTCCACACCAACTGAGATCACCCTGTCGAAGACTCCGCCGCCTAAGATGATTGTATCTGCCTCGTCTCAGCCTTCCCAAAGGGTTCTTTTAAACATTGTTGAAAATGAAGATTTGGCCTAGGAATGGTTTCAGAATGCTGTCTTTGACGAGGACATAAACATCTGTTATGACATGTCCTTAAAGGACTTTGAACACTCAGGTGTTCATGATCTTTTTAAGGTATGGACCTCTAGACTTCGTCTTGGCTATTATATAAAAAACTCATCCTTTGTTCTTAACTTTCCTTATTCGTTCTCCTTTACAAGCTATGTCAAAGTTTATGGCGACGTCTAGACAAGCCACAGAACTGGACAAGATGAGGGTCTTGTTAGAGACGAGGATTCAAAAGGTGAAGGACGAGTCTAAGAAATGGGTCGAGGTAGCTGCTAAAGCTAAAGAGAAGGCGAAGGAGTTGGAAAACTTGGTTGAGGAGTTGAGAGCTGATGTAGTGGAGAAAGATACTCATCTTGACCATCTGCAGAAAAAGAATGACGAGCTGAGTAGTCTTCTCTCCAAAGCACAAGAAAATGCAGTGGTTGAATTTAAGGCATCCAAACAATATACTGATCTTCTGGATGCCAATTATGCAGCGGGCTTTGAAGATTTTAGAATGGAGGCTATAGAAAACTTCCCTGAAGTGGACTTTAGCTCCATTAAACTTAATTTGAATGCTGCTGCCACTAGCTCTCTCTTCCAAACTGGTTCTGAAGACGTCAATGTTGAGGACGACGCCACGACTTTGCCTCAGAACGACTCCAACGTTAATGCTCCCCTAGCTTAAGGACGAGATTTTAAACTTTTTAGTGATCCTATACTACTCTTTTTCTTTTTGGTTTTAGTTTGGTCCGTTTTGTGACCTTTTCATGTAACTTTAATCCATTTGCCTCGTCCATGGCTTTAGGACGAGGTCTTAAACAATCGTTTGAGTTTACTTAACAAGGGTTTTTGGACATAGGATGTCCACCCTTCAGTTAATGAATGAATGCTGTTATTTCTCTTCTATATATGTATGGACGAGATTTATATTTCCATATACGAAACATTTGACTTATCCATATTTCATATATTTACTTCTACCATTTTTATTGGAATTTCACTAAGTGTAATTCGTCTATGTAAGATGGTAATTATCAGCATTATCCGTCCTTAGACTTGGTTGATTTTCATGTTTAATGAGTATGACCCTGCATTTTGCTCATCCATAAGTTGGATTGCTTTAGCAGGTCTTTAGTTCAAAACACTCGTCTATGTATCTACTCGTCCATGGTCCGGACAAGTATTGTGCTTTTTACTGTCCATTATATGGACGAGTATGCCTTGGCTTATTGAAATTTGCTGTATGCATAGGCTTTACTTCATCCTTTACTTTGGACGAGAATGTTTCGATTTTGCTTTATCCTTAGGAAAGTTGAGATACTACCATCTCCGCGTCCAGAGAATTTTCTCGTCTTGAGCTTTTTAGCCTTTTTAGGAGTCAATTTGAACAAAAGTAGTATGGGAATCAGGGAGTTACACAATATTATGTACATTCCACAAACATTGTTCATAACATATTATTTATAGACGAGGCATGCACCTTAGAGTCTAATGCCTTTATTAGAACAACACAAACCATAACTTCGTCCATAAGTTTAACATAATAATAAAACAATATTAGAAACACAGATAAATAAGTCTTCTACGTAAGTAGTCTCCAGGCTCGTCCAGAGTTATGCTCATATCTAGGTTGGCATTTTACTGATAGTACCTCCTCAGGTGCTCAATATTTCAAGGATGCTCAAACTTTCGCCCGTCTAGGGCTTCCAAGTAATAAGATCCTTGTCTTTTGTAGTTGATAACTCTGTAGGGGCCTTCTTAATTAGGTCCCAACTTCCCATGAGCTGGGTTCTTTGTTGCTAAGGAGACCCTTTTTAAGACGAGGTCTTCTATGTTGAATCGTCTTGACTTCACTATTGCATCATATTGCCTAGCCATAAGGTTTTTGTACCTTGCCATCCTTTGTTCAGCATCCGTCCTTACCTCGTTTATTAGATCAAGGTTCAAACGGAGTTGCTCCTCGTTATCCTTGTCCTAATAGGTTGCCACCCTATGATTGGCCATGTGCACTTCTGCAGGTATAACTGCTTCAGTTCCATAGGCTAGCTTGAAAAGAGTTTCTCCTATAGGGGTTCTCACTATCGTCCTATATGCCCACAGAACACCTGGTAACTCGTCTAGCCATACTTCCTTCGCTCCCTCAAGCCAAGTCTTGATTATTTTTAATAAGGATCGGTTTGCAACTTTAGCCTGGCCATTTGCTTGTGGGCGGACTGGCGAGGAGTAGTGATTTTAAATCCCGAAGTGTATGCAAAAATCTTTGAAGAGTACATTGTCAAATTGTTGTCCGTTATCGGATATCAACACCCTGGGCACTCTAAATCTGCACACAATGTTCTTCCATACGAAATTCTTGACATTTTGTTGTGTGATATTAGCTAAGGATTCTGCTTCTACCAACTTCGTAAAATAATCAATACTAACCACGAGAAACTTCATTTGCCTTACACCTAGTGAAAAAGGACCCAGGATATCCAGTCCCCATTGCGCGAAGGGCCATAGGGCCGTCATTGGAGTTAGGTACTCTGATGGTTGCCTGGGGACGTTGCTAAACCATTGGCATTGATCGCAGACCTTGACATAAGCCTTAGCATTAGCTTGCATATTTGGCCAGTAATATCCTACACGGACGACTTTGTGGACGAGTGACCTGGCTCCCGAATAATTGCCACATACTCTTTCATGAATTTCTCTTAATATGTAGTTCGTTTCATCTGGTGCCAAACACCTGAGATAAGGCTGGGAAAAGCCTCTTTTGTAAAGAACCTCGTCCATAAGAATGTACCTTACTGCCCTTACTCTCAGCTTTCTAGCTTTGTCTTTCTCTTCTGGAAGTCGTCCGTCTTTTAAGTATGATACAATTGGAGCCATCCAATTTCCTCTACTCTCCACCTGTTGTACTTCTGGGATATCTATACTCGGTATATACTGAATCTCATCAAACTTGTCCACGGCTTCATTCGCTGAGGCTTTTTTCGCTAAGGTATCGGCTTCCATGTTCTCCTCCCTTGGGATTTGAACGAAGTTAGCTTCCTCAAATTTTTCTATAAGGCGCATCACCCTATTAAGATACTTCCTCATTCGTTCTTCTTTAGCCTCATATATCCTATTCATTTGGCCCATGATTAGCTGAAAATCTCCCAAGACGAGTATTGACTTTGCTTCCACAGACTTAGCCAATTCCAGCCCTTTGAGAAGAGTTGCATACTCAACTTCATTATTAGTTGCTTGATATTGCAAGCGAACTTTGTGCTTTAGTCTATCCCCTTCTGGAGATTGCAGAACCACACCTATTCCTCCTGCATGCTGTGTAGACGAGCCATCCACATGGATGATCCATTTCTGGCTGTCTTCCATGTCACCTACATCGTCATAATTTGGGGTAAACTCGGCAATGAAGTCTGCTAGAGCTTGAGCTTTTATGGCATGCCTTGGTTGGTACTTAATGTTAAACTCATTGAGCTTGACAGCCCGTTGAATCAATCGTCCTGCGACGTTTAACTTGTTCATTGCCTTCTTGAGTAGGTGATCCGTCATGACGTTGATGACATGAGCCTAGAAGTAATGCCTTAGTTTCCTGGAGGCTGTTATTAGTGTGAAAACCAGCTTTTTCATCAGTGGATATCGTCCTTCCGCTCCTCTCAGTGCTTTACTTGTATAGTACACTGGCTTTTGTACCTTTCCTTCCTCTCTTATCAATGCTGAGCTTACGACATGTGGGGTCACTTCCAGGTATAAAAATAGCTCTTCTCCTGTCACGGACGGACTTAGCAGTGAAGCCATAACAAGGTACGTTTTCAAGTCTTGAAAGGCTTTTTGGCACTCGTCCGTCCACTCAAATGCTTTCTTTAGAACCTTGAAAAATGGTAAACACTTGTCAGTAGTTTTAGAAACAAACCTTATGAGGGCAGTAACTCGCCTGGTAAGAGACTGGACCTCTTTGATACTCTGCGGAGGTTTCATAGCTAGAATTGCTTTAATCTTTTCCGGGTTAGCCTCGATCCATCTGTGTGAAACCATGAATCCAAGAAATTTTCCTGACGCCACTCCGAAAGCACATTTGCTGGGATTCAACTTCATATTGTACCGCCTGAGTGTATTAAAGGTCTCTTGCAGGTCATCCAGATGTTTTTCCTTGTCCAGGCTTTTTACCAACATGTCATCCATATAGACTTCTACGTTTCGCCCAATCTGAGGCCGAAACATGTGGTTGACTAGTCGTTGGTATGTTGCTCCTGCGTTTTTCAAGTCAAAGGGCATTACCTTATAACAAAATAAGCCTTGACTAGTAACAAAGGAAGTCTCCTCTTGGTCGACCTCGTCCATCCTTATTTGGTTGTATCTTGAAAAAGTATCCATAAAACTAAGTAATCTGTGGCCTGCGGTAGAATCCACTAGTTGGTCAATGTGTGGCAATGGACAGCTGTCCTTGGGGTAAGCCTTGTTTAGATCAGTAAAATCTACACATATCCTCCACTTGCCGTTCGCCTTTTTGACCATTACTACATTAGCCAACCAATATGGATAGTACACTTCTCGGATAAACTTCGCCGCCATCAACTTCTGAACTTCGTCTTTAATAGCATTATCTCTCTCAGGGGCAAACACCCTTTTCTTTTGTCACACTGGCTTCGAGGATGGACATACATTTAGGCGATGAGTGATGACATTAGGATCTATACCCGGCATATCTTCATGACTCCAAGCAAATACATCGGTGTTTTTCTTCAAAAACTGAATGAGGTCCTCCTTAAACTTTCCTTCTGCATCTGCCCCAATCTTGGTGCACCTCTCAAGGTTGTTCTCATCTATGGAAATATCTTCTAACACTTCAGTGGGTTCTGCCACAACTCTCTTTTCTTCAATATTCATGGCTTGAATTTGTTCGTCCATGGCCAGCATAGCCAGGTAACATTCTCTTGCTGCTAGTTAGCCTCCTTGCACTTGTCCTACTCCATGTTCCATTGGAAACTTAACTGACAGGTGATAAGTAGACGTGACAGCCTTCCAATTGTTTAAAGTCGGCCTTCCAATTATGGCATTGTAGAAGGATGAACAATCTACAACAAGGAAGCTCACATCCTTGATAATTTGTTGCGGGTATGCCCCCATTGTCACTAGTAATGAAATAGTGCCCCATAAGTTGTACCTTCATCCCACCGAAACCTACTAGAGGGGAGCTCGCTGGACGGAGCTGGTCTCGTCCTAACCTCATCTGCTGAAAAGCTGGATAATATAAAGTATCAGCCAAGCTTCCATTATCTACCAACACCCTTCTTGTTTTGTAGTTAGCAATAAGGAGGGTGATGACAATAGCATCATCATAAAGGTGATGAATTCTCTCGGCATCCTCGTCCGTGAAAGTGATTGATTGTTCTCCCATGGTCATTGTTCTCGGTGATCGTCCAGAGAGTTGGACGCTCTGCACTAGTTTCAAGTATGCCTTCTTTGACTTGGACGACTGTCCTGTCGAACTTACCCCTATGATGACTCTTATTTCTCCGAGTAGTGGTCATGATGATTCCTCTACCTTCCCTTTCAATTTCTCATCCTTGTGTTCTCGTCCGACGAAATTTCTCAGCTTCCCTTGCCTTATGAGATTCTCAATCTTCTGCTTTATATCAAAACACTCGTCCGTGTCATGCCCATGATCTCTGTGAAAGCGACAATACTTATTCCTATTGCACTTGTTGGGATCTCCCTTCATCTTCTCCGGCCACTTCAAGGAAGGTTCGTCCTTGATTTGCATAAGAATTTGCTTAAGTGGCACGTTTAAAGGGGTATATTGTTGATTCCGCGCTAAAGAGCTTGGCTTTTTATCTCGGTCTCTCTTATCTTCTGTTCGTCCCTTCTTTGGACGAGGAGCTTGCTCGGAATGATGAACGGGGTTTGCTTCCATTCTCTCAGCTTTCTTCCTCTTCTTAGCTATGATCACGTCTTCTACGTTCATAAAATTTTGGGCTGAATGGACGAGTTCGGCCATGGACTGAGGCTTTTTTTCATAAAGTTTGTGTATGAATAAGTCAGAATTAACCACGTTATGGAAGGCTGCCAACAGTAGCTTGTCATCTACCTCGTCCATGGTCAAGGCTTCCCTGTTGAAGCGTGTGATGAAGGAACGGAGGCTTTCATTCTCTCCTTGCTCTATGGTTAACAAGCTGGACGGGGAACGTTTATGTCTCTGTCCCCCAATGAAATTATTAACAAACAATTTGCTTAACTCCTCGAAAGAACTTACTGAATTTGAGGGTATTTTGCTGAACCAAACTCGCGCGGGCCCTTTGAGGGTAGTAGGAAAGGCTCTACACATTATCTCATCAGGAAACCCTTGAAGGTGTATGGTAGTCTTGAAGGTGGCAATATGGTCAAAAGGGTCCCGCGTTCCATCATACGAATCCAAGGAAGGCATCTTGAATTTTGGAGGTAAAGAATGGCCATTGATAGAGGCTGTGAAAGGGGAGTCCGTTCGGTGAACTAGGTCTTCTACAGGGTTAGTTCTCCTTATGTTCTCCCTCATTTCATCCATAACTTTCCTCATCTGGTCCATTTCCCTTTCCAAGTGTGGCACCCTCCTTGGTGTAGTACCCCTCGATTGGCTTTCTTCTACATTTCTTCCATCTCCTTGGCTTTGACCATGCTTTTCTCTATAGGCCTCATATCGTTGTCCTCTGAGATTAACTTCCCTTCTTAATTCCTGGTTCTGGTGAGTTAACTCTGCCATGGCAGCAGTCATAGACTACATATGTTGGATAGATGAAGGTTGCATGGCAGGCATTGATTGTTGGTTCCGATGGGGGTTACTGGAAGCATCTCTACTTTCTTGAGGGCCTGGACTAGTAGCCCTTGATCTTGTCCGAACCATTTCAACCCTTTGTCGGAGAAAGAAACCACAAAACTCAACAAATGAAGTTCAAGGGTGACAAATTTCTTTCCCACAGACGGCGCCAACTGATGGATCCTTGGAAATCAGTGGGGTGAAAGTCTCCGGGCGTTGATGATCTTGAAGGCTGAGTCGTGAAAAATCAAATAAAATTAGAAAAGATCGGTGGAGGCCGGTCAAGAATCCTCCAATGGTAAAGTCAGTGGATTGAAGTAGAAAGGGAAAATACTTCTAAGACTTTACTTTTTTGTTAGAAAATGTCTGAATGAATTACCTCTTTGTAGAAAAATGTTTATATAGTGCACATGGAACGGTTACTTGCTCTAATAACTGCTCCTATTGTTGGGGAATTCAACAAATTCAGAGGTAACTTCCATAATTCTCGTGGAAATTATCTTGTTTGGACCGGTGTTTCATTGCGGTTAGTGGAGGCTTTGGTTCACTAGGCAAGGTTTGTATTTGTTAAGTCCAAAATGCTCGTCCATCCATTGTTAAGGACGGACGAGGTCATGTCCGTCCTTTATTGAGGACAGATGAGATTCTTGAGGACGATTTTGTCATGCGTCCTATCTCTCCATTTCTTTCCTTTGGATGGACCATATGGACAAGTTTAGAGATGTTATATTTTACAGCATCATCAGGATGAATTCTCCTTTTCATTTTTTACGAAATAAAACTTTATTACAAAACGTTAAAAATGAGAGAGAAAATGTTCTTAGTTGCACTATTTGATCCCCCTCACAAGAGCAAAACTTGGCTTGAATCCGCCTCTCCCATTTTTGTAAATAATAATAATAATAATAATAATAATAAATCATATACTAAACAGGAGGGGTTAGTTTTTACATGTACATGCATGCCATTTTCATGTTTGCAGTCTTATAATAATTGGGTTCGAATCCCCTTCCCCAATCATCTTAGAATAAACTAGGGTTTAGTTTTACTTGTGCATACATTCCATTCTCCATGTTTACATTCTTATAATCATATAATGCATGTCCTCAATTCCTTGTTTATCCTGAATTGCATTGCCTTCCTTTCCAAAAGTTTCACCAAATAATTTGTTGACAAAGAGATTTTTTTCCTAGCCAGATTTGAACCAAATTAAATATTTAGTACCTTTTGTCCTTTTAAATGAAAAATCAAAAGCTGGGATACTAATTTAATTTTTGGTTTTTTAAAAATCAATAAAATTTTATTGAATGGAGGAGATATGTCATATATTCACAACAATTTAGTTTACGTCTCATCCACCCACATAGTGCTTTAATTTCTATTTGCATATTGCTCCTCCCTTGTTTTGAGGTGGTGCAACTTCATCATAGATTCTATGGTCCTATGGCCTATGGGGGGTTAGAACGATAAATAGGGGTAAAATAGTATTTGCACATATCAAAATGCACCAAGATCAATTTGGACTCTAATTAGCCTATTTAGATAAATATCGCGTACAAGGTAGACCAAAACGCCAAAACAATGACCATTGCATTAATTATGACCCCAACCACCCACTTAGTATTTAATGTGATTAGACCTATCGCTGGCATGAGTCTTGATCACCATCTTAAAAAATGCCCTAGCTTGGCAAAATGGGCAGAGACACATCATGCTTGCTAGGAAGTAGGAAGGGCATGTAATGATGGTAAGATAAGCTCATTGCCACCCCCTACAAGAGTTGTCCTGCTCTACATGTGCTGGTAACATTTTTTGTTAGAGCTTCCATCAAATACCCTTCACCCCCATCCATTCACCCACACAAACTGAGAAAGAAATCACTACGCTGGCCTTTTGGCAAAGGTGGGAAGTAATTAAAGGAAATCTTGTGCATTGCATTTGAACCCTGCTAACTACTATTGTAAACCAATTACTAGCTGATGCATGGTATTGTAGTTACGCTAAACTGTTTTGTACTTGTTTTTTTCTTAATTTAAAATTCCATTTCACCAAAAAAGTAAATCTATAATGAATTACAAACAATGAAGAATTACATTCAAGATGCTCCAATTCATTGGATTAATTAACTTATTAGAACTGTAACAGAACAAGTCCCTTCTGTCACATTCGGTTGGTTGAGATTGACAATGAGTTGAGAAAATACGAAAGCTAGCAAAATCAAGCCATTTTCAATGTAGGTCCTGACTCCTGAGAGATTTTTGTCATTGTTCTTTTGCCTCAGTTAGTTCTGCCATGTAATCGTGCCTAAGGAAGAAAAATAAAAAGAAGATTGAAACCCGTTATTAAACTCGTAGCCATACGATTAATAAACTTCAACATAAGCAGCTATAGCAAAATTCTTTCTGGTTCAACCTGGAGCTAAGGCAGGGATGCTAGAGCTGGTTGAGTTCCAGCTCTTATCTGATTTGCACTAAGAACAAAACTTGGACAGAATAAAATGAGAGAGAGAGAGAGAGAGAGGAGTGATAATAAACAAAAGGAAAAATGGACAGAATAAAATTGACAGTACCAAATGTGTTCCAAGTCTTCCACGATATTAGTTACAAGTACTGAAACCAAGCAACAATTGAGCTTAATCTTCTTTTATTTTGCCTTCCAAAATATTTTAAAAGAATTTTCATTGACTAGGCCATATGGTTGTATCGTCTCAGCAAATTGAGGCTTTTAATCTTCTTGGCAGCAAAGATCGTTTTAATATAATGTCTTCTAAGAGGAACCATACTCAAATGACTAATTATAGTACAGTTGGAATAACAGTAGATGTATTTGTTAAACCATACATGGCAATTGACATGTGAAACTGAGATACTTACCTAATCTTGCGTGTTACTTGATACAATCCTGTCCCCGCCATAAAAATACTATTACCAAAAAGATTCCAGTTTTTCTGTAACATCAGAACAGTTTAATGAATAAATTAGAACGAGCTAGTCCAAATTATATATGGATTGGGAAAGGAAAACTTATTGGAAAAAAAGTACAAAGAAAAGCATCAAATGAAAGGTTGTCTTCAGCAGAATTAGCATGAGAATATAAGTACCACCATGTTCCCAATGATCAAGCTAAAGCATTACTGCCTGTGTAATTATCCCTGTTCCTCCCTCACATTTTTTATAAAGATGACTTAACAACAAGAAAATGATTTTGTAAGGATGATATTCAAGATAAAATGAAACCTCAGAAACCTTCCAAAAAAAAAAAAAATCTAACAACGATAACTTTTTCCTATTGTTGTTCTTTGTCTTCTTTCTAAATTCTAAGATGAAAATTTTTATCACACTGCCATTTGAACATCGAAATTAATCCATCTTTTTTGCCTGCGAGTCTGAACTTCTAATTTTTGGGGTCAAAAAGATGTTTTAAATTTGAAAGGAAGATCAAACCAGTGGAGAAATATGATACATAGTGTAAACCGATTAATTTCCAATCTTAAGGGATATCATTATTACAGCCTTCTTACTAGAGTCTCTTTTGGTTACCAATATGTGTCAAGCGGAAGATTCTAATTGAATCCTCCTTCAAGATGGGCAAATCTGGATTGGGTTCAATGTACCGTATTTGTTCACTTTTGTAAGAGTGCCAATGCAGAAGTGATGGTTGTTCTGCAGAAGTGATGCAGCCCAAAAATTTCAGAGTAATCAAAACAACATAGAGGCCAATAAATATTATGCTTAACAACTAATATACATAATAAGAAAACAAAATTTTTCTAGAACTTGTTGAAGTGATAGAATGTCTGGGGGGAAAAGTGATAATGACACTATTTGCACAGAATATGGCAAATGGGGATGGGTAGTATATGATTGGATTGAACTTAATCAAGCATACACCCATATCATGAAGCAGCTATTATAATTGAGGAGCAAAGCACCTTCAAGCCATTATGAACAGGGATATTACAAAAAATTGCTTTGAAAACAAGCTATATTGTTATGTTATAAAACAAGAAAATACAAATAAAACGTCTTGTAATTTGGAGAGAAAAGCTTTTCAAATATTGATCAGCATTTGAATTCAGTATCTTCAAAGCTGAAAAGTAACCATACCGGAGTAATCACCATGCTGAAGCGTGAATAAATAAGTCCAGTACACATAAGAGCTGCAGAAGAGATGTGATATGACATCAATTTAATGATATGGCACAAAAAGTCTGGGACAGGGCCAGATCCTTTTAAAAAAATGAAATTAGAAATCAGTCCATGCAGCATATGCTAATTCAACATTATAAGGTGCATACCAACTTGCTGAGGATAAGAGATCCTTTCAGGTGGCTCTGAGAACAGAGAAGTCAACAACGTTTGCAATACTGATGCCCCATTTAACAGTTGGAGCCCAGAAGAAAACTGCAATCGTTATGACATATTCTTAAGAATGTATACACTAAAATTACAAGCAATGACTCTGTACTATACCATACTAGACAAGAATCACTGTATAAGGCAAATGAGGAGGGCAGAAGTTCTATTTTGTTGAACTAGCTATCTCAGCATCAGTCAGCATTATTAAGTAGGCAACTTGATCAAACGGTTGGGATAAGGCATCAATGAATAATTAATTTAGGATTGACAGTAATCAGTAGTAATGAAGGGATAATAGGTTCTAAGTTACTTGGGAACTCGAATCATTATGGTATGTGGAACAAAATTGGGAATTTGGTACTGCACTTATCTCGGGATGCAGAACAGTGGAGGTGGGATGCAGAACAATGGAGGTAGGCTGCTGTAAGACTTAACGGTGAAGCTGAGTATTTCTGAAAAAGTTTATTATCTCTATATATAAGATTCTAATATTTCTTTTTGCCTTTTCAAAAATGGGAAATGGTATATAAAGGAAGAAAGAGAACAGACATTTTGGATCATTATTAGCATTTTGGAATGAAATTGTTCCACGTATTGAATCGAAGGAATTGCAATCGAACTCGGGATTGAAATTCATTAGGCTAGTAGTTAACTACAATAACTCTGTGCTTCAGTCCTTTCCAACACTGTCAACAGATAGCCCCTAGAAAGAACTAGAAATTATTTTCAATGGAAAGAATTGCTTGTATAAGAAAAACAATGCTTTGCTGTTTAGAACATGGCAGTATTATCTGCCTAAAGAATACAGAGAATTAACTACCATATTGACCTAAAAGAGAACTAACACGCTTTCCAACCATTCTGGTAACATTAGTATAGCTTATAATTTCATACATTGCATGTTTTCAGAGAGAGTGACAAGGAGAAATCCTTGTTAGTATTATATCAAGAACTTCAAGCAAAAACCAGTTTTACGGTAAAAATGGCTTATCAACCATTAGACATTTGATTATTTGCATGAATTACACACAAAACCCAGTTGCCAAAATGTAACATTTTTTGGCCAGTCGTGAATAATATTATGATTAAAATCATCACGGAGGATTTGGTGAGTGATCTATGAAACTATATGGAGAAAAATGACAGAACTCAATAAATAAGAAAAAAAGAGGGAACAAACTGGTCTTGGGGCCAGCAGGGTGATTCCAGAAAGATTGTAGCTTGGACCCCGCCATTGAGATCAGTCTCTCTTCCTTCTGTGGCTTCTCAGGTACTATGGGAAAGGAGAGAGAGTTTAACTCACAATGACCTTAAAAAAAAAAAAAAAAAAAAAAATGGAACTGACTGGTTCAAGAAAAGGGTGCAACTCTATAGTCTATATGACCAAAAAAATAAATTGTCATTGAATATATTATCTAGGGGAGCCATGATGGTACAACACTACCAATCAGGAAGGTTGCTTATCTTGGGAGTCTTGGACAAAACCACCGATCTTACATACATATGTAACCTACCAATAAAAAAGACTATCATAATGAATCATCCATCGTTGACTTCTAATTAAGTTGCACATCAGAAACTGCCAAAATGGCTGATCCACAATGCCAAATGTATAATAATACATGAGTTTGGTTTTCTAAAGTTTCTTCTCACGTAAGGTGAGCCTTTTTTCTCTACATGCATGGGAGTCTTCTTCTCACTTTATAGATGAGACGTACTTGTGTGTTTCTTCTTTTTCGCTGGTTGTTTGGTTTTACTAGAATTTTTTCAGTATTACGTTCAGTTATGGATTCAGAATTTGTTCAAAAACTAAAAAATATTACTTTGACGGAAGAGGAAGGGGAGGTTATTAGGGTTGGGACAGTGCATAGAGATAGGATATTGGTAGAATGTTCTCTCAGTCTCTTGGGGAGATTTCTCACAAACAAGTCTTTTAACCACCGTGCTGCAAAGGGTTTATTGCATTCTGTGTGGAAGATGGGTTCAGATGTTCGTATTGTTGATGTTGGAGATAGGGTATTTCAATTTAAATTTTCCATGGAGAGTCTGTTAAAGTGGGTACTAGCAAATGATCCTTAGAGTTTTGAGGACCATCCATTGGTGTTATGCAGGTGGGAGAGGGGTATGACTGCTACTTCTGTTCAGTTTAATTCAATACCAATGTGGGTTCAGATGTGGGGTCTTCCTTTTGATCTATTGTCAGAGGAGGTTGGGAGAGATATTGGTAATGGTTTGGGTACGGTTGTGGAGGTAGATTTGAAAGTTTTTTCATCAGATCAAGCCCGTTTTCTACGAGTGCGAGTTGAATTGCCCTTGGAGAAACCGTTATGTCGTGGTGGTGTTATGGCAAGTCCTAAAGGTGATAAAATCTGTATTGGGTTCAAATATGAAAGCTTAGTTGGGCTCTGTTTTAAGTGTGGTCGGATAGGTCATGAAGCTAGAGTTTGTTTTTGTCATGTTGATCATCAGCAAGGTTTTCCTTACGGTGAGTGGTTGAAAGCAAGTTTTCGTAAGAATTATGCTACTGCAAATTTTGGTGGAAGTTTTGAGAGAAGGGAGATTGGTGTGCAAGAGGGTCCGAGCCATGGAGTTTCATCTAGGCAGATTGAAAAGGATAAGGTACATTCGGTGATTGATAATGTTGGAATGGTTTTAGAGTAGAATCGTTGCTTAGTTGAGGGTGGATGTAGTGTTGTGCCATCGAAGGGAGGTGCTGAGATTGGTGTGCCGTCGAAGGGAGGTGCTGTGATTGGTGAACCGTTGAAGGGTGTTTCCGAGATTGGCTTGGGAGCAAAGGCAGGAACGGTTGCATTAACTGCTGGGAAACATACTCCTGATTTTGAGGAGTTAATTTCTGAACTTGATCAAGCTATCCAATTAGAGCCGATTATTTTGAATTCAAAATCTATCCAAGTGGAACAGTTGAAGGATAAGAAGGACATTTACTTAGGTTTGGTGGATATTGAAGTGATGGATGAAGATGTAACTTCATGCAAACGTGCTTTAAAAGGAAAACAGGTGGAGCCATGTAGCACTTCGTGTCTTCAGATGATGGAGTTAGCTTTAAAATTGGTAAGGGTAATGGGCAAGTTTGTAGTAATCCGGTCAAAGGTAGGCCCAAGAGAAGTGGAATTAAAAATAAAAGCGGGTTGCTTTCTTTACAAGGCCCACTGTCTAGTGAATCAGATGATGTTATGTTTAAAAAGCCCAATTTAAAGGATAATAATAAAGCTATTATTGGAGTGGCTAGGCTTAAGAAGGGAACTTGGAAGAGGCTTCAAGACAAGGCACGGACTTCTTCAAATTTGGCTCTTACTAAAGTGCTTGGTCCAAAGAGGAATGGTAAAGAAATTTTTCGTGAAGTAGAGAAGGCAGAACTGGCAAACAAGAAATATAAGGTGAGTAACAGTGAAGGTTTACATGCTCTTTTTGGTGTTGATCAGATTATATCGGCGAAGGTTGCTACGCAACCCTGCCGGGCATCATGAGTCTATTGAGTTGGAACTGCCGAGGGCTTGGGAACCGTCAGACAGTTCATGCCTTGCAAAAGGTAATCAATAAACAAGATCCTAATATTGTTTTTTTAATGGAGACAAAACCTGGTTTGGATTGGATGCTTAAGGTCCGTGATTGGTGTAAATATAAGAATGGTCTTATTGTGCCTAGTAGGGGAGGTAGTGGTGGTTTAGCTTTATTTTGGAAGAAAGAAATTAGGCTTGATATTTAAACTTATTCTCATTCACATATTGATGCATGGGTAGATGGAGGAGATGGTATTGGTTGGTGGCATCTTACTGGGTTTTATGGTGAATCTGATACTTCTAAAAGATGGGTATCATGGCAAAAACTTAATTACTTGCATGGGACATCCTCTTTGCCGTGGTTAGCAATTGGAGATTTTAATGAAATTACTAGCATGGCAGAAAAGGAGGGGGGAAGTGTAAGAACAAGACATTAAATGAAATATTTTGTTGACACTATCAATTGTTGTGGTCTTAAAGAAGTTCGGTTCACAAGGCCATTGTTTACTTGGTTGTATCAAAAAGAGGATGGGTCCCAAATAAGGGAAAGGTTAGATAGAGCTTTGGCTATAGTGGAGTGGTTTCATTTATTTCCAATGGCTAAGCTTACTCATCTTTCCTCCTCGGCCTCGGATCATTCTCCTCTCATTCTTCAGTTGTTTGCAAAACAAAGAAAAAAGAGGTTTGGTAGAGTTTTCAGATTTGAATCTATATGGTTAAAGGACCCAAGATGTGAGGCGATTGTGGAGGAAGCATGGGATGAGGGCTTGTATGGTGGGTCGGGTGATGTCCTTAATAGATGTTTGGAGAGTTGTCGTGTTAGACTTGAGTTTTGGAATGGTAGTGAATTTGGAAATGTGGGGGAAAAAGTGGCGAATCTACAAAGAAAGCTAGAATGGTTAGAGCTTTAGCCTTCAACACCGAATATAATTCGATCTTTGAAGAACACTAGAATTGAATTGAATTGTTGGATGGATAAGGAAGATGATATGTGGAGGCAAAGATCAAGAATTAATTGGATGCAATCTGGGGATAGGAACACTAGGTTTTTCTATGAGAAAGCTTCTGCAAGGTACAAAAAGAATTTAATTGAGGGTTTGTTGGATGTGGATGGTAGGTGATTGGATGGAGATGAGAATGTGGAGGAATTGATGTTGCAGTATTATGAGAGGCATTTTACTAGAAGTGAACCTACGGATTTTGAAGAAATTTTAGATGCAGTTCAACAAAAAGTCACCCCTAGGATGAATCAGTTACTTGTAAGGGAGTTTACAGAAGTTGAAGTGAAGAATGCCATAAGGCAAATGTACCCTTTAAAATCCCCTGGACCGGATGGCATGCCTCTATTGTTTTATCAACACTTTTGGTCTAAGATTGGTGGTGTGGTTACTTCAACCGTTTTGGCCTTCCTCAATTCAGGTATCATTCCACCGAATTTTAATCATACACATATTATCCTTATTCTTAAATGTAAAGAGCCAAAATTGGTGACTGATTTTAAACCCATTAGTCTTTGTAATGTGGTTTATAAAATTGCTTCAAAAGCCATTACTAATAGATTGAAAAAGGTTCTTCCTTCTATTATTAGTGATACCCAAAGTGCCTTTGTACATGGTAGGTTAATCACTGATAATATTTTTGTGGCTTATGAAATGATGCATCATATTAGTCAAAAGAAGAGTGGAAGAGTGGGTGATTTGGCTCTAAAACTTGATATGAGTAAGGCATATGATAGGGTTGAGTGGATATGGTTGGATAAAATTATGCATAAGTTGGGTTTTGATGATAAATGGTGTGCTTTGATAATGAACTGTGTCACTACTGTTTCTTATTCCGTGAAGATTAATGGTAAGCCTAAAGGCCATATTGTTCCAAGTAGGGGGATTAGGCAAGGTGATGCACTATCACCATATCTTTTCTTATTATGTGCGGAAGGACTTTCTGCTCTTATTAAGAAAGAGGTGGTGAATGGAAGTTTGGGGGGTTGGCAGTTTGTCGTAGGGGTCCCAAAATATCCCATCTTTTCTTTGCCAATGATAGTTTGATTTTTTGTAGAGCTTCTTTGGAGGAGTGTGATGCTCTTTAGAGGGTGTTGAGGGTGTATGAGTGTGCTTCGGGGCAGCAATTAAATCGTGCTAAAACATCCTTATTCTTTAGTAGTAATACTCCTATGGAAATTCAAGAAATCATCAAAGCTAGGTTTGGGGCCCAAGTGATTAAGCACCATAAAAAATATCTTGGTTTGCCGTCATTGGTGGGAAGGAATAAGAAAAATACTTTCAATTCTATTAAGGACAAATTAAGTAAGAAGCTTGCAGGTTGGAAAGAAAAGCTATTGTCTAAGGCGGGAAAAGAAGTGTTGATAAAAGTTGTGGCACAAGCAATCCTGACGTACACTATGAGTGTGTTCAAATTGCCTGACCCTCTATGTGAGGGTTTAACGAGTATGATCCGTAATTTTTGGTGGGGGCAAAGAAACGAAGAGAGGAAGTTAGCTTGAATGAGTTGGGAAAAATTATGTGCTCCGAAGAATTGTGGTGGGATGAGTTTTAAAAAGCTTAAGGAGTTCAATATGACTTTATTGGCAAAGCAAGGGTGGAGACTTCAACAAGGCCATGACACATTGGTGTATAAGGTTTTGAAGGCTAAGTACTTCCCTACAAGTGACTTTTCACAGGCTGTTTTGGGTAACAATCCATCATTTACTTGGTGGAGTATTATGTTTGCTCAACTTCTTGTTAAATATGATATACGTTGGAGAGTTCGAAATGGTGAGAATATCAGGATTTGGGGTGATAGATGGCTGCCTAAGCCTTCTACATTCATGGTTTCATCCCCCAGGTTGTTTACGCCAGAAGATATGAAGGTCGGAGATTTGATAAATAAGGAAGAAGCTTCTTCGAAGGTTGCTGCCATTGATGCTCTGTTCTTGACGCATGAAGCAGAGGCTATAAAAGGAATTCCTATGAGTTCTAATCTGCCAGAAGATAAACAGATTTGGGCTTGGAGCACTAATGGAGCTTTTTCGGTGAAAAATGCCTACTGGGTTGCAACTCAAATGTCTTTAGCCTTATCCACGGTTTCAAGCTCAGATGGCAGCCAAGAACGCAGCTTCTGGAAATGTCTATGGCAGATCAACGTGCCTCATAAAATAAGGCACTTCTCTTGGAGGGCTTGTAGAGATATCCTACCTTTGAAAACTAACCTTGTTAAAAGAAATGTTTTGCAGGTTGATGCATGCGATAGATGCAATGAGGAGGCTGAGAATTCAATCCATTTCTTTTGGAAATGTTCCAGCGCTAAAGAACTATGGTCTTCGTCGAAACTGGTTTTTCCCACTGTGATGGATCGTCTTGGTTTTTTCAAGGAGATGCTATGGTGTTTAATGTTGGACGAAAAGACTTCACCAGAAAATATTGAGTTGCTGCTGACTTGTGCGTGGGCATTGTGGGGTAACAGAAATGATGTTCGTCATGGCGGAAAGCGAAAGGATGGAAGAATGCTTCTTCAATGGGCTGTGCAATATTTGGAGGAGTTCCGGGCTGCTAATTATTACCGAGTGCGCAGGAGTCAGTTCAGTTTGTTCAGAGATGGAGTCCACCACCAAAATCGGTTTTCAAGTTCAACGTTTGATGGTGCTGTGTTTGCAAAGCTGAATTCTGTGGGAGTTGGAGTCATTATACGGGACTGGAATGGGCATTTCGTAGCAGCATCATGCAGAAAAACTCATGCACCTCTGGGACCACTTGAAGCGGAAGCGAAGACCGTTGAATTTGGTTTACAGTTTGCAAAGCAGCTTGGGATTACAGATTTCATAATTGAGAGTGATTCGTTAATTGTATCTAGAGCGTTGAATCTTTCTTCCTTAGTTCCGGTCTCAATTGATGCAGTCATTATGGGTATTGGCGAAGCTTCCTTGGAGTTCAATAATGTTGATTTTTCTCATGTTAAGCGCAAATACCCCAGCTCATTTGTTAGCAAAGTATGCCATGGGCATAGTCAATCAGTGTTTGTGGATGGAGAATTGTCCTAGTTTCTTAGAATTAGCAATTCTTCATGATGTAAACGATATTGTTGTTTGATTAATATTATATTGTGTGATTTCTTATCAAAAAAAAAAAAAAAAAAGTTATTTAATGAATCATCTCTTGTTGATTTCCAATCAAGTTGCACATCAGAATACTTCCAAAATGGCTGATCCACAATGGCAAATGTATAAAAGAAAAAGAATCTATCTGGGCCTTTATCATCCACAATTCAACCTTCAAGAAGAACAAATTTAGGTGGAAGGGGGGAGAAAGAAAACAATTAAATGACAAACTACAAGTTAGAATAGGAAATCTTTCAACAACATCATCTCAAATCTATACAAAGCTTACCAAGACATTTAGGAACCTGCCTACCCAATTCAATTACAGCAAACAATACACAGAACAAGGCATTTCAACATCAGATCATTGACTATTCCTCCATGCTAGCCCAACTGGAGCACTAATTAACTACAATTACAGCTAAGAATTACCAGAAATACACCCAAAAAAAAAAAAAACAGTGGCCCTTGGAGAATGTAACATGAAATTGAGTTGAAAATATACAAATGCTGGCAACACAAAACCATTTTGATATATGTAATGAAAACTTTTCTTCAGAAACATACGCATCAGAATATAAGAACCATAATGCACCAATTCATATATAAAAGACTTCTGAATTACAAAGGCAATAGCACCACTACATGAGTGATTATATGCGCAAGCATCATTCCTTATGATTAATTTTTCTTTAAGATGACTTGGCAACATGACAATGACTTTGAGTATGATATGCAATACAAAATGAAGCTGCAGGAACCTCCATCTAGGGCTATAAATGAACTGAGTTGTTTATAAACAAAAACAACTTGGGCTCGGCTCAAGAAAAAAGTTCATTTATGCTCATTCATTTAGCAAATAAGTCAAGTTCAATTAAGTTTGGACTAAATATTAAACAAACCAAGCTCAAACATAATATTATGCTTGTGAATAAGCTCACAAGCATGAGGCTTGATTAAAGTATATATAATATCATATGTTTATATGTATATATGTTTAAAATATACTTACATAGTCTTGAGGTTGGATTTTGTAAGTTTGTAAATAAGTTCATAGATTTCAAATTATTATTTGCAATTTATTGATAATATAAATAATCCATTTTGTAGTAAAAATATATATGTTTTTAATAATACAGGGTTGGTGACTCTAATCTTCATAAGTTTATAAGTGGAAAATCTTTCTATCTAACTCAAGTAATATATAATTTCAACTATAATATACATATTAATTATTAGCGTATATTTGTGAAGGGTTAAAATTTTTTAGACATAGTTTTTATTATATATAAAAAATAATAAATTAATCAAGTAGCTAGTAAACAAACTCGAGCTTGTTTGACAACAAAATGTAATCTAATTTGGTAATGAGGTCGAGCTTGGCTTGTGTTCAAAATAAATTTAATGAACAACCTTGAACTTTTAATACACGGTTTAGCTTGACTCATTTACCGCCACCTCCGTCTGCATAAGCTGGGTTTCTATGTCCTGATTAACTTATAGTTGAACTCCTAGGTCTTCATTTTGAAACTTAAACTTCCGGTCATCACACCCCCAAAGGGTAAGATCTAAATTCAGATGTGGTATTTTTCTTGAGGGTAAGATATTCCATAAAGACACCCCTAACACTTATAAATTAATCATAAAATCCTATAAATTATGCCTAACAACAAATAGACACGAGGTCAAAAGTTTAAAGATAAAGAAACAGGAGGTTTTATAAATAGATATAGACATAGGATGCTTGGGGTAAAAGTCATCAACATTTTTTTGTGCCTACAATGTGGTGAATGCAAAGTTGAATATAAAATTATTTGTCAAGCAAAATTAACCCGTCTCATTGAAACAAGAATCAAACAGTGAACCAGCTTCAAACCATTAAGGGAAGGGATATTATTGAAAATGTATACAGAAAACAAACTTATATTATTATTTTGCAGAACAAAAATATATAAAGATTTAACAAGTAAAAATTCTTCTGCATTTAAGTCTCTCCAAAAGCTTGAAAGGAACCATACCGGAATAATCACCATGCTGTAGCGTGACCAAATAAGTCCAGTGCATGTAACAGCTGCACAACAATTGTGGTTAGTATGAACATCAATTTGACAATAAGGCACAAAAGCACTTGGAGAAAGACTAGAATATATATCCTTTATTAAAAACAGTAATTAAAAACCAGACGGCTAAAATTCTTCAATGCATATGTTTATAAGATGCATACCTATTTGCTGAGGATAAGAAATCTTTTCAGGCGGCTTTGAGAAATCTGCAACGTTTGCTATGGAGATAACCCATTTAAAAGTTGGAGCCCAAAAGTGAACTGCAATTATGAGACTCCTAAGAACATATTAGAACAAAAACTACAAGCAATACAGAGGCAGCAATTCAACATTGGTCAACAAGATCAAGTGGGTAACTCAAAGAAACAATAGATTTGGTATATTTTAAAACTTCTTATAGCTCCATTATGTGTATTCAGTCCTATCAACACTATCTGCCGTCAGAGATTGCTCAAGAGTCTGGAAGAAATAAGAAATAATTCCCAATGAAAATAACCTTTTAAGAAGAAAAAGTGCTTTCCTTAACAGAACAATAGAGTTTTATCTGCCTAAAGAATGCAAAAAGACAAACACTAACGCCTGAAAAAGAACTGTCATGAATTATCCTCAAGAAAATTCAAAGTAAAATCAGACTTCATAGTGTATAACTTCAAACATTTTCCTAACAATGTATTATATCAACAGCTGCAAGCAAAAAAAAAAAAAAAATTCACCACCTGTACAATGAAGTCAATGAATACACAGTTTCATATATAGAAAGACCCACCACTCTCTGTTAAGACTCATCAAATTCTGCATCAGAATACAGATTGCAAGTAAACACTCACTATATTATTATCTCAATTTCAGCAAATGTACTCAGCCAAAGACAAACACTAAAAATGACTCATTCCACCATTAGACAATAAATGATTTATTTGCACAAATAACACAAGACGCAGATGCTAAAATAAAAAAATAAAAAAATTGCTTCATTTTAAATCATACAAGTTGAATTAACAAACTGAACATAATAAATAAATAAAAGCGTCCAAAAGTAAAATTGGAAATGTGAGGAAGCTACAAACTGGTTTTGGGGCCAGCGGGGTGGTTCCAAAAAGCTTGCAGCTTGGATGCGGCCATGTTAATCGATCTCTCTCTGCTTTTTGTGACTCAGTTTTTCAATTTTATGGTAAAATATTAAGGAGGATTCAAGAAGATCAGTGTGGCACTGTTATAAAAAAAAGAGAAGAAGAGTGTGGCACAACGACACTTAAAGACCGTATCTACGGGACCCTCGAGTTGTCACTTGTCACTCTGATATTATATAAACTTTTGTTGCATAACAAGAGAAATGTTACGTAAGTAATATTTTTACAATATTTTTATAATAAATTTTAAATGATAAATTGTTACTATTGAGATAAAAAAAATAAATTTAGTGGTAAATTTAAATTTGAATTAATAATAATTAACTATTTTTAATTTATTGTAAAAATATTGTGAAAATATTATGGACATAGAACTTCTCACTTTTAAAAGGCAACAAATAATTTTTATTTTATTTTATATAGAATTAAAAGAAAAAAAAAGTCTTTATATCCATTAAATTTTACAAATTTTTAGTGAGAATATTTAGTTACAAAATTAGTTATAATTTAAAACTACATATTTACTTAATATTTTTTTAATGGAGGTGAATTTTGATAAATTTACTATTGGGTTGTATTTTCTTCTTAGATCCTCTTTACTTGCAAAATTTTTAGAAAATTAAAGATCAATAGTTATATCATCAATAAATTGTTTAAATGGCAAGTTTTGTAATTTAAAATTATGCATAAAATATAAACTTATAGATCATATAGTAAATAATATTTGATTGACAAAAAATTTGACATGTTTATTGAGTAAGGTTGTAGCCTTATGCTACGACTAATTTTGTAACTAAATTTTGTCCATTTTTTTTCCTACTGATAAAAAGCTTAGAGCATTCAGATCATCAGTATGTGAATAAATTCCTGTCTATTTTAGCATGACAACCTACTTTTTTTTATTTTATTTTCACACTCACTTTCTAAAAACACTCACATCAGTTTATCTATTTTACAAATTTATTTCAATATAATATTCATTTTTTTAAAAAAATTTTTATTACTTCCTTCAACATACAGTTCAACGTTCTCTTTCTCTCCTTCTCTCTCACAGCTACCACCCATGTTCAACCGTAACCACCACCACCACCAGCATTACAACCACCACAACAACCACCAAAATACATACAACATATCCGACACATGTTGAAGCAAACCCCATATCAAAGCTCACACCCACAGCAGCACAAACAACAAATCCAAAAACACAAATCCAAGGAATATGTATAACTTCTTGTTAGGCAGATATGTTGTGAGAGAGAAAGTATAAGTAATTGATGAATGAGATTATTGCCGCACTTACACAAATCTCAAGGGAGGGATTGAGGAGGATCATTTTGTGCAAGGTTTGGAAATGAAATTTTTTGAAAAATATATTCCGTTAATTTATACAATCGTTTGATACTTATCTCGTTAGTATAGTTTTATGGTTGCTATGAGCCTGTGACTTTTCTTTTTTTTTTTTTTTTTGGCTGAATTATGAGCCTGTGACTTTCAAACGAAAAAAGCAATTTTATTGTATTCAACCAAATGAAAAATAAAAAATTGTGGATTTATTTTATTTTATTTTTTGTTGTCGATAAATTTTATTGTTGTCATCTCGATCTCAATTCTGTCAATTTGGACCCCTGCTTTGTGCTCTGACCTTGGTGGACTCTTCTTTCTAACGACTTTTGGAGGATTACTTGTTTAGTTTTCTCTCAAAACCCCTATTCCTTCACTCTTGATTTTATATCAATAAAATCCTGTAACAAACGAGCAGAAGTTCTACAGACAGGATTTCAAAAGTCACAAAAAAAAAAAAAAAAAAAAAATCTTACTAAAATATCCAGGATGAAATATAGAATAAATCCAGCACATGAAAGTTTCTTATACCTTTTGTCCACCCATTCTAACATGTGATCTGCTTGTGTGTAGACAGGCACCTACGATCTGTTTCAGACTCATTTTCTTTCTCCGCCCAGGCTTCATATCATACCTAGCTAAGTGAGAAAAACCAGAATATTTAAAAAAAAAATCCACTCAAAACCATTAACTACAAAAAGATCTGTCATGTGATATGTCAGCAAAACATAACAAACAAAGAATTAAAATGAGCGGAGGACTAACCTGAGCGAGATAAAAAGAGAGACAAAGAGAGAAGTGCTGTTTCGGCTGAAGGGCTAAGGAGAGTAATAAATCGGAGAAGAAAGAGAAAGAAGAGAAGAGAAAGGCATGTCAGTACGTAGATAAAATAAGCAACGGGTGAGAACTGAGAAGGCAGTATGGCACTCCTTAACTGGTGTTGCAGGATTGCATGGAACCCATTTGCATGGATTGATCACATTCATTTATTGGCTACCTAAACCAGATTCTTAAAATTGAAGAACCTAGCTACTTTTTTTGTCATTTTCTTCATGCTCCTGCACAATCGATAGTGTTTCAATTCTTCACGAGAAAGTGATGAAAATCTGCTGAACTGGATGAGTCAGAGAGGGTCTATCATTAACTCAGTTAGGTACATCAGAGGGTAACTGGGTTTGAACGAAAGGAGCTAGGTACCTCCTCCATCCCAAGTCCAAACTACAAAATCGAATAATACATTTGTAACTTCACTCCTAACAATAGAAATTTCACACATGGTAAATTAAAAGAACAAAGATTGAGCTTCCAAAACCAAGTTCCCCAGCCACGAATAATCCAATGAAGAGCCCTGTAATGCCTTAAGAACATTTCTAGCATCTGCTTAAATTAAAAGCTTGTTTAATGTGTGATAAAGTTGGGAAGATAGGTGATGAACCAAGGGCTTTTGCTAAGGCCCAATGCAGAAAGTGTTGACTCAAATTTTTTGCAAAACTTTGGTCCAATTATCCAATACTTAATGAACTGGACTATTGGACACAGGTCGGTCCTCAATTTTAAGGATTAAATCCATAACCTAAAGGAGGAAAAGAGACAGTACTTTTTTTTTTTTGGGCTAGGAAAGGCATATGATATGACTAGATTGTAAAGAGATAGGATATGTGCGAATAGGTTTAATATAGATCATTAAAATTGGATCTATCTTTTACAAATTTTAAGCAAATTTACAATATAGGTGCCTACAAACAAAAAAGTTTAGATTTCAATCTATTCTTGTTCTAACTCAGAGTGTAACAATTAAAGATCATAGTTTTAGTGGCATGATGTTTTTAAGAGAAATATTATATCTACAATATTTTCACAATAAATTTTAAATAGTTAGTTTTTATTAGTCCTAACTTGGGCCCACTATTAACATGTTTTTTTTACCAGTAACAGTTTGTCATATAAAATTTTGTTGTGAAAATATTGTGAACATAATATTTTTTTTAATAAAAGAAATGCTATATATACATTTTACAAAACTTCTATAACAAATCCTAAGTGGTTGTTATTGATCGTTATAGGCGGGCAAAAAAATAATTTAAGTTGTAGTTTCAAATTAAAACCAATAACAACTTACAACTTATGATTTATTGTGTAAGTGTTGTGAAAATATCGTGAACGTATCACTTTTCTTTTTTTAATGAGTAGTGTAGTGTGAATTGTTTAAATAATAATCATAGATAATCTTACAAATCACCATGTAATGTGTTGGAGAAGATAGGTATAAACCGATTTGGAGTTATTTGTCGACTATGTAATCAAACTTGTGATAGGCATTCAATAGCACAAATAATAAAACTTCAACCCCAATTCTTTGATGGCATATGTGGCTCAAAATCGGGTATTTATAAAATACTTTAGGAGTATAATGAATGTATTCTCTCTCCTCTTACATAACAATGAGTCCTGCTAGTTAAATTTATGGTAGGATCCACCATTCATATGAGATAAGGGAGTATGCGTTTATTGCAATATTGGAGAATTCTATAATTTTCTCTAAAAAAATTATTTTTCTAACAAAATAAAAATGGAGGAATTATTATATGCTTTTAGAGCACGGTGATGTAATTTCCCTCCTCTCACATTCATTATGGATCTTATTAATTAAATTCATGATAGAATCCACTATAAATGTGAGAGAAATGAACATTATGTCATTGTCTTCTGACAGCACAAACTAATTTTCCATTAAAAGGGGTACCGATTTAAATTAACTTAAAGCCCATCATTGGTTGGAGAGAGCACAAACAGCCACACGGTCCACTTGTAGATGGACTGGTGCTTCACATTAAAATTGTGAGTTGAGTATTATGACTCAATGAGACACTACCACCAGCCAGTGCTATATACCAACACAAAAAGAAACAAGTCAGTGTCTTCCCAACCGTTATAAGAGCACCGAAAGTAATGCTGTTTTTTTTGGGAAAGTGATTTGACCCACCGATGCTTGAAGGTGTTAGGCTAGGGCATGTATTTTCTTTTAACAAAACAATCCCTTTCACGTTTGATTCTTTTTAAGCTTTCTAAGTTTCATTGTTTATAAGTCAGTTTATCAACAAGCATTTTCCTCGTGGGAATCAATATTTTTTAAGGCAATTTCACTGCTTTCTTTTGCATTCTCAATTGTTAATGTAGAAAAACGTAACCTTTCTCGAAAACTTGATTTTATTATCTAAAAACTATCCAACAATAAACTGTAGAAATAATTGACTTTGATTCAAAATTGATGTAAGAAAGTGGTCTTTTTTAGATGCTTTATAATTTTTTTTTTACCCTTGTGCTATAAGTAAGTGAAGAGATATAATAAGCCTGCCAGAAAGTGTGGGGAGGGGGGGGGGGGGGGGGGGGGGGTGTTTAAGCCTGAGGATCGAACCTATACCCTCCCAATTTTTAGAATGTAAAAAAAACTCTAATGATCACCACAAGTTCATTAGTTAAACTCATAGACCAAAGCATTGCTAGTGTTGGGTGGGATCTAACTTCTTTTTCATTTTTTTTCTCTCAAAAAAGCTGTTGAATAGAACCTATATAATAGAACAATTTCGTTGGTTGGTAGTGAGAAGAGAGAAATATGGGGGGAGGGGATTTATATTAACAAGATTTCTAGCACCATTAATTTCAAACCAAAATGAGAAATACTTATATTTCAAGAAATATTGTCCTACTCCTTCCATCTTTCTTATAATTATTGTCATGAATATCGTGATGAAGTGGTATGAGACAAGGCTACCAATTGCTTAGACTAGCAAAACTCAAAATGTTTCTAATCCACTCTACAATTAAATGCTAATGCACAATTTAAGCACAAAGAGTGCCAAAATCAAGTAAAAGTCTCAACAATTTTGGCCCACTTTAACTTACCATTTAACCTCTCTTCTCATCCCCCACTCAAACTCATTCATACCAACTTTACAACCACCTCCAGGCTTGTCATACTATAAACCAATTAATCAAGACCAAAGCTGAAGGAAACAAAAGATGGCAAATAAGGCCATTCATTGCTTCCTCTTAACTCATTTCCTATTGCAAATAGCACACTCATATGCAAGAGTTCCGGCGATTATAGTGTTTGGAGACTCTACCGTGGATTCAGGGAACAACAACCAAATGTCCACAGTCCTAAAGAGCAATTTTCAGCCCTATGGTAGAGATTTCTTTGGTGGTCAGCCCACAGGAAGGTTTTCCAATGGTCGACTTCCGACAGATTTCATTTCTGAAGCTTTTGGGATCAAGCCAGTAATACCTGCGTATTTGGATCCTTCATATGATATCAGAGAATTTGCTACTGGAGTTTGCTTTGCATCTGCTGGAACTGGTTATGATAATGCTACTTCTGATGTGCTAGTAAGTCACACATTGACCTTGGAAAAAGGAAAGAGCAGTGTTTATTACTCACTTGTGTGTATCCACACAACACGAGTGTGTAATAACACTAAAATAATGAATCTAAATCATGATTTCAAAATTAAAAATGTGAGTTCAACTCACGATTTTAGTGTTATTTAACACTTGTGTGCATACACACTAGTGTGTAATAAGTTTTTCCCTAAAGAAAAATATAAACATGACTAAAACTTTAGTTGCAGTTTTATTTTCAAAATAAATTCAGTCACCATTTGAAGTTCTCATCATTATGATTAAGTTTCTTAATAGTTTTCTACCAGTTTCTGAAATATAGACTGCTAAAATAGAATATAGTGTGATCAGTTACATGGTTAAAATTACTAGATCAAGTTTCATAGTGAGAAATTTGTGGTTAGCGATAGGCTTATTCTCTTTATTACTTGCAGTCCGTAATGCCTCTATGGAAGGAATTGGAGTATTACAAGGAATACCAGCAGGACCTGAGAGGATATCTTGGCAATGAGATTGCTAACGAGGTTCTGGGTGAAGCACTCTACCTGTTAAGCATAGGAACCAATGATTTCCTAGAGAACTACTATATACTTCCAAAAAGATCATTAGAGTTTTCCATCGAAGGGTACCAGAATTTTCTAGTAGGTATTTGTGGAAATTTCATCACAGAGCTCTACAGTCTTGGAGCTCGGAAGCTATCCATAACTGGGCTTCCTCCAATGGGGTGTTTACCATTGGAAAGAACCACAAATATCTTGTTTGGGGGTGACTGTATAGAGAAATACAATGATGTGGCCAAAGATTTCAATGAAAAGTTGAAGGGAATGATTGCAAATCTGAACAAGCAGCTTGCCGGAATCCGACTGGTGCTTTCAAACCCTTACGATATTCTCTTAGACATGATTCAGAATCCAGAATTTTTTGGTAAGCCTTTTGTTATTCCTACAACCAAAACTGGTTTGACATTAAATAATATGAATGACATATAGATCCAGTGATATAATCTCATCTCATCAATTACCATAAAGGGTACAAATGACTAGTCTAGTAATGTAATCGGTTTTGATGATCCAATATGGTAAAACAAATATCTAGCATCAAGCAATCACATGGCCAGTGGCGTTAAATCCTTACCAAGTAAGGGAACATATGTAACTATTTTTTGATAATTAAACATTTAATTTTTACAAAAAAGGGGAACACGTGTAATTTTTCAGGAGGTGTAGGTAGTCTAAATGGATGAAATTGCTCCTTGTAGTTACAAGCCAATTGGTCGATCTACATGTCACTTGGTTTAACTAGAGATAACATACAATTGTAGGTATCAAAGCACATGGGTGCGTTCTTTCTTTTGCTTTATTTATTTGGGTTTGGGGTGGCAAATATTTTGTTTTAATTTTCCCATGCATCACAGCCAGCTCTTTAATTAGATATTCTTCAATTCAGTTATTCAATTGTAGTTTCTGAGCTTTCTACCAAACTAGATTCTTCTTTTTTTGATCAGTGACTTTCTGCCAAACTAGATAACAAAGTATATATGAACAGGGACTATCAAACCATTCATTCAAATCTAGCAAAGGCAGCAAAACTTTCCATGTTGTTGTTTAAATGTTGATTTTTACTTGGTGTCATGTTTTCAATGTGTCTTCTTCAAGAGCTTAATTTTGCTGGTATAGACTTTATATGGTTTTACATCGTCAACTTCTCTCTCTCATAGTGGAGCGAGGGGGCAGGCGCCTTTTCTATATCAAATTCCTAATCACATCACTTGTGATTTGTGTTGCAAGACCAAAATTATAAGTTAATTCCTCATTCCAGGATTTGAAGAGGCAGCAAAGGCATGTTGTGGAACTGGAAGGTTCGAGATGAGTTACATGTGTGATAAGATAAATCCATTCACTTGTTCAGATGCAAATAAATACGTATTTTGGGATTCCTTCCACCCCACGGAGAAAACAAATGGTATCATTGCTTATAATGTGGTGAAAAATAGTCTAGCTGAGTTTCTATGGTGACTAGAGTTATATAATGCACCATGTGCAATTACAATAGAATTAATCTTATTCATTCACAATGTTGCTCTTTCTCTCTTCTTCTTCTTCTTCTTCTTTCTTCTTTTTTTTTTTTTTTTTTTTTTTTAACGAAAGATAGAGAAATGTTGCTCTTTCTCAATTGTAGTTTTTATTGATAACAACTCCATAAGAAATGAAATAAAAAAATAAAAGATCAAACAGACTTAATACTGAAATTTTCTTTACCAACTGAGATTCTCCCCAAACTTCACTAGGAATATACATACACACACATATATATATATATATATATGTATGTATGTATACAGGCAGATGGAAGGGATGCCACCAAAAGCTGAGATAAGGTGTAACAAGCAAATGGATTGAATCCCTTGAGATATGTAATGGGAAAGGTTTCACTTTTAGGAGATAGTACTTTGTAACCAATTGCAAACCTCTCAATTAAAATAAATTCGCTGGGGAAAAGTCTAGCCTATGTACAAAACATGAGGCATTTCTCATCCCTGATGAGGAAAGACCTTTAAGAAAAGCAGACATTCTTGTTCCACCATTGATATGGACATAGGATATGGAAAAATACAACAATAACTACTTAGATTATCATTTTAATGCCATGGAGTAACTACAATAGAAGCTAACTCCAAAGTCAGTCACAAACTCAAACGTACAAATACTCACCATTTAACTTGGTACAACATGAAGCAGCCAAAAACTATATTAAAAAAATAAAACTTCATGAAGAGAATATTCTGTAGGAATAACAAAGATAGGCACCTTAGCCTTGATTGCACAGCTTACTTCGGCTCTTTGGGAAAATGCAATTTGATCAATGAAGGGAGTTCAGCTAGCTCAACCTGATGCTTGCCTAAGAGAATACTCCTCAGCTTTTCATCACAGTTGACCAAATTTTTGTTTTTTGGATCCTTAACAATTAAAGACACACCCCAAATTTCATGTCAGGGTAAGGAAGTACATATATATATCCATTAAGATAAACATAAATCTAGCAAACCAGAATCAGTGCAATAATATAAAGGCCAAGAAAACTTTAATATATACTCTTTCATATTGCTTCTTCAGTCACCCCTGATATAACCGATTTAAGTACTTGGGATTGAGGTCATTATAATATATAGAAACAACCCCCTGTTTGCAATGGCAATCATCACCTATTATAACTGAGATGACTTTGAAACGCGCGCGCACACACACACACACACAGACGCATGAACTGCCAATATTTTGATAAGAGAGTTGGTCTAGGATCATACAAATCTGTCACTTGTTCAAAAAAATCTTTCGTCTTTTCAACAAAGTCTTTTGGTTCTTCTTAGATTAATATCACCAATTGTAAAACATTAAATTACTTTCTAATCATAAACAATATAAAGAATTATCCCTTACTAACTAAAATCAAAATAACTAAAATCCCAATGCCAAAAATGAGTTGATATGTGAATATCCCTTACTTCAGATTGAAGCTTTAAGGAGAAAAAATTGATCAGATTTTTTCATTCTTTTTTAAAGGAGAGTTAAAGAACCTGGAGATTGTTGGTCTTGATGTAGGACCAAACCCGCATAAAACAGCCCAGACGAGAAATCTGAGACTGACCCACAAACTCTCTGAGTGTTGAAGGAAGATTTACAAGGTCAATCAAGTTGGCAAGCTTCTTTGGATTATCAGTAATGGCCTTCTTCATGTGCTGTGGCAGCATTGTTATCAGTCTTCACTCTGGCTGTGACCTACAACTCACAAATAACAAATTGTTACCTGAATATTTGAGGACAACTAATTCATTCTCTAGTCAATCTTAAGTTAAATAAAACTTTGGTAAAAAATTTCGAGATGAAACATAAATTTCCTTTTCCCATTTGAAACTACTACACTTATGCAGGAAAGGCATTTGATGTGCATATGCCGAAGCAACCAAATTTATAAATTAACATGAGTCACTTGGTTAAACACAAATGCGTCACTCTTCTAAGTTTTCTCAAATTATATCTGATATTGTCATTAAAAATTTCATCTTAGTATTTTATCAGGGGTTAATGCTATGCACTGTGAGCTAGGTTCAAAAGCAAAACAAAATACACAACAAGATACAACCCCAAGCCTCTCAAAGCAGTGATTTTGCTGCCAGGGTGCAATTCACTTATAATTTATAAATACTGTTGCACCCCTTGCATCATAAATGAATCAGCTATATATCCCATCCAAGAAAAAAAAAATCTCTAACACCAACGCAAACCTGTCTCTATATCATTTTAAGCCAATTCACCAACTAGATTGTGTCGCATACATGCAACACTGTAAGTTGGCTTCAACATTTAATCAGGGGGGTCAACTTATTCACTAGCCTTAAGCTTCCAATTCTAAGATACACATATTCCCTAAGCCTTTCCCATGACCCAGTGCAGCAAGTGTCTTAATTTTAGCACTAAAAAGGCTAGCAAGACATAATTTTCAGTTTGATCACCAAGAAACCAGCACAAAGGAAGTAAAATAAGGAAGACCAACTTCACTAATCCTTGTTCAGTTATGTGACTTAGATTCATACATCTTTTTCCTTTCTGGGGGACCAAACTAATTCTCTGTGAACTTTAATCAAACACCTGGGATACAAAAAATAATCCAACCCCTACTTCATTTACCGCTTAGAAAACTTTAAAAAACCATAAAAGGGCAACTGGGTTTTGTTCATAAGGATCATAGTACAAAGCTAGTGAAAGTGAAAAGCTCACCTAAAATGGAGAAACTTTAGCGGCAACTGAGGTTAATAGTTGCCGTTGGCGATGTTTTAAGAGTTTGAATAGTTTTTGATGAATCAAAACAAAGCAAACTTGACTGACTTCAGACTTCAGAGGCAATGGGTACGCGTGGGATTCAATTTTATTTAATACTCTTTTTTTTTTTAATCTGGGAATTTTGGGCCTGTACCTTTGACCCAACATCTTCGACATTTCGTAGGCCCAAGTTGTTGAACCACTCCATATGCTGGGCTGGGCTCAAGACTGAGCCCATAGCTTGCCGATGACAGGTTTAATAACTTGGGGAACATATGACAAGATTTATTTTTTATTACTATTTTTATTTATTTATTTTGTTCATAAAATAATCATATTTTCAATCATACAAGAAATTATGTTGGAACTCTGAAAAGCTTAATGTTTTGTCGGTATCTTTTTGGACATTGAGGGAGGAATTGACACCCAATTTTGCAACTAGGTAATCAATCTAGGGTAAATTTCTAATTTTATAACCAAGAGTAAAAAAAATAATTTGAGCTGTTCGAAGAACATGAGTTCCATTCCAAAATATAACTGAGTTTACGACAATTAAAATGACATGTCAAGTACAATGAACAAACCATCTTATCAAAAGATCAAGCCACGTTAAATTTCAATGGTTAATATGCATTTTTCCAAAATATATGGCATACACAATATGATTATGATATTAACTCTGATTAGTCCCTAATTGGGTTTATTTGAATTAATTACCTGTCAAAATTCATTGGTTTGATTTTAAGATATGATGTTGTGGGAGGGTAAGGTTTGAACACGGAAAACTGCAAGGTAGGTTTGACTCGAGGAGAAGGTGGGCCCAGCTTCTCATTAATTTCGGCCTAACACATTGACAAGAGCCCAGGTATTGAAACTGAAGAAGCAGATCGCTTGATAAGCCCAAGGAACGAACACTCCTCGGAAGGCATATACAAGCCACTTGGGCTAGAAGACTAAAGACTAAGGAAAGAAGTAGAGATGTACAGGTAAAGAAGATGGGAAATTTTCACATAAAGTACCCATCACCTCCGCATTAAATACATTGTACCAACTCAATCTGCCGCATTTAATGGCAGAATAACCCCTGAACAGAGTTTTTACAGCTTGCAACCTACTCTACCACCACCAGCCAAGCATTGATGGGACAAGTATCCAAGTAAGGATCTATGACAGCCCAAGTGGAGGGCTGGGATAAGGCCCCAGCCACTATAAAAAGAAAGGAGGCTCCCTTAAGAAAGGGGAGGAAAAATTGAACAACAAAAGATAGAATGGCAAAAAGAAGCTTTGTAACCAAGAATTGAATATTACATGAACTAGTAATCCTTGGACTAACCCAAGGAAGATTCAATGCAAAAATCTTTGTCTTTCTTACTGCAAATCTCTCATATATCTGATGACTTGAACATTGGACTTCTTCTTAAATTACTTAACGAAACTATTAAGGCTTGAAAAGGTTGACCTAGACAACCTACCTCTATAAATTAATTGTACTGGGCCATCATGTAGTATTTACCCATCTAACTTGGGTTGGATTGTTGATCTTCGGCCCCTTACAGATGTAATTAATAATGATTAGAAAATTCTACAAGATAAATCACAATTTTTTTTTTAATTCCTTGACGAAAGAGGTAAAATTGAAGATTATAAATTAAAAACCCTTAAGAAAATGTTTTGATTATCAAATGACTTAAAAATAGCTTAAAATCTCATAATTATAAACAAATCGTAAAATCAAGCAAAACCTGCTAAAATTATCAAAATCGTGCAGTGCACAGACCTTCAACTAGTAATTTTTTTAGTATTTTTTTTTTTTGGAGAAACTGTAAATATTAAATATGGTATGTGTATAATGCACCAAGCATAGAGGTAATTTTGAATTTTAACATGGGTACATAATATACATTTAATTACTAACTGTGGTTTACAAGAAGCAAACTAGTGAGTACATAATATACACTTAATTACCAACTAAAATATAAAATATATGCTTAATTACATAATATACACTTTGATGGTTCCTTGGAAATCAGTGGGCTGAAAGTCTCCGGGTGTTGATGATCTTGAAGGCTGAGTCCTGAAAAATCAAATAAAATCAGAGAAGACCGTAGAGTCCGGTTTAAAATCCTCCGATGGTAAAGTCAGTGGATTGAAGTAGAAAGGGAAAATACTTTTAAAACTTTACTTTTTTTTGTTAGAAAATGTCCGAATGAATTACCTCTTCGTAGAAAAATGTTTATATAGTGCACATGGAATGGTTATTTGCTCTAATAACCGCTCCTATTGTTGAGGAATTCAGCAAATTCAGAGGTAACTTCCATAATTCCGGTGGAAGTTACCTTGTTTGGACCGGTGCTTCACTGCGGTTAGTGGAGGCCTTGGTTCACTAGGCAAGGATTATATTTGTCAAGTCCAAAATGCTCGTCTGTCCATTATTAGGGACGAACGAGGTCACGTCCATCCTTTATTGAGGACGGATGAGGTTCTTGAGGACGACTTTGTCATGCGTCCCATCTCTCCATTCCTTTCCTTTGGACGAACCATATGGACGAGTTTAGAGATGTTATATTTTACAACATCATCACACTTGATTACCAATTAGCATGTAACTCATGCTTACCCATATTAAACAATAGTGCAAAAAAATTGTTGATTGTTATTATCAATGCTAATATTTTTGTAATAAACATGACTACATTGTATTGTGAAGATTGAGAGATACAACCACTGATGAGACGTGATTTCACATTTGCAACATTAGATTTTGCAAAGCGGTCCTTCACCATTCTAAATACGTAAAGCAAAACATTTTTTTGTTAAGCATTTGTATTAGAGAGTTAACAATTTCACGATCAAAGATCAATGCCATTATTTTCTTAATCACATCTATATCTATATATTACTAAAAGCTAAAGCGTATCATTTAATATTGCTATGCTCATGTTGAGCCACATCAACAGTCATGTCATCATTTTTTGTTTTCAATTTTTCTTATATATATTTTTAAACATTTTCTCATTTAAGGTGACATAAAAACTCCATTATTTAAAAATTAAAATATCTTTTAACCATTATTTTTATTATTAATTTTCCAAAACTCTCCCCCCCTTTTACCTTTTCATCTCCCTACTACTTTCTACCTTAATATCATTTTTTCTCTTCTTATTCTTAACATCTTACTATAAATTTGATATTTTCTTTTTCATTCTACGCGTAGTTTTCTCACACAAAAAATGTTACTTCTCTCTCTCTCTCTCTCTCTCAATTTGTTTTTCATTTTTTGTTTGATTTTTTTATTTTTATTGCATCAATTCTTTAGGTTGATGAATTTTTGTGTTAATTTGAATTCTACTTTGGGTTGATGCAATTTAGTTTTGTGTTTTAAGTTGTTATCTTTTTATATTTTCTTTGATTAAATATTATCCTACTGCATTACACATATAGTATATAATAATATAATGTTATTATATTACATAGAATGATTTGGATAATTTTATGTTTGTTGCTATATATTTTATTTTTACTCTTTTTTTCTCTCATCTTATTTTATTCAACATTTAAATCCAGTCACATCTTCCATACTATTAAATTATGTAGCACAAATCAAGAAAAAGGCTAGACACAAACCTGCCTTCATTTACCATACATTGGGGGAATCAAAATATTTGTGTGATAAAGGGTCATATAATTTATAATTTAGATAACACCTTTTGAATGTGTCTAGGCCCATAGATTGAGCAATTTGTAGACTTACAAGGCTATTGAGAATGAACTTTTTGAATCAAGTCTAAAAAAAATATGAACTACTATATATCATTTAGATAAAAACTTTTATCATAGATACATTAATATTTTTTTGCCACAAATTTAAATCACGCAAACTTAATAATTTTATACTATGTGTTAGCATCATCTTTACTTCTTCTTCTTCTTCTCAAAAATATTATGTATCATCTTTAAAGGATGCCAACAATATTGATCTTATGGGAAAAGTTATATAAAATATTGAGAAAAAATGTTTTATTTTACAATATACTAATTTTTTTTTTAAATATTTAAACCATTCTATTTTTCATATCACCAGCATGTTTTACAACTACCACATGTGTTAACTTAAGTTTTAATATTCTTAAGTTGTTTCGGCAAAAAAAAGAAAAAAAAGGTTGTCACAAAAGAGGAGTTCATGTAAATTTTTTTGCAAAATAAAATATTTGTTTTGTAAGGCCACTAAACTTGATAATTTGCAAATGATGGAACCATTTGCAACAATATTTGCATAGTTATTTAGTTCCAACTAAAGCAATTGTGTATACTTTTAGTCTTAAAAAAGCACGCATTTATCAGTGATTAAACGTTCATATTGGGTAGTTTTAACTTTTCATATAATTTTACCTTTACATATTTATCTATTTTAATTTAGATTTTTTTTTTCAAAAAAAAAAAACTTTAATTTGGATATTTATAAGAAAACAATGAAATAATGATTCATGAATTATACATTAAAAAACATATATCTATACATATTTATCTTGTGCGGTTGTAACTTTACATATAATTTTGAATTTATATATTTGTGGGGCCCAAGTATTAAGCAACCCAGGCCCACTCCACATCTGACCCAAGGTTCGTGCCGAGGATGGTACGAAGTCCGAGGATGAGTGAGAGAAACTCAAGTCCTCTGGGACCTCGCCGAGGATGCTCACATCCTCGGCAAATCGACATTGAAGGAAAGGAGCTGTTACTCACTCATTAAATGCACGCCACCAACACCCTGGTCACATCAATGGTGAATTAACCAACCAACAGTGATGCCTTAATTGCTTCAACTAACAGAAAGCCTGCAAAGGCGGCTGATGGGACAAGCCTTCAGACACAACTCTAGATGGTCGACAAGTGGACGGCAGAGATCAATTGAACAAGACTATATAATAGATAGAACCCCCAAAGTAAATGGGCTTTTTTCTGGCCCTCGAAGGGGAGGAAAAGGGGAGGAGAATTTTTCTTTCTTTAGGGTATTCAAAGGACAACCCTTGTATTCATTAATTCTAAGGAAAAGGGGTCTTCGGACTAGGCCGAGGACGAACTTTCCTCAAGGACACTTAGCCAAGTTTTAGCTATCCTTCTTAGAAACCCACATTGACTGTTGTTTTTCTTGCTAAGTGCCTGATCCTTCTACTCACTCTCTACAAATTTATTGTATGGGGGTCGCCCGAAAATGGGTCCCTACAATTGGTGTCGTCTGTGGGAAGGACTTGTACACTAGCAAGTGCGATGGTTGGTGTGAAAACATCAAGTGTAACACTTCTCAAAAAAAAAAAAAAAAAAAACAATACAGTCTACAGCAACAATATTCATTTAGAAGGCAACAATCACAAGAAATGAAAAGATGCGAGAAATAAAAGAGATGAAATGGGTCTACTTCTTTATTAATATATGAAGAAAAGTTACATCTTATAGCAGATGCCCATGCAGGCTTGTTCTAAAGCTAACTACAAAGAAAAACGCCTAAACAGGCTAGTTGTGAAGCAAGAGAAGAGGAAAGGGTGAGAGGCTTAGGCAGGCTTGTTTTAAAGCCAAGTCAAGTGACGGAGGGAGAGGTGGAGACAGGCTTATGCTAAGACTGTCCACAGCTCCCCAACCAGCACTTGCGGCGCTAGGAAGGGGAAGGAAGAAGAGGCCGCGGCGCCTGACGATCCCACCTCAAGGTTCCACCTGGTTTCCTTCCTAATCCTACAACGACTGGGGGCCGACGAATTATTATCAGCTTGGAGAGCTAACAGATCCAAATCCGGAGGGGAAACATTACGTTCCTTTCAGATCCCCCTCCGAACTGCAAGGGGAGTTCCATCTCTAGCTAGGTTGAAAAGAAGAAGGATCTTCGGCCTCCTCCTACCCCACCCCCAGCATGATGCCCAGGGTCGGGGTGTCATCCTCGGCTCTTGAAAGGGGCTAGACTTCCTCGTAACCACCCTTTCCAAGGGCTACTTCATTTCATGGGGCACAAGCTGCTATTTTGGCAGAACCCTTGAACAGTGTGTTTGTGAGATCTGAACTCAGATGTTTGTGAAGTTTGAAGAAAAGGATCGTCTTAGAAATACCTTATATAGAAGGCAAAAGTTAGTGAGAGCTAGCCCGCACAGAATCGTAAGGAGAGATAACCGGAGGCAATAACTCTGCCCAATTTCCAAGAGGCTTATCCGCGGCTGGACCTTCGTAAATCTGCAAGGACATTAATGAGGAGGCGCCTCGCGCATTGAAGCGTCAAGCGCATTACTCGAATAACCCAAAGGACGCCTCGTAATCAGAAGAGGCACGCTAGACGAAGAGGCTAGACCAAAGAAGGGTCCCCTTCTCGGCGGAGCAGGTCCAAGACAAGTGTTAGATAGAACCTAGGCCTTGCATGGTCCTCAGACTCAAGCCTCAGGGGAAACTAACTACTAAAAGAGAACTAGGTACTAGACAGAACCAAGGCCTTGCATGGTCCTCGGACTCAAGCCTCTGGGGAAACTAGCTACTTCAGCCTTAGGAGAACTAAGCCAATGGAGAAACCATCCCCCCATGAAATACCAAGTGTAAGGCAGAACCTGGGTCTTGTATGTTCCTCGACGTCAAACCTATGGGGAAACTAGTTGCTTCAAGAGAACCCAAGTATTAGACAGAACTAAGGTCTTGCATGGTCCAAGGACTCAAACCTATGGAGAAACTAATCACTTTAGGGGGACTTAAGCACTGGACAAAACTAAGGTCTTGTGTTGGCCGTGGGCCCAGACCTACGGCGAAGCTGACCACTTAGGTACTAGTAATGAGCGCTGCAGGGGACGACGATCAGTGTAATTGGCCGAGGCATAATTGAAGCCAGTATCGTACAAGTGATGTATGCATACATGTATAATATAATACAAACAAAGCGAATAAAAAGAAATGAAATATGCACTTTACTGAATCTTTAAAAAAGGAGTTTTACAAGGCAAACACGCTAACACAAAAAAAAAAAAAAAAGAAAAAAAGAAAAAAAAAGGGAAAGGACGGAAAACAAGGCAAGGACACAACGGGGGATCATTCTTTCAGCTTCATCTCAACTCTCCCCCTTAAGGGGCTGGGCAGAGGAGGTCTCAGAAATCTTGGAGCCCTCGCCTGGGGTTACAGCCAGGGAAGGTTCAGCTGGATGAGATACCTCCTCTACAAGGGGTGCTCGGACGTCAGCCGAGGAGTCCGCAGTCTATCCAGGCGCATCAGCAATGGGACCCTAGCTTGCCTCAGCATTCCCAGGAGGATCAGCTTCTTTGGGGGGCTCGCCCGAAGTAGGAGCAGCTGGGGTGCCTCCCTCAGAGACAACTCCAACACCCTCGGTAGCCCCCTCGGCCTCAGAACTTGGAGGGGCAGTTTCACGAATGGTAGGAGGATAGTATACGTTCCCCGCCTTCCACAGGATGGACGAAGCTTCAACCCCAGCCTGTGTAAGGGCCTCATTCCAGACCTGGGAGCAGTAAAGTCTGCACACCTCAGGCACTTGGGCTCTAAGGCTGTCTTTTGTTTCAGCCGCCTCTTCCTCATAGGCATCCTGCACAGCCTTATCTTTAGAGGCCTCAGCCTCAGCCTTGGCAGATTCAGCTTCCTCCCTGGCTTTCAAAGCCTCAGCCTTGGCAGACTCCGCAGCACCTCTAGCCTTATCCGCCTCAAGCACCCTTTCCTCCAGGGTCGCGATCTTCTCTCTGGCTGTCCTCAGCTGATCCTCGGCCTTGAGCCGGCTGTCCATCTAATCTAGAGCCAGTTTTTAAGCAGCAGCAAGAGCCGAACCAACAGTGTCTCGAGTCGCCTTCATCTCCTTCAACTGGTCCATAGCCTCTTTAAGATAGGCCTTGGAAGCATTGAGGACCCGCATGGCGTCCGACAGCTTGGTACGCTCTGAGCTAGCGACTTGGCTCTGGCTACTGACTATGTCCTCCAACCTGAAAGTAGTCTGAATAGCCTGCCAATTAAAACCATTGTGCAACAGATAAAGAGCCACGAAAGGTCAAGAAAGTCATAAGCAATCAGGAAACTTACCATGCCCAAGTATTGCTTAAGGCCGAGGAAGACCTCCTCGCTCCTCAAAGCCTCCAGTTGGGCCATGTCCGCAGGGAGCAGCAACGATCTCTCCAATGCGTCGGCCATGAGCACACCCTCACCCCCTTGGGGGTTCCCAAGGGAGACATTATCCATCAGAGGCCTTCCATAGAGCATGGGGGTAGGAAGCCAAGCTTGGGCCCCGGCCTGGATAGAAGCTTGCTTCTCTTGGCCTCGACACCCTATCTTCAGCTGTTTTGACGACGGCCGACCATCGCCGCAATCTCTGGGAGGATCAGACTCTTCGCCCCCCTAGGTCTCTTGCCTTTGTCCTTCTTCACCAGAGGACTGGTGGACTTGGACCCATGCGTCGAACTCTATTGGGGTAGGGGAGGGGGAAGCTTAGGAGGAGGAAGTTCAGGAGGAGACCTCCCTTGCGCATCCTTCCCCGGCTGCCCCTCAATTAGTGCCAGCAAGCTCTTTTAAGGCCACTTCTTAAAACTCATCTTTGGCTTCTTCAGACAGAAAGTCCGCTTCAGTTAAACGAGGGTCACCCAAGTCACCGGCAGGGTCCTTGGGCGAATGGGGCTGGTCGCACCGCCAAACTCGTCCCCGAACGGACCTGAGTCAGCAACCTCCTCTTTCCCTTCAACCTCGGCAGCTTGAGCCGACAAAGAGGTACCTACCAACGGTACCCCCTCAGGAATGGGAGACCCTTCGGGGATGAAAAATTCGTTCTCTACTACGGTGATGCTACGTAGCCGAGGATCTCTAGTTCGGATCACGTGCCTCGGGGCCGAGAACGATTTTTGGATCGGGACATATCCTAAGACCACGTGGGCAGCTCTAACTTGATTGTCGTATCTATTCACAAAGATCTCCGACCTCAGTACCGTCTCCAAGTCTTCCTTGTTAACCTGGCTGAAGTGACGCTCAGAAGCACGTGGATCTGCATAAAAGAAAGCAAGTTCCTGTTAAAACCTAAGTGAAGCAGGACACTAAAGCACGAAGAACTGAAAACGCTCTCCTAGTCTAGATGCCCCACCTGGTGTACCCTCCACTGTTGGGCACGGAAGGCCCCTATGCCATTCCTCAGACACAATGAGGAAGTCTTTGTTCAGACCCTTACTGGACTCAGGGAGGCACTGGATGAGCTGGACCCTGTCGTCCCTCGTCCTCATGTAATAAGACTTCTTTTTCAGGCTCTGGAGTTTGTAGCACCAGTTCACATCATGATGGGTTAGCCTCAGCCCCATCTTCTCATTTAAGGCATCTACACAGCCTAAAATCCTAAATGCATTTGTAGCACACTGAGTGGGAGATAGGCCGAAGTGCCTAAGATAGTCCCTCATCGCCGGCCCCATGGGTATCCTCATTCCGCCCTCCAGAAAGGCGATTATAGGAATCTCCACCTCACCCTCTTTCCTACTCAAGCTCAATTCTCCTTCACCGCAGTACCTCAAACCCATCGTAGCGGGGATCCTATGATCGGCGACGAATTTTTCCATTAACTCCTTAGACTCAACTAACTTCTTAAACCTATCCATCCTAGAGAACTAATAAGGAACTCAAGTGAACGGTACGAGCTGAGAAGAAGACATACGGAAACAAGGGAAAGTTCCTCGGGCAGGCTTTTTGTGCTATGGGGAGTTGCAAGTACAGTTGGGGAGCGACCAAATTCGAGGTAGGTGCACAGGATCTCTTGAATGCAAAGGTGAAAGGACGAATCAGTTCAACTGGGTATATATATATATACCCCCAATTAAAAATAACCACCTGGACTTTCCCGCCCAATGGGCCAGGAGAATCCCCACCGTCCGTTCATCATCACACCGTTGAACGTGGGGAGCACAGAGCCGCCAAAATTTAATGAAGGCACGCTCCAGATACCGAAACGCTAGGAACGTCCCCTGGGCAGTTGAAAAGATTGTGACACTGACAGAAAGACAAGGCTCGACAAGCCAGGACATTGGCTCGAGAACATCAAAATCCTCCTCCCTTCTCGAGAGGTCGGGCAGCAGAATTTTGAGGGGTTATTGTGGGGCCCAAGTATTAAGCAACCCAGGCCCACTCCACATCTGGCCCAAGGTTTATGCCGAGGATGGTACAAAGTCCGAGGATGAGTGAGAGAAACTCAAGTCTTTTGGGACCTCGCTGAGGATGCTCACGTCCTCGGCAAACCGACATTGAAGGAAAGGAGCTGTCACTCACTCATTAAATGCACGCCACCAACACCCCGGTCACATCAATGGTAAATTGACCAGCCAACAGTGATGCCTTAGTTGCTTCAACTAACAGAAAGCCTGCAAAGGCGGCTGATGGGACAAGCCTTCAAACACAAGTCCAGATGGCCAACAAGTGAATGGCAGAGATCAATTGAACAAGACTATATAATAGATAGAACCCCCAAAGTAAAGTGGCTTTTTTCTGGCCCCCGAAGGGGAGGAAAATGGGAGGAGAGTTTTTCTTTCTTTAGGATGTTCAAAGGACAACCCTTGTATTCATTAATTCTAAGGAAAAGGGGTCCTCGGACTGGGCCGAGGACGAACTTTCCTCAAGGACACTTAGCCAAGTTTTAGCTATCTTTCTTAGAAACCCACATTGACTATTGTTTTTCTTGCTAAGTGCCTGGTCCTTCTACCCACTCTCTACAAATTTATTGTATGGGGGTCGTCCGAAAACGGGTCCCTACAATATTCATCTACTTTAATTTATATGTTTATAACTTAATAATGAAATCTATAAACAAGGTAATGAAAACAATCATATTTCTACAATTCAAAAAGTCACAATTTCTTTTTTCAAAAAAAGGCCTTTTACATTTCCTTGGAATTATTTTTAAATTTTTTTTATAAAACCTTTGACATACCACTAACCTAACCACTTCATACAATAAAAAAAATTTAAGGCTCATTATTACTTCCGTTAATATATTATGGATATTTTAATTGATTGAGACCAAATTAGAGAAATGCCTTTCATATTTCCTTGAAAATTCAGAAGAAGAAGGAAAAAAAAAAAAAAAAAAAAACCTTTGACATATCACTAACGTAACTACATCTATAACTATTTAAGTCATCCATGATATTTATTTCTTATTGATAACGATAAAATTTACAACTAAGAAAAGAACATACAGAGTAATAAAGAATAAATGAAGGAAGAAAAAAAGAAATGAAATTTAGCGTCAATTAATAATTGTTATTTGGAAAATAAAAAGGTGGTCAAGAGGAGTGAGAAATAAAATAAATATGGCTATATAGAGGACATTGAAAACTTTATAGTGCAATAAAATCAACAATTACATTCATTTAATTAAATCAATAATCAACAATTAAATATAATAATACAAAATTTAAACTTAAAACTAATCAAAATCTAACTAGGGAAATTATATATATATATATATATATAATCATAATTTTTATACACCATGACTTAAAAAAATTTAATGAGTAGTTCTACCTCTTATTTAATGTCTATATTATGCAAATCATCAACCAATAAGGGCATGCTTGGTAGACTGTAATAGGCGTTGTAATGTAATAATTATACTTATGGTTTAATTATTCTTTAGTTTGGTTATATTTTTATTACAAGGAATAATCATTCCTTATGAATAGTTATTCTTCAAAATGAGAAATAATTATTCCTTTTTAAAAGGTTGTATTAGCTATTTCTTAGTAAGTGCAATAATTTCAAAACTTAATATATTTCTAAGTAAACAAACTTTCCATATACATCTAACAATTATAAAAATAAAAAAAAATCATTAAAAATAAGGGCATGCTCGGTAGACTGTAATAGGCGTTGTAATGTAATAGTTATTCTTATGGTTTAGTTATTCTTTAGTTTGGTTATATTTTATTATAAGGAATAATTATTCCTTATGAATAGTTATTCTTCAAAATGAGAAATAACTATTCCTCTTTAAAATGTTGTATTAGCTATTTCTTAGTAAGTGCAATAATTTCAAAACTTAATATATTTTCAAATAAACAAACTTTCCATATACATTTAACAATTATAAAAATAAAAAATCATTAAAAATAATACATATCTCTCTTAAATTTAAAAATAAAATTTTTTAAAGAAATATAATTGTATGAATAAGAAATTTCCTAAAATAATGTTAAGTTTCATTTTAATGTTATAACTCACAACCAAACTAATGAATAGGTTTAGTTAGTACATTACAACACATTTTATTCCTAGTAATAAAGATTACAATTCCTGCCGTAATTCCCATTCAGTGTACCAAATGTACTCTAAATATATGATAATGGTAAAAAAGGTTATAGACAAGATTATGAAATATAAGATTAAACTATTTTTTTTTTATAAAAAAAACTCTTTATAATATCTAAGGATTAAAATGGTATTTTATCTAAAAAATTATCACGCGCAACACGTGAGTTTGTGACTAGTGAAAAATAATTTATCATACTCTTAACCACATTCTCTGTATCAAATATATGAAGTGGAGCAAATCTTGGCTACAACAGTAATGAAGAATCAATCTGATGATGATTTTTATAATTTAGCTAAAAAACAGAAAGCCCCTTTCCATTATTTACACTATTATGAATTTTGTCACCCATAGACTTAGTGCAAATATTGCATTATATCACTAAAGATTATGGTGGAATGCACTAATAAAAATCCCTAGGTAATTGAAAAAAATGTTCAGGAACTGTTGGTGTACATTCCAACAAAGATAAATTAACCACTCCTTACAAACAGCATAATGAAAACCTTGACATGACAGCCCTTTCCTTCCATCATAGAATAATCCTATAATTCTCACATGTTTGTGTTGGCTTGTGAAAATTTCATTGCTCAATAAATCTTCCTGCTAGAGTTATCAATATTGAGTGACAAATGAATAGTGTAAACAATAATGTCTAAGCGGAATGTTAAACATTTTAGAAATAACTAAGAAAATGAAAGCTACGTTAGGATTTAAAAATATAAAGTATTTAATAGGAGTTTTGGTTTTTTTAGAGAAAGTTTCAACTTATAGCGTTTGCTTTTGATAATAGTTTTTTATCATCAGACCAAGATACTAATTAGTTTTTGGTGTAAACAGTGATTGAACTCCAGATCTCTTATTCAACCATCAGAGATTTTACTAATTGAACTAATTAGAACCCACATTTAATAGGAGTTAGTGAATGTAAAAAACTTATTACAAGAAATCCTATTTTTTTAGAATAAGTTGAGGGCGTAGGCATTATTGGTAGAGATGAAATAATAAATTGGGGTTTATCATGACCAAAGTTGCTAGCGTTCGAAATTGGCAAAATGGCAGAATCCATCAACTATAACAAAAACCAAAATTAATCTTGGATTTATTTAGCAATCTCACATATCCCAATTGTCTATTTTTAATTACAATTTCTTTGGTGACTATCAATTGCGTGGAAATAGCATTGTCAAATTAAGGAACAACAATCTCACAATAAATTTCTTTTGTAAAATATCTATCACATTTCCAATAGATCTTAGACAGACCATGTAATGCACTGTTGCGGAAAATCATACACTGAGTTAGGATAGAAATTTATTTTCTTACTATTAATGCTGAACATGAGCCACGAATCAGTATAGGACCGAGTTACAATACTCTGCCCAAATTCAAATCAAGGGATTTCATTGAACATATTCGAACAAATTTATTGCCCACTACTTATGTCACGACCCAAATCCATGAAACATGAATTTAGATGTATGACTACTTCTTAATCTTACATATACTCAATAAACATATTTAATTTAAACATAATTCAATAAAACTCCAAATAAACAATGCTCTTGATCAATCTTTTACAATACTAAAAACCACAATTTAAAATAATCTCCAAAACACTGTGAAATCTAAAGCGGAATATATCTATATAAAAAAAATACTAATAATCCTTTAAGACTTCAAGTATTATTGACTTCGCCTAAAGCTCCCACGTTCTACCCCGCACCTTACGAAGCAGTCCAAAGGTTATGTTCCCCAACTAAACTTTAATCTGAAAATAGTAATTGATGGGGTGAGCCACATCTAGTAAGTAATTATACAAAATACACAATAGGATAGAGTCAAGCCAAGCACGAGTATTTTGATTATTCACAAACTCATTCAATGATATCAAAAATAATCATTCCAAAACATATAATAAATCACTTTATACACAAGTAATCACATCTTAAAAATCATTAGAAATCACATACATATAATTGATCAGAGCACAGTATCACACATACACACATCACATATTCTCACATACAATCCTGTGAGCGGATACCAACATCTAACCCCTGCTGGTGAGGGATCAACACATATTCTCACATACAATCCTGTGAGTGGATTTCCACATATATCTGATATATCTGATCAATTCTAAAAACACTTATTTTGAGTCACATATCACAAATCAAAGTTTATACGAAATATAATAATTTACTTGATATTAAGAATTTCTTTTCAAATATAGAGGCATATCAAATATCACAATATCGAATAGAACATAAATCAAAGGATGCTTGACTCTCTTAGGGAATGAATAAGAACTGAAGAGTTTATATAAATATTTTACAATTCTTGAGTAAATCTGAAAATTAAATTTGCTAAAAGAAACATTTTAAATACCATTTGGAGAATAGGAATATGACTTTGAAATCATTCGGTTTTAACAAATTTAAAGAACAAGAACCTTTTTAGAAAACTTACTTTGAAGCTCAATTATTTACGAAAAATTGTTTTGTTTAGAAATCATCTTTTAAAAGAAATTTGGACATTTAAAACTTATTTAAAATTCAAAGTATCTCTTTAAAACATTATTTAATAGTCGAAAATGATACAAAAATACTTTTGACAAACTTTAGAAAATATACGATTGAAATACAAAACTTTTAACTTCTAAGAACCTAATGGACAAAATTTGTGCATATTATGCATAATTACTTACAGCACTTGAATCGCTCTGAAAGTCCAGTCGAAACAACCTCCAAAAAGCCTCAAAATACCCTTAAATAAGACCTATATTCAATCATAAAAATTACTTAATATCCTCAACAAAATGTAGAACTTATTGAACTATACAAACTGACTCACTAGTAAAATACTTTGCTGAACTAAATGACAGCACTAATGCAAAGTATCTCTACCCAACAATGTGTTTCCTTGAATTTATCACAACTTAGAGGCAGTAGCTACTTTAGGATTTTAGTTAATTACATAACCCCAAAAACATTAAAGCCACCTAATATATATAACCACAATAGGAACCTTACAGCCTCCCCAATATCAATATATATATATATATATATATATGTAACCACAATTGAAAGGTGAAAGCCTCGTGACTGAACATTGATTCGTAACTTGTTCATGGGTATACAAGATAGCTAATTCTAGAATTTAGTGTATATATATAAACCCAAAAAGACGTAAGGCAATATAAATGAAATGAGTTTCGTAATCCGAGGCTTTATTCTAAAATACTCAGTGGCTACCTACGATTAATATACATATAACCAAAGGAGATGTGAGGCCATAAACATATCCTTTCTCAATTCATAGCTTGAACTAGAACTCACACAGTGCGCCACTTGGGGTTTAATACCTATTAACCCTAATGAAAACGTGAAAGTCCTATACATATATTAAGATTGCAATCCATGATAATTCTAAACCTTTGATTCTTTGAGTCTAACAAACGAAAAACAAATCATACCTGGAATTCTTTGGTTGCCTCTTTACTTAACTCCAAGAAAAACTCCTCCTAGCCTCTTTGAAAAAAAAAAACCTTTTCTATGAAAACCCTGACTGACTCTTCCACTACCCTGTAGTTTGTATTAGAGATATGGGCTTAGTGAGTTAGCGGGCTTCAGTTATTAATAAAATAAAACCTATGGCCCAACAATTATTTTTAAAAGAAAAACCTAATAATAACCTCAAATAAAAATATGTGGGGTATTACAACTTATTCATGAAATCACAATAGAATTCTTGCAATGCAAATCACAAAACCAATATCATACCAAGGTGTTGGGGAGATAAACTCCTTGGGAGCTTCCTTGAGTAATTAATATAATATATAGAGACACACTTTAACCCAAAAGGCCTAAGCCCAATGGGAATGTGCTCAATTATGTTATATTAACCACTCATTCTTCTCATCTTTATTCAATGTGAGACTTCACTCACACGTGTAACCCAACAATCTCCCCCTCACGTGTGAGTCTCTACCACTCTATGGGCTTCAAGATTTCTTTGTGGGCCATGAATAAGTCCTACTCGCTCCCCCTTGCCTAATGGACTTTTCTCTTCATCAGCGCGTCATCCATGGGTCTTTTGTACGTCATCCATGGGAACCACGTGTCAACCCTGCACGCACATCCATGGGAACCCCGCACGTTCATGTCCATGGGAACCTTGCACCATACCATTATTTAGCACCACGTGAGTCTCTGCCTCTTTGTGAGCTTTGAACAAGTCCTACTCACTCCCCCTTGACTAATGGGCTTTTCACTTCATCAATGCGTCATCCATGAGTCTCTCGTACGTCATCTATGGGAACCACGTGTCAACCCTGCACGCACATCCATGGGAACTCCGCACGTCCATATCCATGGGAACCTCGCATTACACCATTATTTAACACCATTAGCGCAATATTCTAGGATCTTTTGTGTGTGGGCCGTTTAGGCTTTCTCTGTCCCCGCTGGATAGGGACCATGAACACCTCACCACCTTCGCCGCACACCACCATGAGCTCTGATACCACGTAAATACTGTCTTGAGTAATTAATATAACATATAGAGACACACTTTAACCCAAAAGGCCTAAGCCCAATGGGAATGTGCTCAATTATGTTATATTAACCACTCATTCTTCTCATCTTTATTCAATGTGGGACTTCACTCACACATGTAACCCAACACAAGGTATTTCCCTTTTCTATCCATCAATCCATGTTATAATTTTTCAACGTCAATTCCCGTTCTGTCTAAGCAAAATATAACATAATATATTTTATGCATTTGTTTACAACTTATTAAGATGTTAAATAATAATTGGTGAGTGAAAAAATAAGGATAATAGTAAGTCCATATGCTAACTAATTGTAACTTGCCAGCTAATCAAATTGTTAAAAAAAATTGTGCCACTAGTATTACAATTCCTTAAATATTTGATTTTAGTAAAAACAATTATTGATTAGAGGTAACTTAGGCAGATATGTTTTATGAAGGAGAGAGCAGATAGTTGCTTGGTCAAGATTGCAGCAATATTTAGGACTTTATGGAAATGAAGGAATGGTAATCAAAGAAGGCATTTCACAAGGCAGCTCAAACTTGATCAATATCCTAGAAAACAAGGTTGAAACAAAAGGAAGCATCTTATTACTTCATGCTTGGTGGACTGCCAAAACCTATTATCCTAGTCCAAACAATCCATTCAATTCATCCTTACTATATTCTTGTAATAGACATATATGGGTATATGAAATTATAGTTCATGCAACAGATTGAATAGAAATTTTTGTACCCATAAATTTTTTTTTTTTTGAGAAAATTGTACCCATAATGGTTTGCAAGTTTTTCTACATGTTCCATGGACAACCGTAAAAAGCCTATAATAAATCCAATACCGGGTTTCAGGTCTCAGAATATGATTAAAAAAATGAATATGAGCTAGAGGTAATATGAGATCTGATGTAATAAAAAATTTATTAAATAACAAAATAACACACTTTTGCCATTTGAATACCATTATTGGCATGCTCATCAGCAGAATTTCTGCTGCGGAGAAATTCAACAATCAAACAGTTTGTAGATGTCCAGAACCAACCATAATCTGCTCCCTCTAAACATTCATACCAGGATTTAGCCACGATAATTATTTCCAAGACAGAGAAAAGCAAATCTATATATATATATAATAATAATAATAATAATAATAATAATAATAATAATAATAGGTGAAACTGAGAAAAACTTAAATTAAAATATCAAATTAGAGTTCCAATTTTGCGCCTTGTGTCATAAATTTTTTATTCTTAAAAATTTTTATTTCTTAATTTTAGAATCAAATGTGAGACCACATCATAAATATTCATTCAAGTGAGTTATTAAGTACAAAAACCAAAGAGTCTAAAATAAATGAATCGTAAAAAAGAAAAATGAAAAAAAAAAATGCTTCACAAGAAAAAAAGAAGAAGACAATTTACATTTTCTACCTAATAATATCCTTACAAATTTTTTTTAAGAGTTAACAAAATATAAAAATAACTATCAATAGTATTTAAATTATATATATAGGAATTATATCATCTTATTGTATATCTTTAAATGCATATGTATGCATCAATACATATGCATGAGGTTACAAGCTAGTAATAATAATAATAACTACGATGATGTTAGTTATGATAAAAATTTAAAACGAAATACAGTAATCCAATTTACCATAGAATGGGAAAGAACAATTAGGTGAAGGCATATCTCCAATGTGCCCCGATCAATGTAGTGAGACAATATTTTTTGGAGGCATTTGATTTGTTGTGATATGCCCTTAATGTGATGTACATTACGATAATATAACATTAAAGTTTTTGGTTTATTTTATATATTTTTTCTAATATTACCATAGTCTAAAATTAAAAAAATATATCATATTATCTTAATCTCATTATCTTCTTAAATAATATAATATTGTATTCTTATATTGAGATTACATTAATGTGATTATGATAATGTAATCTTATGGTGTTATGTAACATTACAGCGAATCAAACGCCCATTTAAAAGGTGTTTCCACTTGTAGCTGAAAAGGGCTTGATCTATATATACACATAAAAATTAGTATTTACTTCTAAATAGACAGTTAAATTTATGTTGAAATAGAGGAGCACCATGCCTAATGTCAGACCACATTTAAGGAAGTAGACAGCATATTCATAGAGTAATTCCTGTGAATTTCCAATCTTTGTACCAGCAAACCTCAACCCTTCCCACAATTAATGATAACAAACATCAACTTTAACTTCTACTAATTTGCTGCAATTATATACACAAGGCAGCAATAAAGTGTAACAATTTTGACAAAGACAATAGTATAAATAAATTAATAACACTATTTACCAACAATCATAATGATCAAACAATTCAAACTAGAAATCAACTTCTGAAGAAATCCATCCTTAGATGTGTTGATGCTCATTTTTGCAAATCTGTACCCAAAGGCCCATAAGGAAGAAAGGCTAATAAGAAGCAAGGCCCAAAGACCCACCAAGAAGACCGAAGAGCAAAGAAAGAAGTGCAAGTGAAAGTCATCTGCTGCAAAATACAAATCTGCTGCAAAATACAAATCTGCTGCAGAATACAGATTTGCCGAAGAAAACAAATCTGCCGAAGAATACAGTTCTTTAGCAAAATACAGATCTGCCGCAGAATACAGTTCCCTGGCAGGATGGCTTCGGCAGATGAAGATAAATTGGGCCCAATGCCCTCTTGATCCAGTCAACATTATTTCGCCCGCAAAGGCCCAAATCCTTTTGTATAAGAAAATAGGCATGAAAACTGATATGATGAAGCATGATGAAAAGAAACAAGGAGCAGTAGGAAGTGTCAGCAGTAGGAATTGCGTGAAGGAAGAGTCAAACTAAAGGAAATGTCAAATGCAACAAGAAACACATGAAGAAATAAGACAAAAACACGCAGCAGACGAAACAGAACTAATCTGCTACGGCAGGAATGGCGTGGGAGACAAAAACAAAAGACAGTGGAGCAAGCACAGAAGGGCCAGGGCACCACCAACCTGTACCCAGCCAATACAAGGGAGGTGGGCCCACGGTTAAAGAGATTCAGAGGGCGTGGTTTGGTGGTGGGGGGAAAAGGGGGTCTATATTTGGTTTCCTGCCATAACTTCTTTTGGGATATATACCTTGCTGGGATGGTATCTTACCCAAAAGAAGTAATAAATGGTTGGGACCACTGATGCATGCCATAGAACTAGGTAGAGAGGTAGAGGTATACAGCAGGAACAAACAAAATGGAATTTTGTCGTGGAATAAGTAATGGTGCAGCTGACCTATTCTGAGCAATGACAGGGGCAACCAATGGGTGGATGGGTAATCTTGAAAGGATGCCTACAATAAACCAAAAACAGTTGGTGAAGCCCTAGGGGTAAAATGGAGAAATCCCATTGAATTAACTCACTATAAAAGGGAGGTAACCATGGTAGAAAAATGAGGGGGGGAGCAAAAAACAAAGGCGGGAGAGAGGAAAAAACAGGGGAATGAGTAAAAAACAGGGGAAGAAGAAAAACACCCAGTGGGGAGAAAAAGAAAGAAAGAAAGAAAGAAAAAGAAGAGAGAAAACGCGGTAGGAATAGGGGCATGCATCAATAGACCATCTTTTCCCTTCCTCTTAGCAAACCCACTCTTTGAAGTCTCCAAAATCGATAGCTAGTAGCCATCTAGACCTATTCTCCAAAATGCACAACTTTTACGGCGGGAGCCTATGAAAAGGTTGTTCAAGTTGGAGTTTGGGTTTTCTTTTTGGTTTACTTATCCTATGGGAAGATTTAATACTTGATTTTGATTATAAATATATATTTGATTTCTCTCATTATAACTTATATCTGCTGTATTTAATCATCCTGTTGTAACACGTTTTTTTTTATCAAGTCTGCCGCATCAGTTGTCCTGCTGCGGTACCTTTACTTGATGTATTTGTTATTCTACTGTAGTACCTTTTTTTATTATGTTTACCGTGTTAACTATTTTACCAGCTAAACATTTCCTGCCGAAGCTTTCCTCTTTATTTGTTATTACGTATTTTACTGTTGACACAAGCTAATCATTATCCTGCCATAAGTATACATATACATATATCTTTATTTATGAATATGTGTATATATTTGAGAATATGCTAACCCATTTAAACTAACACTTGTTTGATGGGTATTTTCTTTGGGTTTTAGATTTGTTCATGTACAGGAAGTAGAAAAGTTTTTTTCTGCAGTAAAAGCAAAGAGTGGTCATTCACATTGCAAAAGGCTTTAAAGCACCGCAGACAGACTTAAAGCATAGCAGACAGCTTTATTACACAGCAGAAGGCTTTACGGCAGGAAGCTTTACTGCACAGCAGAAAGCTTTATTACACAGCAGGCAGCTTCACTGCATAGCAGAAAGTTTAATTGCAAGGCAGATGGTTTTACTGCACGATAGAAAATCTTGCTGCACAGCAGAAAAGTTAGACCTGTGGCAGAAACTGGAGAATAGTTCCTTCTGCGGCAGAAAAGTCGAACCTGTGGCAGAAGCTGGAAAAAAGTTCCTTCTGCGGCAGAAACATCAATCTTGCAGCAGAAACTGGCAGCGGCAGAAACTGGAGAAAAGTCTTCTGCGGCAGAAAAGTCGGACCTGTGGCAGAAGCTGGAAAAAAGTTCCTTCTGCGGCAGAAACATCAATCTTGCAGCAGAAACTGGCAGCGGCAGAAACTGGAGAAAAGTCTTCTGCGGCAGAAACAGAGGTTAAGCCCACTTCACATCATCTTCCCGTGGACTTGGACTCAACGTTTGCGCACAAGCCGGCCCAAGTTGAGTTCCAGTTGGACCGGTCCCAACTTCCTTACTCAGAATACTCGGGCCTACTACCGCGGCAGGCAGCCCAGCCCAACGCACAACACAAAAAAGGCCCCTACATTAAAATGGCGACTCCACTGGGGAGTTGGGATCAAGATGGGGAGAATGAGACATTTCTCCCTCGCAAACATGTTTCCAAGTCCTTACTTGCAAGACATGCAAATGTTTTTAAACCTTCCAAGCTATACTCTCAAGAAAGTTTCCAAAACGTCACAGCAATACCATAGTGGAATTTTATTGTGGAATATCACAGCAACGTTACAGCAGGATAGTGCCGTAACAGAATTCTGTGGCAAAATGCAGCAACGTTATGGCAGGACAGTACCGTAACAGAATTCTGTGGCAGAATGTAGCAGGGTTACAGCAGCACAGTATTGTAGCAGAATTCTGTGGCAAAATGCAGCAACGTTATGGCAGTACAGTACCATAGCAGAATTTTGTGGCAGAATGTAGCAGCGTTACAGCAGGACAGTACCGTAGCAGAAATCTGTAGCAGAACACAGCAACGTTAAAACAGAGCAGTATTGTAAGCAAAATGCTATGGTAGAATATTGCAGCAGAATGTTGTGGTAGAATACCACAATACCATAGTAGAGTTCTATGGCAGAAATATCTTGAAAAACTCTACAATAAAAGGTCTTTACAATACTTGGTCATATCCTTTAAATGACACTTGTTCTCCTTGCCGTGCATGTAAGACATGTGGCAAGCCACTTATTCAAACATGCAACTCTCCTAAAGGCTTTCTAAGCCACTTATCTCCACTTTTGCTCTCATTTATTTTTAAGAAAGCACTAGAAGCTTTCTAAACTCTCTCCATCTCCACCTTCAGGTCCAGCACTTAAAGAAGAAAAATCCCTTCATTCCTTCACAAGGTTTCAATCATTTTTTTTATGCTAATGATTCTAGCTCTACTTCCCCTCAAGAACCAAAAGCTAGAAACAAAAAAAAAAAAAAAAAAATGAAGTTATAGAAGGCAAAGGAAAACTTTCATCATTACTATATTGCTACAAATAACTATTTCCTCCGTAAGGTATCCTTCAGTAGACTTTTTCAGAAGTGCAAAACATCCCTCCGTAGAAATCTGGTAGCAGAAAGTACAGATCCTTTGGCAGACTGCTCACGGCAGAATTTGCTGAATTTTAGAAGTGCAGAATATTTCCTCCATGAAGTTTCCTTCAGCAGACTTTTCCAGAAGTGCAGAATGTCCCTCCGCAGAAATTTCGTAGCAGAAAGTACAGGTCCTTCGGCAGACTGTTCACAGCAGAATCTACTGAATTTCAGAAAGTGCAGAATGTTTGTCGGCAGATTATTTACAGCAGAATCTGCTGAATTCCAGAACGTCCATTGGCAAAATATTTCACAGCAGAATTTCAAAAATGCAGAAAGTTCATTGGTAGAATATTTCGCCGCAGAATACCAGAAATGCAAAATGTTCATCAGCAGAATATTTTGTAGCAGAAAGTCTCGGATGACAAAGTGCAGGTCCTTCGGCAGACTGCTCACGGCAGAATATTCTGCAGCAGAATATTTTGCAGCAGAATTTTGTATTGTATTCCAGCAGGTCTTTCCGCAGAATATCCTATCACAAAATTCAGTATTGAATTCTTTAACTTTCTAAGTGCAATCACAAATCCAATGTGGCTATCTTCTACAACAAAAACGATCATTGCCCCATAAAGAATTCATGGGAACACCAACACTGTGAAGATGTGTAAAAGAGCAGTGGACGATTCTGTTGCAACAAGAAATTCAAGTCTAGATCTTATTCAACAAATTTGAGGCTTGTTCTCAAAGCAAGAGAAGTGCATACAAAGCCTTTCATATTCACTTGTGCTGAATCAATTTTTTGCTACTACACCAGCAAATATATCAGTGTCAATGAAGGGAGAAGGGAGAAGTAATCGATTCGGTGATATCGAAACATCCGCTTTCAACCGAAGCATACATTGAAGGCACGTGATATGGAGGTGAAGTGTCCAAATTAAATCCAGACCTTGGGATGAAGCCAACAACTCAGTAATTGCGTACTCTCCATAAAGAAGCCCAAATCTATAAGCTGCTTGCAAGCTGCTTTTTGTCCATTATCGGGTCTAGCAAACCGGTTCAACGACCTTGAAGAGTTGAGAAGTTTTCTTTGAAGCATCTCAGAAGATTTATGCCTAGAGTGGCATTAATAATCATTATCTTTATGATGTTTCTAAGAAAGAATGTACCAGATCACTTGTACTACAAACTACGCAACTCCACCATCGCTTTTCAAGTCATGAAGCTCATTAGTGCCCATGTCTCATCCTAGAAGAATTCTGCAATAGTGACAAACTCAAAGCTTCTCTTAGCTTATGTACAAGAGGAAAATAGCATAAACAATTGCTGACTCACATTCTGCCATGAATAGAGTTGCTTGTCTTATTGCCGCAGAAAACTATTACGTGGTTTTTATTGAAGGCGTTCTACTGCAAGGGCATTCTGCCACAAGAATAAAGAAGCATGATGTCCTAGAAAGATGTGGGTACGTCATGGGAAAATTCTATATTAGATGCCGCTGACTTTTGGCCATTACTAGCCAACCATGAAGCAAGAGACGTAGCAAGCTCCATCCAAATATGCCCGTACTCAAAGCAAGCGAAGAAGAAACCCATGAAATATGGGTCTTGGTAGCAATAGCTAGCAAAAGGGTCGTGGTTATGAATTCTTGGCTAAAAGCCAGCAAAGGAACCATGGTTGTGAGTTCTTGGTAAAAGCCCATAATGGGGGCTACACTCAATCAAGTCCGCGAAGGAGCCATGATCGCAAGTCTTTAGAAAAAATCTACAGAAAAGCTATAGCCACAATCATATGTAGCAAAAAATAAATGGGAAGCAATTGTGCTTGCAGTGGAACGAAGTCAAAGCATGCTTGGGAAGTAACTTTTTCCCAAATTCTCTAGCGACGAAGAATTTCTACAATATGGCAACTTGTAGATCCATGGCATCTAATTTTTTTTTACTGAAGAATGCATGAACCACATGATGGAGCATCAACACCAAGAGAAGGTGATATCAAGCTCATCTAGTTGTCTCACATGCTGGGGGGCTAAGGCCCATTCTACAGTAAATTTAGAAAGCCTTCCGCAAAGCGCTTAGAGTATCAATATGTAGTAGCAACATTACCCACTGTGAAATAAGTATTGATTGTGGCATTTCAACAAGTATACATTCATCCGCCACTTGATTTGCAACAACTTCAAACTTCACGATATTGCATAGTGCAACACCCATGCAATTTATTGCAACCAACCATGGTCAAGTAACATTCTAGTCCGTGATGAAGTAGCAACGTCATCTATCTTCTACAAAAGCTTGGTGTGTTGCATGGTTCAAGAAAGCTTGGAGGAGGAGAGTAATGAAGTGAAAAAAAAAAAAAACAAAGAAGTTATGGCAAGAAAAGGATGTACAGGTTGTGGTAGAAGAAAAATTGGAGGAAATTAACCTGGGGTTGGACCCACAGGAACCAAGATCCATCTCAATTAGCTCAAGACTTTCAGAAAAGGAGAAATCAAAATTGATACTATTGTTAAAAGAATTCAAAGATGTCTCTGCATGGGGTTACAGTGAAAATGCCAGGATGGGATCTTGGGTTAATAGTGCATACATTGCATGTGGACCCCAAGGCCAAGCCAGTGGCCTAGCCTGCCAGGGCATTTCACACAGCCTACCAGGGCGTTCCACACAGCCTACCAGGGCGTTCCACACAGCCTGCCAGGGCGTTTCATACTGCTTGCCAGGGCGTTCCACACTGTCTGCCAGGGTATTCCACGCTGAGATAGAAGGGGCAAAGTTTTGAGGAAAGAAGTACAGCAGACAGCCTTCGAAAGGCTACAGCAGATCATGATAAACTTTCCTACTGTGCAAGCCCCAATCCATAAAAAGCCATTGTTACTCTACCTAACCACCAATTCATGTGCCATTGGTGCATTAATGGCCCAGAAGATGGAAGAAAAGTCTTCAACTTTTGAAATAAAACATGCTCCAAGGAATGAAAATTGGTTTGCCAATGCTTTGGCCGCACTAGGCTCGCAAATAATATTCGAAGGGGATAACACCAGAGTAAAGGTTGGCAAGAGAAAAGAGTCCATAATTGAGAGGCTGAAAGAAAGATTCAAAGAAGAACAGTGCGAAGGGGACTAGCAGATCCCCATAAAAGAAGCTTTGATAAAGGAAGGAAATGACGCAAAAAGTATTGAAAGACTACATCCTGGTGAGAGAAGAATTGTACCACAGGATGCTGGGTGGTGTCTTGTTCAGGTGCGTGCGGCAGGAGGAAGCCCAAAGAAAGTTAAAAGAAGTATATGACAAGAGTTACGGATCCTGCGGGGAAGTCAGCCTTTACTGCAGACTCTAAAGGGCAGACTTTTATTGGCCAAGTATGGGTAAAGATGCAGATCAAGTCCAAACCCAGTGTGGGACCTGCCAGCTTGCGGCAGACAGAAAGGAAAATTACACTATGTTCATTAGCGAAGACTGGAGAAGCTCATTCATGCAGTACTTGACAGAAGGCGTCCTGCCGCAAAAACACAGCAAAAGATACAAGCCTAAGAGGTTGGCAACGCGCTACTTTTTTTGCACAATGCGGTTATTTTCAAAAAAGGATGCGATGGGAACCCCTTAAGATGTTTGGGCCCTGAAGAAGTAAAAGAAATGATAAAAGAAGTACACTCAGGAGAGTGTAGGGAGCACTAGAGGAAGAAAAGGTTTTACAGATGTCTGCTGCAAATGGGTTACTACTGGCCTGCCATGAAGAAAGATACGGCAGAAACATATGAAAAGGTGAACCAACAAGCACTACAGCAGAAAATAAATGCTCTTCGTGAGACTTTAAAACTTCAAGAATGCTCTGCAGAAAAGCTGAGTGACAAAGGAACTCACAACAGGAACAAAAGGTGGAAATCAACGATAAAGTCCAAACATCTCTCGAGCAATGCATTCAATGGCAGACCACAAGAATTGGAGAGACACAGCTAAGCTTAGCAACATGAGAAAGAAGAATTGGGAGAAACAAGATTTGCGGAAGACTACAGCAAAGTTAAGAGATTTAATTCACAACATCTATGCCTTTTTCATCAAAAAGGCAATGATATCCTCACCAACAGCGGCTGTGGCAGAATGACAAAGAAAGTGTTTAGAAAGTGAAGATTTCTCATAAAAGCATCCTCATTTCCCCTTGGAAAAATATCTATAGTGGCACCACTTGTAGGAGCCTTAAAATAAGTGGCAGACTCAGTCACTTCTGCGGGAAGATCACTTTTGCAGCAGAACCAGAATTTACGGCAGAATTAGAAACAGCCCGTAATGCAAATAGCAAAGGCCCAACATCTTTCTCCACAGAAACTTCATCCTGCCAAAGAATACGTGTGTTCTTCAACACGGCAGAAAGTATTATCAGCAAATGAAAGAGTACTCTACTACGATGAGGGCTTGCAATGATAGCTCTACGCTTTGTTTTGAGCAAAAGAAATGAAGATGCAGAGAAGAAGAAGGCACAAGAAAAGGGAGTGAAGTCACCCTTTGATCTACACACTTAGAGGAAGCTTTCCTCTTGTGAAAGAAACTCTACTTGAAGAAAGTGATGTGGCGGAGTTGTTTTGATGAAACTCTTTTCAGTCGTCGGCTTAGATGCGAAGGTAGTAGAAGACAACACTTTCTCTATTTTTAGAGAATGAATGAAGCCCGAAGTGAAGCAACCTTAAGTGGCTAAAAGAAAAGAAAAATGAAGACTGTAAGAAGGATCCTCGCTCCACAAAGTGTTATTCACAAAGATGGCAAGAGAAAAAAGAGTCAAAGAATCCAAAGAGCCAATTTTAAGCATTCTACAGAGACGTAGAACATCATAATGAAGAAGAACCCAACAAGGAAGGATTCCACGACATTTGTCTTCTGACCATTCTTAGAGAGCAACTACACTTATGGAAGAATGAAGAGATGATGCTAAGGAATACGTGGAGAAAGTTAGCAGTCAAGCCTAATTCTTCTGACCGCAGAATCTGCTACAACCTTCACTTCCTACAGTATAGATGCTGCTCTAGCAGAAGCAGAGTAAAAGGTGTATCGACGCAGAGAAATAAGTGCATGTATTGCAGCAGAAAGTGTCTACATATTCTGCGAAAGTAGAAAAATGAGTATTTATCCCTACAAAAGCAAAGAAATGAGTACGTGCTGCTGTAGAAACATGAAGAAATAAGTATACAAATTGCTGCAAACATAAAGAAATGAGTACCATTGTAGAAGTTCAAGATCACAAGGAATTTTCAAGAAGCAAACCAAGAAACAAGTGAAGAAATGATGAAGAGAAGGATGCACACATCATCATCATCAACAATCCCTTTGAATGAAAACCATATGGGAAGAAAAGAGTTAGTAAAGCGAGAAAAAAACCATTAAGCCCAAGCGGCAGGAATAATGGAACACAGGTCCATGAAATAAACAAATGGGCCTTGAAGGAGCAAACGGGCTTAAAAGAGCCAGGAAAGAGAGAATAACAAACCCATGGGTAGTGTATGACTTGAAAAAGTAAGAATGAGCCGTGATAGGCTCAAAAGTAATGTAAGCAAAGAGAGTAGGAGTTGATGGCAAGCCCATGAGCCCCAAGAATGAGTATACAGTAATTGGGCCGGGGAAGCCCAATGAAATTAGTAAAAGCCCATGGGAGTAAAGAATTGAAACGGGACAAAGGAGCCCAAATGGGACAAAGGAGCCCAAAAGTGATGAAACGGGCCGAGGATGCCCAAAAGAGTAAAATGGGACAAAAGAGCCCAAATGGGACAAAGGACCCAAATGTGATGAAACGGGCCGAGGATGCCCAAAAGAGTAAAAATGGGACAAAGGAGCCCAAATGGGACAAAGGAGCCCAAAAGTGATGAAACGGGCCGAGGATGCCCAAAAGAATACAATGGGACAAAGGAGCCCGAAACTGCATAGTACAAGCCCAATGATAGTACTGGGGCTAATGGAATTTAGTAAAAGGAAAACATACAGCAGGCCTAAAGAGGCCTAGCAGGCATAAATCATGAAGAGAAAAAGGAAAGCATACAGCATCCCAAAGAGGCCTAGCAAGCACAAGTCATGAAGGGCAAAAGGAAAGCATACAGCAGGCCCATAGAGGCCCAGCAGACCCAACACCACCCTCATGAACAACAACTTTTTGGCTACCCTTGGAGGGTCGTAAAATTGTAGAAAGAAAGAAAAAAACTTGCCTAAGGAGAGTAAATATTGAAACAGCAGGCATGCGAAGGAAAGAAGAGAAGCATTCGCATGTGAGTTGTTAAACAACTCGCAAAAGAAAAACTGTATGAGTTTCGCATACGAATTGCTGGAGCAATCCATATGCTCAGGGGGCTAAATGTTGATGCTCATTTTTGCAAATCTGTACCCAAAGGCCCATAAGGAAGAAAGGCTAATAAGAAGCAAGGCCCAAAGACCCACCAAGAAGACCGAAGAGCAAAGAAAGAAGTGCAAGTGAAAGTCATCTGCTGCAAAATACAAATCTGCTGCAGAATACAGATTTGCCGCAGAAAACAAATCTGCCGAAGAATACAGTTCTTTAGCAAAATACAGATCTGCCGCTGAATACAGTTCCCTGGCAGGATGGCTTCGGCAGATGAAGATAAATTGGGCCCAATGCCCTCTTGATCCAGTCAACATTATTTCGCCCGCAAAGGCCCAAATCCTTTTGTATAAGAAAATAGGCATGAAAACTGATATGATGAAGCATGATGAAAAGAAACAAGGAGCAGTAGGAAGTGTCAGCAGTAGGAATTGCATGAAGGAAGAGTCAAACTAAAGGAAATGTCAAATGCAACAAGAAACACATGAAGAAATAAGACAAAAACACGCAGCAGACGAAACAGAACTAATCTGCTACGGCAGGAATGGCGTGGGAGACAAAAACAAAAGACAGTGGAGCAAGCACAGAAGGGCCAGGGCACCACCAACCTGTACCCAGCCAATACAAGGGAGGTGGGCCCACGGTTAAAGAGATTCAGAGGGCGTGGTTTGGTGGTGGGGGGAAAAGGGGGTCTATATTTGGTTTCCTGTCATAACTTCTTTTGGGATATATACCTTGCTGGGATGGTATCTTACCCAAAAGAAGTAATAAATGGTTGGGACCACTGATGCATGCCATAGAGCTAGGTAGAGAGGTAGAGGTATATAGCAAGAACAAACAAAATGGAATTTTGTCGTGGAATAAGTAATGGTGCAGCTGACCTATTCTGAGCAATGACAGGGGCAACCAATGGGTGGATGGGTAATCTTGAAAGGATGCCTACAATAAACCAAAAACAGTTGGTGAAGCCTTAGGGGTAAAATGGAGAAATCCCATTGAATTAACTCACTATAAAAGGGAGGTAACCATGGTAGAAAAATGAGGGGGGGAGCAAAAAACAAAGGCGGGAGAGAGGAAAAAACAGGGGAATGAGTAAAAAACAGGGGAAGAAGAAAAACACCCAGTGGGGAGAAAAAGAAAGAAAGAAAGAAAGAAAAAGAAGAGAGAAAACGCGGTAGGAATAGGGGCATGCATCAATAGACCATCTTTTCCCTTCCTCTTAGCAAACCCACTCTTTGAAGTCTCCAAAATCGATAGCTAGTAGCCATCTAGGCCTATTCTCCAAAATGCACAACTTTTACGGCGGGAGCCTATGAAAAGGTTGTTCAAGTTGGAGTTTGGGTTTTCTTTTTGGTTTACTTATCCTATGGGAAGATTTAATACTTGATTTTGATTATAAATATATATTTGATTTCTCTCATTATAACTTATATCTGCTGTATTTAATCATCCTGTTGTAACACGTTTTTTTTTATCAAGTCTGCCGCATCAGTTGTCCTGCTGCGGTGCCTTTACTTGATGTATTTGTTATTCTACTGTAGTACCTTTTTTTATTATGTTTACCGTGTTAACTATTTTACCAGCTAAACATTTCCTGCCGAAGCTTTCCTCTTTATTTGTTATTACGTATTTTACTGTTGACACAAGCTAATCATTATCCTGCCATAAGTATACATATACATATATCTTTATTTATGAATATGTGTATATATTTGAGAATATGCTAACCCATTTAAACTAACACTTGTTTGATGGGTATTTTCTTTGGGTTTTAGATTTGTTCATGTACAGAAAGTAGAAAAGTTTTTTTCTGCAGTAAAAGCAAAGAGTGGTCATTCACATTGCAAAAGGCTTTAAAGCACCGCAGACAGACTTAAAGCATAGCAGACAGCTTTATTACACAGCAGAAGGCTTTACGGCAGGAAGCTTTACTGCACAGCAGAAAGCTTTATTACACAGCAGGCAGCTTCACTGCATAGCAGAAAGTTTAATTGCAAGGCAGATGGTTTTACTGCACGATAGAAAATCTTGCTGCACAGCAGAAAAGTTAGACCTGTGGCAGAAACTGGAGAATAGTTCCTTCTGCGGCAGAAAAGTCGAACCTGTGGCAGAAGCTGGAAAAAAGTTCCTTCTGCGGCAGAAACATCAATCTTGCAGCAGAAACTGGCAGCGGCAGAAACTGGAGAAAAGTCTTCTGCGGCAGAAAAGTCGGACCTGTGGCAGAAGCTGGAAAAAAGTTCCTTCTGCGGCAGAAACATCAATCTTGCAGCAGAAACTGGCAGCGGCAGAAACTGGAGAAAAGTCTTCTGCGGCAGAAACAGAGGTTAAGCCCACTTCACATCATCTTCCCGTGGACTTGGACTCAACGTTTGCGCACAAGCCGGCCCAAGTTGAGTTCCAGTTGGACCGGTCCCAACTTCCTTACTCAGAATACTCGGGCCTACTACCGCGGCAGGCAGCCCAGCCCAACGCACAACACAAAAAAGGCCCCTACAAGATGAATACAAATCCTCTGTGGCACTTGTTGTGTACTAATATATATTTTACCAATTACAACTTGCTATGTATTAATTTAACTTTCTTTATAAAATAACTAAAGTTTAAAATAGAAAAAAAAAAATCAATATATGATAAATTGTGATTGGTAAAACATAAAGTGGTTCAGAGAATTTGTATTCTCCTTAAATTGCCAAAAAATGCACTCCCTCTGTATTGTTGGAGAAATTATAATATCCTCATGGTAGATTACATTATTTGTCTACCATTCTACTAAAAAACTCCCTTAAAATTGCTGAGTCATAAAAATAGAAACTCCCTTAAACAGATGGAAGTCTTTTAGTGGAACGATAGACCATGAAGACTATACAATTTCTCGTATTGTTAGCCTTTTATTCAATATGAGATCCCATAAAATATTTTTCATTTAAAAATTCAGTCAACACAATTTTAAAGAGCTTTCCAAACTTACCCTTTTAATTTATTTGAAAAGTCATTTACCCTTTTTTATTTGCTTTATTTGAGTTTAAATTATGGGTAGTATTGAAAACTCCAAACCTACCCTTTTAATTTATTTGAAAAGTCACTTACCCTTTTTTTTTTATTTACTTTATTTGAGTTTAAATTATGGGTAGTGTTGGAAACTCCTACCTTTTTATTAGAAAAACAACGCAAAAGAATGAGAACCTCATAAAAAAGTCAAATCATGTAAGCTAAACCAACATGGTGACAAAGAGACATGACAGCTTACACCAACTACATTAACATAAGCCTGGACAAATGTTTCTGCATCTATATCATCATAATCATCCTTGAGGCTTTTAACACCATTTTGGACAATTTCAGGAATTTAGGACTGAATCCAATCTTTAGAAGGATGAACCCTACAACAAACAGCTAATCAACTTAGATCTGAAGAGTAAATAATTTACAACATTAGTGATACCTTACCCGCTACACATTATCAAATTCCGAGCAATGACACACAGAGTTACGAAGAAGCTTGGACATAATTTCCTTTTTTTCAGTTTAGTACAAACATGGGGAAGGTAAGGAAATCTTGGTACATGAGGCAACGCACTTGTTTTTCTTTTTTTACTGTTCATAAATTTTGAAGCCTTCTTTTTTTTTTTTTTTTTTTTTTGAACTCATAAATTTTGAACTCTTTGATTTCTATACTTAATAACTCACTTGCACTCACCATTCAAGTTTTAAGTTCATATTTTGTCTTTTCAAAGATGAAAATATGGCTCCGTCTTGTAAGGAACTACATCCCACATGCTAAATCCCTAATTATTGGACCATGACTCTAGGTGATGCTGGAGGAAAGCCTAGCCACAATATCAACAATTAATTCTAAATTTCTTCACAAACAATTGGAAGTAAATCCACATATATGATTAAAGAGTTAAAAGCAATATGTGCTATGTGTTCTCTTAATAAAATCATCACGAAAAAGAAATTGATAATGCTAAAAATTATGTTCAAACAAAGGCACAACACAAAAGGCACACACTACTTAATAAAGTTAGATAACATTAAGTAAGAAATTTGCATTTTAATCCATAAACATAATGTTTCAGAAATCACTGCACAATTGAGAAATCATCCTCAAACATCCTAAACTCTCTATGCATCATCCAACCGTTCATAGATTCATAAACGGGGGTACTAATAAAAATTTATATATCTAAGCACCACAAGCCAAAACTTGGTAGACCTCCTCAATTGATTTGTTCTTCAAGCTTCAAATCTTCATGAAATTTCCTGATAAAGCTTTCTGATTTGGCATTCACTCCACACAATACCAGCCTCTTAGAATTGAAGACATATTGTTCTTCGTCCTCATCATCATCATAATCATCATCAAAATGATCAGTCGTATATTGCCAATCATCCTCATCATAGTTGTCCATGGTCTCCACACTTTCAACACTGTTTTTCTTAGCAGGTGCTCTGTCTTTTTGATTCTCCGTGACATTCCCTAGCAAACTCTTAGGAACGTGCACGCTAGGAAAACTCCTTTGAGTCGGTAGCTCTTGGTGGTCATGATAGTAAAAGTGAACATGGTGGTGATGGTGGTGGCAGCTAGGTTTAGAGGCCGAAAAGCGGGCGAGAATATTGCTTTTTGTGGTTTTGATCAAGCATTTGGGTCTCCTTAAACAACGTAGTTTAGATTTGAACGTAGAAGTGATGACCTTCCATACCTTTTTAGGGTATGGAACTTCTTCTACAGGGGTTAACCAGGCCATCGAATTGCTTTGCTTTGTTTTCTTGTTTGTTCTGTAAAGTGAGACGCACAATAGGTTATTTTCATCTTTTGTGCGGTGCCCTTTTTCTTATAGCAAACTAGGCCATGACACAAGTAATTCAATGTACACTATATACATGGAAAAAATCGTGGAATCCCCATATATAGGACAAACAAGATTCGAAAAAGAATATATATGTATGAAAATCTCTACGACTAGTACCACAAAAATATACTATGCAGATATTTTAGGAAAACTTTCGGGAAAGACATTAAAAGCATTGTATTTTTCTTTTCTTTGGGGGCTTTTATTTTGGTTAGTTTTTCATAGCAAAATTCTCAAAAATCTTACCACCTTCTTCTTCTTTTTTTTCTACTTCTTCAGAGTCGTTTCTGATTTCTTCCTTGCTCCTTTAATTTCAATTGCCTTTATTTGTGTTGCGTTTTCGGTTTATTGCATTCAACTCTTGAGCCTGCACGAGAATGATCAATGATGATACGTTGACCACTGCACTGAAATAGAACAATACTAAAAACTATTTCGTTTCTATAGACAAATCAAAATGAGCATCGAAACAGTTTTTTTTTTATTTTATTTTTGGGGGGGGGGGGGGGGGGGTGGTTTAAGAACTTCAAAAGTGAACTTCAAGAGCTCTCACTTGCACAATTAATTTGTTGAGATCGGGATAATTAGTTTACAATGGGAGAACTAAAGATATAAACTGAAAGACCAAAGATTGATAAAGAGACAACAATCTAAATTTAAGGAACAAGATGCTAAAAGAAGATCTGAGGTTAAAAGATCTAAGGAACAATGATTTTGTCTTGTCATTTTGTACCCGGCTCGTTGGCCCCACTTGAACATATTGTAAAATTATTATTATTATTGTTAATGAAATAACATTCTAACTAAAAATTAAGATTTTAGATAAAGTACGGATTTATAATATTAAATATTGTTAATAAATTATATGAAATTTGATTGATGAAGATATATATATATATATATATATATTAGTGATAATTTCGAAATAGTACACTGGTATTAATTGGTATTGAACTTTATTAACCAAACCAAAATGGTATTGACTCTCTTGTGTAGTGGACATTGGTTCGTGATAGTGACAATGAAAAACTTTTGACTTAAGTGTCTGTTTGGGAACAACTTATCTAGCTTTTTACTAAATGTATACTAAAGTATATTTGTACTTTGAAAAATTTTGAAAAAGAAAGAAAATGCTAAAAAATGTGAGGTTTTAAAAAGCTATACATAAAAACTAAAAGCCAAAAGCTTAAGCCGATGCTAAACAGACTAAGTATGAGGTAATTGCACTAAACTTCCTTAGGTATTTTTTGTTATTACACATACTTCCCTTCTAATTTATAATAAGACACTGGTGGCATTTAAAGTGTTGAGTATTTACTCTGTCCCTTAAATAACCAAAAAAAAAAATAAAGCTTTAAAAAACTCCAGAAAAATAAGAAAGGCTTTTTCAAAATATCTTCAGTTTCCTATTACAAAGATGTAAATGACAATTAAAGTAGAAGGTAAAAGAAATTATATATTTTTTGAATTCTTTTTTAGTCATCCAAGAGAGTTCAGTATATTCATGGTCAGATTCCAATGGGTTGGGCAGATAAATGGGCTAGAGCATGGGCCTAAAATTGGCTGGGCACAGGCTTACAATTAATGGACTCTTGTTTTCAACTATACTTATAACCTCATAATTTTCCACCTAGGATCATCCACTAAACATAACCCTTAGCAGATGCTCTGATACTGATGCAGTGCAAATGCTTGTAGGTACAATCCAAATTTCATGGATAGCCCAAAACGCCATACACTTTATAGAAACTTCTTAATTATATACATAACAAATATATATAAGACATGCTGATCTCTATAGAAATTTATTATACTAACTTCCATGGTCTTCATACGAAAACAGAGCTATTGAAGGGGCAGCTGATAAATTTATCTATAACAATGGACATTGTTTGGGACCTGGAAAATCAAAATTTGATCTAAACAGTGAAGATTAAAGTACCCACACTTGACAAGGCTCCAGCACCATTGATTTATGGCATGTACTCCAACCAATATTTAACCTGTCCGGTTATCTTGGAAAATACTGGCATTCTTTAATCGTACGGATTTCTAAAATTCTTCAATAGGTCTGGGATATCATAACCTAGCATGTCATCCACAGCTTGTATCATTTTCGGCTTTAACTTCTCAAACTTATCAATATTGTAGCCACTCAAGATCTCCTTGAAGTGTTCAACATTTGGGAAATCTCCCGGAGGTAAATGGAACTCCCTTTGAACCTGGATTGACAGAATTGAAGTATATACAGAATCATTAAAAAAAATAAAAAAACAAGACAACAAAGTTTTAAGCAGACAGGGCAGAGAGTTGAAACCTTTCCAAATTCATCTAACAAATTATCAATGAGTCTCTGCTGAGTTTTAGCTTTTCCAATCATAGCTGGCATCTCCCTTTTAAGATGACTAATAATGTAAGCATGTATCTTTGCAGCTCGGGCACGTTTCACAAATTCATTAATCTGCCAGATAGAAACACCATAGAGAATAACTTCACAAGCAACTTCAAGGAAAAACAAGAAATTGACCATTGTAAATCAAATAATGAGGTTCCACCTAGGAGACATTTCTGCGCAAAGGAACTTAAACTTTGGCCTACTTTTAGTACACGTGATTTTCTTACCCACAAACGACATAACTACATCTGAAATCCTTCAGCAAAATAGGAAATTCCAAAATAAATGATGCAGTGACTCACCCTACGATCACAGGCTTTCTTTGGAATATCTTTTAGGTCAGAAAGAAGGTCCTCCTGTTCTTTTTCAAAAAGTTCTTTACCAATTGGACCAGTAGCAGCTTCATTTACGGGTTTGTCATTGAATGATCTGCCAAAGTGAGTAGAGATGTCAACTACACACAACTCATGATGGAACTCAGGTTCACAAGTGGAAAAAAAAAAAAGATAGGATAAACAACATTTAAGGGGTTCATTAATAGTATATTTGATATGAAGTTATGGGAGATAATACCCAAAATGAGAACAAGAATTGGAAATAAACTTGAAGTGATATGCATATATCTGGTGCCTGGTGGAACACCAGGAGACTGTAACAGGTAAGTTAGATACCAAATAATAGAGAGCCTACCCAATATAAACACGCATAACCTCAGGAGTGTTTATAACTTTCCCAAGAGACCACATTAATGCTCCATAAACACGCATCAGCTGCAATGTAGGGACATGGGTAAGCAGATTACTACCATCCAATATGCAAGTTTAAGGATTCACTTAGCAGCGAAAACTCTTACTTGTTGGGTATCAATTTGATCTGCCTTGTTTAGAACCACTCTAATCTTGTCATCATGACCGCGTAAAGATGCTATCACTCTCTTGAATTCATCGCTGACATCAAGCTTGTGAGGATCAAACAAAAGTAGAATGAGGTCACACTTTGCAGCAAACCATGATGTTACGCCCGTAAAATCATACGCTCTTTGCGTTCGTTGCTTCTCCCCAGACAGAACACCAGGAGTATCCACAAAAGTGATGTGCTCCAGCAGCTTCCAAAATAAATTTAAAAAAAAAAATAAATAAATAAATAAATAAAGAGTATGTTTCAGTTGCCACAAAATGACAATACAGAGAATCTTCATGGTGATTCAAGAAAAAATAACTCACAGGATGTGGCATTTGAGAACACTCAAATTTTGACAAAAAAGCAGTTCCAAATGTTGTCAGACCACTGAATGGCATGTCAGCTTGAACAGCTATGGTGTTCCCAGGAATACTTCTTTCATCAGGACCAGACTATAGGAGCAAACTTAGCTAGTCAACACCATTGCAAATAAGATTTTGCAAGTAGCAGAAATATATCATGCACATAGAATACTAAAAGAAAAAAATGTATGAAAGGTTACCCAGTCACATAGTAATAAGACAGCCATTTCAATACTAAGATAAACTACAAGGACTTGGAACTAATAAGAAATGTTCATACAGTGCCCCTTTTTCCCCTTCTCTTTATAATAGCAGCTTCTTTAGTTATTGTTAAATTACCGATTGTCCCAAAAGTTAAAGCTATTGGGATATGATAAATTTAATCACTTAACCATATATTTCTAACACTCCCCCTCACGTGCAGGTCGAAACTACATTTAAATAGGTGAGTCCCAACACATAGGAATTTAAATAGGAGGTAGAATGGAGGAGACAAGAATCGAACTCAGGATGTCATGCTTTGATACCATGTTAAATTACCGATTATCCCAAAAGCTTAAGCTATTGGGATACGGTAAATTTAATCATTTAACCACATATTTCTAACAGTTATGACGAGTATAAAAGAGAAAGCAAAATGGAAGGTCAAACTCTAATAAATATCTCCAAGTTCTAGACCTCATAAAAGAAAGGTACTTCAAGAGCAAGATATGCATTCAATACTTTAAAAAAAAGGGTACAAACTCTTCCCCATTTTTTTCCAGTAAGATGATCAGTATAGTTATATTCGTTATTCTGTTTACATTCTTTTTTTCTCACAAACATTTACAACGGAAGCTATAAGAACTTTTTTTTTTTCGAATATCAAAATTTTCTGGAGAAAAGAAATTTACAATTTGGCAGAAAGAATAAAGCAAGGTAGCAAAATTCCATCAAAACAAGAAAGCAGTACTCTGCATGGTAACAACAAACTCTAAGCGCCAACACAAATGACTAATAATCTACTTTTACCATGGACATGATAAGGATGAAGCTCATAAAGCAATGAGGCTCATATTCTAGTGAAAGTTAGGTTAGCAGGCACATTGACTAATTTCTCATTAATATCAATCATTGTAAGCACAAGGATAATGACTAAAAGGATGTCAACGGACTCTAAACCAAATGCAGATCCTGACCCCAGAAACAATTAAACAAAGAGTGGAGAGTCAGATCATGGGTTCAATCACATGTGTGTATGAATTATGTTTACCTATCAAAAATAAGAAAAGAAAAGCAAAAAAGACATGATGCAAGGATAAGTAGCTGAAGTTGTATACCTATCAGGTAAATGCATCAACATGTCAATATATGAATTACAAGCAAATGTTCATATGCTAGTCATCTCACTAAAATTACTTTTTGCATTTCCAAAAAATAACATCAGTTTGGTCAAGAATTTTTTCCTTGAGGATTCAGGGAATTTAAAACCTTCCTCACAGAAAACAAACCTTGTGCAAATGAAAGAGGCCCTAAATAATAGAGGCCCTACATAAATAGAGGATAAGGTACATAAAAGTAAAACCACTAGTTTATTGATTGCCATTTCTACAACTTATCTTTGCATGCATAATAATAGTTTTTTTCCCCTGATTGGAATATACATAAACTAGTGCACCATCAGAATCAAATAATTCCATAATGATGGAGATGAAGAAAGGCAAGCAAAAAAAACAGAAACAAAAACAAAAAAATAGAAGAAGATAAAAGTGACAAAAGAAAACAAATAAGGTTCAACACTCACCAAAAATCATCACATTATCAAAGAAAAAGAGTATAAATAATAGAAAGGAACAGGAATAAAAATCACTCCATATAATGGTTGTTGATTCTAAATATTAAAATGTTGCTTTTAAAATAAAATGAACCACAAATCATTGTCTTAGTTAAAGGTAAATAACTTAAGACTACGACATTGGTGATAACACCACGGGAGTTGGTTTTGAAGGTACCATGACAACAACAAATCTGTCAGTTGTAGGCTCCGGTCCAATGTGGGCTCCTGTGATGAGCAATATGAAAAATCAGTTACACATATATAGAATCTTTTAAACAAAAATGCGCTTGCTTGTGTGCACACACACATACACACAGAAGAAACTTGCCTGGATAACCGCTCTTGAGCAGATGCTTAATGAATGTTGTTTTCCCAGTGGAATATTGACCCAAAAGCATAACCATTGGTTTTGCATCAAAATCACTATTAGCCTACACAACAGTTCAACAGCAAATAATAAGCTCATAGTCCACCACCATGTCGGTTCTACAGTATGGCATCAAAAGTACTACGGATAAATTTCACACATATCCAACAAAATAAAAAACTGAATTAAATACTAATTTAGCACTTTATGTGGGTTGAAGCAAGACAGATAAAGTACATTGTTCACTCACCAGCAACGGGGATACAAAGTCATTAAAACGATAAGTAACTTCTAGTGGTTTCAGCTTCTGAAGGTACAGTCTCTTCAATCCATCAACGATTGATGTAACCGAGGAAAGTGGTACCTAGGAACATACCCAAGAAAATCAGCAAGGCAAAAGATAAATGACTAGACTCTGACATAAGGATTAATGTACCAAAGAACATGTGAAAAAAAAAAGGGTTAAAAAAGGGCCAGAAAGGACCACATAGAAATTAGAAATTTTGCTTGAGTATATCGCTGAAAAAAAATCACAAATTTGATGAAAACAAAATGAAGTATAAATAATCTCGTTTCTATTATATATTCAATTCACAGAGTTTCCTATTCTCTTTATAGAGAGAGGAGATCATTTCTCCTTTTTTTTCACACTAATTCTTCTCTCTAATTCTTCTTCTTTCCTACCCTAAACCCACCACAACTAAACATAAACAAATCCCTAATTTGTCCTACATCAGATCCCCTCCTCCACCAAACGAGAAGAATGAGATACTAACAGCAGACAAACAATGCATCACAGAGAGAAAGAAGGCTATTTTTATAAACATAAAAGTAATTGATCATTAGTAAGTAGTAATAGTATTACACAATAGTCAATACTAGCTTCATAGTTGCAACAAATCTTAAGTAAAATAACCCAAAATGGCCTACATAACAACAGTGAAATGAAATAAAGTGAGCAAAACTGTCAAAATGAGAAAATGGAACTAAAGAAAAAGTCACTTAAGTTTATATATATATATATATATATATGACCAAAGAGTGATGCACCAAGTTGTGTTCAGAACAACTCCATTAGGATTCAAGTATATATGTATTTTGAAATAAGAGCACAAGACTAATTCAACAAATGCATCAGATACAAACTTGTAGGCAAGAAAACATACATTTTTTGCTGATTTTGATGAAAACCAATTAGCTGAAGGTGATGGCCCATGCAAACTACCTGCATCACTGCAAATCAGTGCATTTCAAAAAATCCAAAGACACCAAACTGCTTTCTTATCTGTAACAAAAAACGGCTTACCATTTGATTCGAGTTCACTTGTCTTTTCCTTGCGCTTTTTCTTCTGAATGAATGATATTAAGAAACATAAGAACTTGCCTAAAAGGAAATTGATGGGAGACAAAAATTGAGGCAAAATAGCATACTTACTGCTATTAGTGCATCCAAACCCTCCATTACAGGAGGTTTCAAACTGCTCAAGTCAACTGCAATAAATAAAATCATTTCAACTTTTAAGCTAAATGGCGACATTAGACAGATAATTCTATGCAAAATAACTACACGTCACACTTAGTGACAGTTGCTAATTTAAACATGAGGCTCAAGGGCTCAACCAATCTAATCATGCTCTATAGAGACAAACCTAAACATAAACAGTTTACCGTCACTATTCAGGAGATCATGTGTTACTGCATGACCAGCTTGTGCCAGAGACACTAGCTACATGTTTAGAAGAAAGAACTGGTCAGGTCCTGGAATGAAAAAAAAAAAAAAAAAGAGAGAGAGAGAAGAAGAAGAAGAAGGACTAGACTAGGTTTATGTCATCTAAGCATATTAATTACAACCTGCATAGCAGCGATAAACTCCTTGAAACCAAGGTATCCCTGTCGCTTCGAATCTGCGATTGCCCACACCTGTAAAATAAAAAATAAATAGTTAAGTAAAAGAGTGAGTTTATTCAAGTTAAGGAAACAAAAATGGTAGATGAACTAATGAAGACCAAAAATAACATTAGTAGAAGTTTAAAAAAAAAAAAGGGGGGGGCATGTCAATTAAGGAAGTAGCAGAGAGTATGACTCCAGATAGAATAGAATATAGGAAAAAAAAAAAATACATGTAGCCGACCCTAACTAATTTATTGAGGATCCATAGCCAACACCAAAATTTGGGACTTGTTATTGTTGTGTTGTTAAATTAAAAAATGAATTACAAGAAGTAAAGAAAACTAATCCACATAGTCTTGAACCAGTTAGAATGGATTCAGCCAAAAAAAAAAACAGTTAGTATGGTAGCTAATGAGCTCTAATTCAACCAGACCTCCTCCCCTATAAGTGCAAGGTGGAGGATGAGATTGTGGTTCATGACCCATTGGGGGAGTGTGTGTGTGTGTAACTTACCAATCCAAAACTAATGGCCAATTTGGGTGGAGGGGGAGTAGAGTTGGCCAGAAATTAGAGTAGAGTTGGCTAATTTCCAGCCAACTCTACTCCCCTTCCACCCAAACTGGCCATAAGGGAGTAGTTCTAAGACCACACTATTTCACAACTTTTTACCATAACTCTGATGTGGCAGATTGTGAGTGGTTGTCTATTACCTACACATGGACCCACTTTTTTTCTTACACCACTCGCACTCTGCCACATCATAGTTGTGGCAAAGAAGTTTTGAGATAAGTTGTGGTACTAGATTTTCTCGCCATAAGCTGGTAAATGAGAAGTTCAAACCATGTTGAAATTATTCAATGCACCTAGTGTATTACACCATCCTCTCACATAAATGTGGGTCCCACATGTGGTTCCTAACCCATCTGTGCGGGAGAGACCATATACCCTGGGTGTACAAAATAATTTCTCCAAACCTTGACATCTAACATATAAGCCAAGAAAAGTTAGTACATCAACTAATCTATAGTTTATGAGATTCCAATAAAGCTCGCTCTGCTACAACATATGTCAAACATTTGCTAAGGGTTTTTCAAAATCCCAGTAACTAAACCACTAATAGCGTTTATAAAGCTATTCGTATAAGAAATTATCAAATAATACTAACTGTTGGTACTAGTAAAAAACAAAGCAAAAACAAGAAATTAAGAAATGAAAGCACTTGCAAAACCTATTCTTAAAAATATAATCAAAATTAGCGAAGAAAAAAAAAAAAAGGAAATCAGACCTGCTTGAGATCTTGCCTGGACAGATTCGACATGGCGAAGAACTTGGTAGCATCATTACCAGTAATGCGGCCATCGGTATCTGAACAAAAAATGAAACGCATAGTTTAAAATTTTCTTTTCGTTTCTTCGATTTGTTTTTTTTCTTTCTCGGGAACCAAACAGAGGAGTGGATATGAAAATTCGTGTACGGTAGTACGTACCTGCATCCGCGTAATTGAACCATTCCTGATAGATCTGCTGGTGCTCTTTGGAACACGTAGTGATTGGAATCGAAGCGATCTCCATGATAAAGTAGAGTCTTTACTTTCTGGATTTTTCCAAATTTTGAAAATGGGAGATATACTTCGTCTACTATATATGGAAATTTAAACATGAATTTTTTTTCAAAAATTAAAAAAAATAAGAAAAACACTTTCTCTGATTTCTTAGCTTTTGTTTCGGGATTTTGTAAGGGAACAGAGAATTAGAGAGAGAGAGAGACCTATTTGCCAAAGAATACAGCAAAATGTGAATGCGTGATCGTGACTCGAGACGAGGTGTTTTACACGATAACGTCGTCGTTTTCAATGCACATACGACAGCGTTTAGAGAGAGAGAGAGTATAAAGTTTACGGTTAAAAGTTTAAAGTTTTGAACTGCATATGTTAACGGGCACGCGCCAAAGAGAGAAAAGTATAAGCTGTGATTGCACCTACAGAATGGAAAACCAACGTTCTTCTGGCCGTTTGGTACGGAATATATTTTCCTTCTCTCTCTCTCTCTCAAATTTTTAAAAATAGGTTGGTTGAAGAAAAAATGGAGCTTTAAAAATGATGATGTCAATGTGTTGGATTTGATTTTTGGACTCAATTCAACTCTAATTATAAAAGGATTTGAAAATTTTCAAATGGATTTAGAGTGGATTTGGGTTCACATTTTAAAAAACACTAGCATTTAGAGCATTAGCATTGAGGAATGTTAATGCCAAATCTAAGGAAAATTTGGCATTTTAAGTCTTAAAAACTCTTGCATCAAGGAATTGTAAACAACAGTATTGCAAATTTTTTTGCAATACTGCTAAAGTACAATTCTAAACATAGAATTGTACTGTTCACAATATTGCAAAAAAAAAAAATATATATATATATATATATATATTTTTTACTCCTCATTTTTCCCCCAAAATTGTTGGTGTGCTACTGTAAAATTGGATGGATTAAAATTTAGCATTTAGATCATATGGATAGTATACCACTACACAACTTTGGTGTGATAATCGCTTCACAAATACAAATTTTTGTAGAATCACTAAGGTGGATGGGTGGATAAGTTGGAGTTCAAGTTCAGATAAAGAAATAAAAAAAATGAATACATATGGGATAGATTTGGAATAGAATTTTTAAAATTTTAATAGGTTAGTGAAAATATGGTATGTAAAATGTTTAGAGGGTTTGGATTTGGAAAAGCCTTTTTATCTTATGAATAATTTATAAATGAGAAGTGCTATGTTCACAATAAAACATAGGTGTTTTTTTTATGTATTTTATTTTAAAAACACAACAAACCATAGGTGGTTAATTTTTATTGGTTATAAGTTGAACCTACTACTAATTACTTTTTTACTTACCAATAACAACTCATAATAATTTGCCACATAAGATTTGTTGTGAAAACATTTTTAAAAAGTTGTGAACATAGCATTTCTTTTTTTTTTTAATAACACATAATCTATATATATAATAATAGGTGAAGCAGAGAGAAAATCCAATTAGATTTCAATTGGATTCTCAATTTTGCGCCACTTGTCCTAACCAAAACTAAAAAAAAAAATCTAATTAGATTATAAATTTGACTTCAATTTTGTGTCATGTATCTTATCTAAATTTTCTAATTTTTGTGCCCAAATAAATGATGCATTAACATTTAACACGGAAGCCAAGAAAATCACAATGATAATACTCATTAGCCTAAGCAAGAACATCTTACCTGCACACTTTTATGGAGATTATAAATTGGACTCCAATTTTGTGTCATGTATCTTATCTAAATTTTCTAATTTTTGTGTCCAAATAAATGAGGCATTAATATTTAACACGGAAGCCAAAAAAACCACAATAATAATACTTATTGGCCTAAGCAAGAACATCTCACCTGGACACTTTTATGGGTGATCTCAATAAAATTTGGAGCTCTTCTAATCCCATAACAAAAACTAAGGAGTCCAACGAGAAAGACTATAAAAGTAAAACATCATCTCCTCCTAATTTCATATCGTCATCCCATGTCTCTTCCTCTCTCAACCTCTACCAACTACATCCATACACTACCCTCTCCTCCTCCTTACGGATTTCTCAGAGCAAGGCCGGGTTTAAACACAATGTTCAATCCCACTCTTCCTTGCTTCACACTTTCATACATTAGCGCTTCATTGGCGCCTCCAAGAAGATTCCAAGCTCAATGATCAGTTTTTAGTTTTTAATGTCCCTTTATATATTTTAAATAATAAAATGCAATGTTCTCTTTTTTCTTCATTGTAGCATCACTTAAATAATAAAATGCAATATATATTTTTCATTGTTTGATTTAATTCTATCATCTGTGTGATAAACCCACAAAAACAAAAACAAAACAAAAACAAAAAAATTGCCAATAACATCATTACAATTAATCAGTCCCGTGCAGTAGCACGGGGTTACATACTAGTTTGTTTTAATAAGTAATAACATACAAATTTTACAAATGATGGGATTTAAATGCCCATCATGACAATGATAGGCTCTATATGGAGAGTCCGGGTTTACGGGTATTTGAACAAAATACAATTTCAAAATTTAACCAAAAAGTACAATTTTATATTTTAAAAAATTAGGAGCAAATATCATAAGATTGAATTCTCTAAAAAAAAAAAAAAAAAAATCAGCAGTTGCATTGCCATTTTAAATAAGAAAAAAAAAACAAAAAAAAAAAAAAACAAAAGAAATACACACAACAAATTGTGACATTGCAAGAGAATTTATGCGGTAATGTGTTTAGGCCTTTTGGGAGTGCCCACGAGCCCATGAAGCCTGGGCTTACACTGGTGTTTTTCCCACTGCTGGTTCCCTGCATTTTCAATGGTTACATGGTTATGGTGGAAGTGTGGAACACTTTGAAAAAGATAGTGTTGCTTTTATTGTCATGATAGCGTGGGCAATTCGGACTAATAGAAACGAAATTCGGCATGGTGGTAAGAAGAAGAGTAGGCTGGAATTAATACATTGGTGTGGTCATTATCTAGATGAATATCATGCAGCACAGGTGGTTCCCACGAAGCCATCTCGGAAGGTTGAAGTCAATTGGTCACCTCCTTCAACTCCTTTCTATAAAATTAATGTGGATGGGCTACTTTTTCAAACCATAAGAAAGCTAGGGTGGGTGTTATTATCCGAAATGAGGAAGGAAGAGTGATAGCTGCTCTTAGCAAAAAAAAAAAATTTAAGGCTCAACCTGGGTGTGGTTGTGTTTTGGTTATTGAATGAAATATTATTTTATTGTATTAAAAACTAAAATAAAATCAATGATGTTGAATGTTTTGTAAAGTGAGAAAGTAAAATAAATTAAGTAGCTTTTTGTAGTGCCAAATATCTAAAAAAATAGTTCCATCATTATGGATGCTCTTATGATGTTGTTAGCACATTCTCGGGTTGATTCAGAATTACCTATTAGAAACAAACCTTATCAATTTCATTTTTTTAGACAATCACGTTATCAATTTCCTTTTTTCTTTTTCTTTTTTTTTTTCTTTTTTTTCAAGGAATTGTTAATACCATTGTCATTTTCAAACAAATTTTGTTTCACCATCGGCCATCTCCTAAATTATTTTTCATATGGGGTAAAAAGCCAAAAAGAATAATAATATTTTACATAAAGCCTCATTAGAACGGTCATTTCACTTGGAAAGCGAGATTAGAAACTGGAATATAAAAAACGTTAACTACTTTTTTAGTCTTCATTGGTGAATGTAAGAGCAATAGAGTATTTGCATAAGCTTATCTAAAAATAACATAAAGCCCAAAATTATGAACCGATTATGCCCAAAATAACATAAACTTAATAAACATGAACCCTAAAAATTACCCACATTAGATTATGAACTAGTTATGCAAAGTGAGATTTTGGTACAATGCTTGTGCAAATATACAAGTCACTTTAGCTCATGCAAAATAATTTTTTATTATTTCTTTCTGTTTCTCGAGGGTGAATAAAAAGTGTGGATGATGGTTATTGTGTATAAAGAAATATAATTGGTTAAAAAATCAAGAAAAATGATATTTTAATGAAATAGATGATAGAATAGATAATCAAATGTGGTTGTTTTGAAAAATGGTTAGCTAAAATAGAAAGAGTAAATTTTTATTATAAAACAAACAGTAATTTTTGCATAAATTGGTGTAAATGCTCTTGATGTTGATCTTTAGGGGAGTTAAATTTATTTTATTTTGAAAAGTAATGAGGTCTATGAACAATTCAAAACAAAGAAGAATGTCAATATAAATTTTGTAAATCTCAGGATAGTTTAGTGTAATTTTCCCATTTCACAATAGAAAAATAAAGGAATAAAAAAAAAACTTTAATAAAGTATAATAAACCATAATTACATGAATATATTAGATTTAGAGAAAAATTCCGAAAGGAGAAGGAAAAATACAACGAAAAAAAATATATTTTAAACAAATAAAAAATCAATACCTAACCCATATACACATAACTTTAACAAACCCCAACTCTACTTGGAAAAAGTAGTTTATAAGCTTGTATAAATTTCGCATGCTATAAGAGGATGGTCTCTTATGAGACCGTCACATCTATATGGTCCTCACCCTCAAAGGGGAGAATCAAGAACAGTGTATTCCAAAGTATATGTTTTGTTGTTGTAGATATTTTTCAAGAAATACCAATGGTCTTTCCAAGCAACCAGAGAACCAAAGATAATTCAATACCAAATATGGTGTGGAGTGTAGTCCTGTCCAATGTGAACCCATACACCGTAATCCCTGCTCTATTATTCTCAAAATACGTCACTGCAAAAAAAAAAAGAAATTAAAAAGAAAATCAGATCGGAAAATAAATTGAAAAGTATATTGGATGGTACACATACATCATAATGTTAATTTAAGTAAAATCAATGCTTCTTTCTATAAATTAAAAAAAAAAAAAAAATCAATGTAAGCATATTATATGTACGGAGTTGAGGTTTGAAGTAGATTTACTCCAACTCATTACATGGTGGCTCAAATGAGCATTCACCTACATTGTTAGTTGCATGTCGTATTTAATAATTATGTGACTTGTTTAAATGATATAATGAGTTATGTGATTTAATACATGCGAATGATGCCACCATATATCCTTCGTGCGATGGTCATTCCACAAGTATAAGTGCCTGTGAGTGTGGGTGGCAAGGGCCATAGTTCAAGTCCTTTATACAAATATACACTTAAATTATGTTAGAGTAGAATTTCTATCTTTTATATATATATATATAAAACAAAAACAAAAACAAAAACATGTGAATGATATTATAAATCGCCTTATAATGGATTGAAGGAGATTTATCCTTTTAGATTTGGAGGAAATCTTTATCTATCTATTTTTTCTCAAATATGCAAACACTGTTATTTTTTTTTGAAGGCCAATTAATTTAACTATACAATTTATTGAATAATGCAACAATTTAATTGGAAATTTAACGTGCAACGCCTAAGAAACTATACATGCAATTAAAAAGAAAGGGTTATGATTCTTTGTGACTTACCTAGAGCTTGTCTCTTTTGAAATGATATGGTACTATAGGCATAAGATGGTATCAACTTATTGTTATCTAGGTCATCTTCCTCATCACCGGCTTCGTCACCGTCCGATTCTTCCCGGGCACCCATAGTAAACTGCCGAGCACAGGCAATCTGAGCTGATGGAGTACTCTCACCATCAGCTACATCAAAAGAGTCTACGGTGGCGCAAACGTGCCACTTGGCAGCAAGGCATGTGACTGATTGTGCCTTGTGTGTGATCTTTGTTGCACTCCTCAATAATATCAAGAGCCCAGCTAGAAGAGTCACGGAGCATAGCTACAGTAAAACAAACTCATCATCTTAGAGCACATATATAAGCTTATGATATTTGTTAAAATACTAAATTACTATCAATTTTATTACAAATTATTGTAATTGTTACCGTATCAACAATATAATTAAAAAAAAAATTATTTTTTGGATAATTGGACAGTTACTTGGGAGAGATACAAATTAAGTGATATTCATAATACCTTTAGCATTACTACTTAATATTATATATAGCTCTCCTAGCTAATTTGATACAATTTTCAATTTGAGTTCCTAGCTATTATACTCTGAAATTGCCAATACGTTAACACCATCTACTTATTTAAAATTAATTTGCTGACATTACTCCATGATTTTAACTTTATATTATGATGTTATAAAAAATAAATAAATAAATAAATAAATAAACTTTATACTATTAGAATAATGGTCCTATCCTATGCGGCGTGAGAAATAAATGTTCGAAAATATTTGTCTTAACTCAAAAAAAAACTCTTAACCACGAAAGATTAACAAATATTTTGTGACAAAAAGACAACACATATCAAAGATACTAATATCATACTAGCATTAGCAAAAAGAGTTAAGATGTGTCTTATTTCTTTTAAAAATCCTCAGGTATCATTCTCCCCCAAAAAATGACACTTCCTAAGCCATGGAAAAATTAGTGAATTGGTAAATTACTTGAAAATTCAATACTCCACCAAGATTTTTTTTTATTTTAATAATTGTGGTGAAATCTTGTATAATTCACAAACATTTCTTAAAAATCAATAGTTATTGATCGGACTGACGAGTCCGTCTCACATGGACGATCCCATCAATATAGACGAAGATAGTCTCAGGCCAGGCAAAGTAATTATCCACGCTACTGACGAAGATAGCCAGGCCATTCAATGCAGCCAATCAAACCCAGAACAGTTACAAGGCCAACTGTATGAATCGTTGGAGCACATTGATGCCACATTACTCAGCCCCAAACGTTACCAAGAGGAGCATTAAGACCTCCATAACTACTCCAACGGCTAGAAGCCATGAAAACATATATAAAACCCACACATTGCCAAGAACAAGGTACATACACACATAGACACTAAGAGATCTCTTTCATTCTGTTCAATTACATTGTTTACTCTCAAGAGAGCTTCTTATATTGACTTTGGCATTGGAGGCGTTGTGACAGGCACCACACCGGTGACCACCCTTGAGGGCTGAGGATTGCTTCCATCTGGCTAATTCTACTGACGAACTTACGCTTCATCAGTTTGGCACCGTCTGTGGGGAAGACATTTTCGTGTTCAATCTCGAAAAAGTAGTTTCCGATCAACTATTTCTCTCAGATGGAGTCCAATCAAGATTCCGTAGCCCTAGCACAGCAAGTTCAAGCTCTTGCAGCCACCGTTGAAGAACTGACCAGACAAAATCAGGAAATGAAGCTACGGCTTCAGCAGGAGGAGAACCGGTCTAAGGGAAATCAGGATGACGAGGGAGATAGCCATAGAAGAAGTGACCATCAAAGGCCTACTACCCCAAACGAGCAGAACTCGGACCTGCTCCAGGAGATGAGGAAGGAGATGGACGAACTTAGAATCGCCATCAAGGAGAAAATAGAACGGAGTGTGGATCAAATGGTCAAGGCAACGGATTTGCCGTTCACCGCAGCAGTCCTCAACTGTCCAGTGCCGTCGAAATTTAGGCTACCTCAACTTGAACCCTTTGATGGGCTAAAGGATCCTCAGGATCATCTTAACACCTTCAAAACGACAATAGGACTTCAGCAGCCCCAAGACGAAATATTGTGTCGTTCCTTCCCAACCACTCTCAAGGGAGCTGCATGGGAATGGTTCACAACGTTGCCAACATCGTCCATTGACACCTTCGGGCAGTTGAGCAACGCCTTCCTGCGTCACTTCAGAGGACAATGGCCAAAGAGGACTGCGGACCACTTGCTCACCATCAAGCAGGGAGAGAAGGAAACCCTGAGGTCTTGTGTGAAACGCTTCACTTGGGAGACACTGGAGGTAGATGAGGCTAACGATAAGGTGCAGCTGACCACCTTCATGGCAGGGTTGAGATCCAGAGAGCTTGTTACATCATTCGCGAAGAATCCCCCAAAGACGATGGCCGAAATGCTCCTTAAAGCACAGAAGTACATGAACTCTAAAGACGCATTGGCCGCCATCAGGGACGTAGAGAGACTAGGGGACAAAAGAGGGAAAGAGGACGATTGTAGAGGGCAAAAGCGTGAGCGCCCAGATCGTCGGACCATTGACGGAACCAGAAGGAAAGATGATAAAAGTCCGTGGACGGTAAAGTTTACTTCTTTTGTTATGCCTGTTGATAAAATTCTAACACAGATTAAGGAAGAACACTACCTTAAATGGCCGCGACCATTGCACTCGTCTCCTAACGTCTGCGATAAGAACAAGTACTGCCGATTTCACAAAGATCATGGCCATTACACTGAAGATTGTCGGGACCTCAAAGAGCAAATAGAAGAATTTATACGAAAGGGGAAGTTGCAGAAGTTTGTGAAGAAGGGGAAGTACAATAAATTTCGGGACGGGAACAAGGACCAGCATGAGTCCTCGTCCAGGGGTGATGACCGTCAATCCCAACCCCCTCAAAGTGTGATCTGGGAAATACAGACGATCTCAGGGGGGCCCATCACAGAGGGTTCATTCAAGTCCCTTAAAAAAGCACATCAATGGCAGGTGAACAACGTCCACATGACGCCCCCGTCGAAGCACAGACGAACTGATCAAGACATGACTTTCAACGAGAATGATGCTAGGGGAGTGAAGTAGCCTCATAACGACCCCTTAGTCATAATGCTTACCATAGAAGGGTTCAACACCAAAAGGATCCTCGTGGATAATGGTAGCTCCGCTGATATCATCTACTTCCCTGCATTTCAGCAATTGAAACTAGATCCAAGAAGACTATGTCCCTTTGATTCCCCCCTCGTCAGTTTCAGTGGTGACAGGGTATATCCCAAGGGCATAGTGACGTTGACAGTAATTGTGAGGACATACCCGAAGCAGTTGACCCGTCAGCTGGACTTCTTGGTGGTAGATTGCCCCTCATCCTACAATGTCATCATTGGAAGACCAGCACTCAACAAGTGGAAGGCGTCCACATCTACCTACTGCCTGAAGGTAAAATTCCCAACGGAAAACGGTGTTGGCGAAGTTAAAGGAGATCAAGTTCGAGCTCGGGAATGCTATCAGGCAGTCTTGGCAGCAAAGAAGAACCATACATGGATAATCAAAGAAAAGGAGAAAGAAAAGGTAGAAGCCCTGGAAACAGTGGAGCTGGCCGAAGAAGAGGCAACAAAGACAACCAGGATAGGAATGACTCTAAGTCCTGAGATGAGAACAAAGCTCGTCCAATTTCTTAAGGAAAACCTAAACATCTTTGCCTGGAGCCACGATGACATGCCAGGCATATCTCCAGAAGTCATCTAGCACAGGTTGAATATAGACCCAGAGAAGAAGCCCGTCAAGTAGAGACAAAGAGTCTTCGCACCCGAAAGAAACCAAGCAATCGCTAACAAAGTGAACAAACTCTTGAATGCAGGCTTCATCCGGGAAATATACTATCTAGACTAGCTTGCAAACGTCGTTCTAATAAAGAAAGCAAACGGGAAGTGGAGAATGTGCGTGGATTTCACGGACCTGAACAAGGCCTGCCCGAAGGACAGTTTCCCTCTTCCAAGAATAGACTAGCTCGTAGACTCTACAACCGGACACAAGCTATTGACATTTATGGACGCCTTCTTAAGATACAACCAGATAAAAATGGCTGACGAGGATCAGGAGAAAACAACCTTCATCACCAGTTAAGGGCTCTATTGCTATAAGGTAATGCCCTTTGGACTAAAGAATGCAAGTGCTACTTATCAGAGGTTGGTGAACAGAATGTTTAGCAAGCAGATAGGCAGATATATGAAGGTGTACGTGGATGACATGCTCGTCAAGAGTAAAGAGGAACTTGCCCATCTAGACGATCTCAAAGAGACATTTGCTACCCTCAAGCAATACCACATGAAACTAAACCCTAGTAAGTGTGTTTTTGGTGTAGCCTCAGGGAAATTCCTGGGATTCATGGTGTCCTAGAAAGGAATAGAGGTAAATCCAGAAAATGTATAAGCCATAATCAACATGGCATCACCCAAGATCGTCAAGGAAGTCCAGAAGCTCACAGGACGGATTGCAGCCCTCAATAGGTTCGTCGCTAGATCGACAGACAAGTGCCTACCCTTCTTTAAGACCTTGAAACAGGCTTTTGCCTGGACTGACAAATGTGAAGCAGCTTTTCAGGAACTCAAATGCTACCTAAGCAATCCACCCCTTCTAAGCCCGTCAAAAAAAGGTGAGAACTTGTATTTGTACTTAGCAGTGTCAGCTATAGCCGTCAATGCAGCCCTGATCCAAGAAGAAGACAGGAAACAGCTTCCAATTTATTACGTCAGCCAAGCCTTCCAAGGAGTTGAATCCAAGTACCCAAAGATTGAAAAAATCACGTTCGCATTGGTAGTAGCCTTACGCAAACTTAGACAGTATTTTCAGGCAAATCCAATTTTGGTGATGACGGACCAACCTATCAAGAAATCTATGGGCAAACCTGAAGCAGCTAGGAGAATGGTCCAGTAGGCAATCGAACTCAGCCAATTTGATGTTGAATATCATCCCAGAACAGCCATTAAAGCATAGGCTTTGGTAGACTTCATCGCAGAGTTTACTCTCCCGGACGAAGACGACCTCATCGACAAAGAAAAGTAATGGACGATACAGACCGACGGTTCGTCAGCCCAAAAAAGGGGAGGAGTAGGGGTTGTCATAATCACCCCCAAGGAGAAATACTGAAGTATGGAGTCCAGCTGAGATTTCTTGCCACCAACAATGAGGCCAAGTACGAAGGAATTCTGACAGGTTTGAGGCTCGGAAAAGAGTTTAGAGCTAGGAACCTGTTAGTCCAAAACGATTTAAAGCTAGTAATTGGGCAAATCAAGAAGGAATATGAAGTAAAGGAAGAAAGAATGCAGAAGTACCTCAGGCTAACGAAACATCTGACTCAGGAGTTTGATGAAGTGGAGTTTATGCAGATCCCCAAAAGCCAAAATATGGCAGCAGACGAAGTTTCAAAGATAGCTTCGTCAGAAAAAGGGGGATCGAACACAAACCTGATGATGGAAGTCCAGAAAAACCCCAGCATTGAAGAAATCCCAACGTTTGCAATCTAGAACACAAATAGCTAGATGACGCCCATCCTATCTTTCCTTCATGACGGACGTCTCCTTCAAGACGCAGACGAGGCTAGGAAGATCAAAAAGAGGGCAGCTAGATTTGCAATCCTCAATAACACCCTATACAAGAAAGGCTTCTCCATGCCTTACTTGAAGTGTGTTGACGAAGAAGAAGTAAAGTACATCCTGGAGGAGATCCATGAAGGAGCTTGTGGGGATTATGCTGGTCCTAGATCCTTGGTGCGCAAGATCATTCGAACAGGCTATTTCTGGCCAACTATACAGACGGATGCCACAGAATTCGTTAAGAAATGTGACAAGTGTCAGCGGTTCGAAAATGTTCAGCGGCTTCCAGTAGAGAAACTAACGACGATTGCGTCCCCGTGGCCTTTTGCACAATGGTTGATCAACATCGTCGGCCCACTACCACAAGGCAAAGGTCAGGTAAAATTCTTGCTAGTCGCTATTGATTACTTTATGAAATGGGTTGAAGTAGAGGCACTGGCGACCATCACCGAAGCAAGAATCCAAAATTCGTGTGGAAGAATATAATTTGCAGGTTCGGGATCCCACGGACGATCATATCAGACAATGGACGACAGTTCGATAGCCAAGGCTTCAGGGATTTTTGCTCAGGGCTAGGCATCAAGAATCAATTCTCATCCCCAGGGCATCCACAGGCGAATGGACAGACGGAAGTGACAAATCGGACATTGCTCAAGATCATCAAAACAAAGCTGGACGATGCAAAGGAGACCTAGCCAGAAGAGTTGCCCAATGTCTTATGGGCTTATAGAACCACAACAAGAACCCCAACAGGAGAAACCCCCTTTAGACTTACCTATGGTACCGAAGCAGTGATCCCGGTCGAGGTAGGAGTAACCAGCACCAGACGAGAGGTATTCAATGAAGAAGACAATGACGATCTCCTACGAGTTAACCTGGACTATCTAGACGAAGTAAGAGACAAAGCTCACAGTAGAATGACGGACTACCAGCAAAAAATGACGGACTACTATAATAGACGAGTGAAACTCAGGCGACTCAACATAGGCGACCTCGTCCTGCGCAAAGTAACCCTGGCGACCAAAAATCCTACTCAAGGAAAACTCAGCCCCACATAAGAAGGACCCTACCGAGTAGTCCACTATTCCAGGCAGGGGAGCTATCACCTGGAAACCCTGGATAGACAAAGACTCCCGAGGCCATGGAACATTGAACACTTGAAGAAATACCATCAATAAACGTAGCAGTTAAATGTATTCATTATTGAAATTAATGAAGAAGTTACTCAGCTTATGTTTCTCTGCAAGCAGGACTATTCGATTGTAAGTCACAAAAAGCCAAAAATGGCTAAATAATAAGATTCTGCCTTGACGGATGTAAGTTACTGACGATGACAAGACCCCTAAAAGGGTGTAAGTCACAAAAAGCCAAAAATGGCTAAGTAACAAGATTTTGCCTTGACGGATGTAAGTTACTGATAATGACAAGACCCCTAAAAGGGTGTAAGTCACAAAAGGCCAAAAATAACTAAGTAACAAGATTCCGCCTTGACGGATATAAGTTACTGACGATATAAAGACCCCTGAAAGGGTGTAAAAAGCCAAAATAGTTAAGTAACGAGATTCCGCCTTGACGGATGTAAGTTACTGATGATACAAGAATCACTAAAAGTGGCAAAGGCCAAAAATGGCTAAGTAACAAGAATCCACCTAGACAGATACAAGTTACCAGCGATTAAAGAATTCGTAGACGAATATAAGGTATTGCCTAATAAAAAAAATGGAGAAAGAGGTGCTAACAGAACTAAGGGTTCGTCAAGCGCACAACGAGGGCAATTGCAAGATATCAACAGAAAATCTCAAACTAAAGAACATGTGATGCAAGTAAGTACAAATTAAGTTAAAAGCCCAAAATAAACGGACAAAAGTACCATTGTTTGTACAACTAAAAACCCATAAACACTGAGCTAAAAATATTGTTCTCAAAATGGATGAAATTTAAATTACATAACTACCCAAAACAGAGAGGGCATCCAAAAAGGAAAATTTTTCTGCTATGTGTCAGGTTCGAGCAGCGCCATCGTCAGTAGGAGCGTCAGTGGCAGGAACATCTTTGGGTGCGTCAGTTGGAACGTCATGCTCAGTCACAGAAGATTGAGCAGCTTCATCAGCAGCCATCTCCTGGTCCACCTCCTCGAGATCCAGCCTATCCATATCGACCCCAGAAGGATGCTTCACCAGATATCTCCTCAAATGCTCAAAACTTTTAAAATACCAATTGAGGAGCACGGTGTTGTACTTGTTAGTGGTCTAAAAGGCTTCAACGGATCTGGCAGCGATGTTCTTGAGACTTCCTTGGCTCCGAGAAGCTGCTCGTCCTTCTCGATTGTCAATTGACGCTTCACCTTGAGGTCGTCATTGAGTTTCTTGACTTGCTCCTTCAAAGTATTCACCGTGCCCATGGAATTAATGAGGTCCTTCTTTACAGTGGAGTTCTCTACCTCCAAAGCCTCCACCCTAGACATTAGGGACGCCACCTTAGCTTCCTGAGTAAAATACTCAGAAGAAAGGTGAAGACTCTCCCCCAGCACCTGAAGAGAAGGTCAGAGGCGTGAAAAAAAAAAAAAAAAAAAAAAAAAAAAAAAAAAAAAAAAAAAAAAAAAAGTCAAGATTGCCCAAAGCGATGTACCTGGACGATCTTCGGGACATGACGAGCAGCAACCCCACTGAAAGGAACGCCAGATAAGGCCCTTATATCCTGCAGCTGTTATTACCTCGTGGGCCAGGTCCACAGCCATTTTTCATCGTTCCAAATGGTAGATGGATGAGAATCAGCTTTCTCCTTATCCTTTTCCTTCTCAAACAAGCGTGGCCTTTTTGAAACAGGAGTGCCACCTATTTCTTCCACGGATGCTGTTGGTGAAGCCGTCCTCGTCGTCTCGCCCACGGAAACAATCGAATTGACAGAGGCGGGTGGAGCAACGGGGGTACCCCTCCCAGTAACGCGCACTGTCTTCTTTCCAAGGTTGGACAGAGGCTCGTCTTTCTTTGACCTCATCTTCGCGTAGAGGTCTTTGTTAAATTTGGTCGTCATCTCTGCCAGAAGAGAATAATGTAAAACAAAAAAAAAAAAAATCATACTGCCGAGTTCAACACTTACTCCTTTTTCCTTCAATCTCAACGTTGCGCAAAACAAAAGAAGACGGGTCCAGGCCAAGATGATAGAAAGCAAGGGTCCGCGGGTCTACCAAGTCGTCCCAACTCTCGATCGTCTGGGCGTACTCAATTGCCTGCTCAACCCGTTCCTTATACCTACTTTTGAGTTTAGGTCGTCTCTTCGCTGCAAAAGAGAAAGGACAAAGATGATAATGACGACAACAAATGAATATAGCCAAGCTAAAGCGACAACGAGAAAAACTGACGCACCTAAAGTAGGGGCTCCCCACCGACGAAGCAACCTCGAAATGTCACCCTATTCCTGACTGGAGGGAGTCTCAAAGTCATCCCTGGACACAAAGAAAAATCTTGATTTCCAGTACCTGAAGGACGAAGGTAACCCTCTAACAATCCTGATCCTCCTCTCTCAAGGTACCAATTTGTAGTATCCATACTCCTTAGATTCCTTCAAACGGTATAGGTAGACGAGCTCGCCTACCTTAATCATATCCCCGTTAGCAGCCAACCATATTTCCATACAGTTAACTACTATCCTCCACGAATTGGGCATTAGCTGCCCAGGAGCGATCCCAAAATGATTTAAAAGGTCCATCAGGAAAGGGTGGACAGGGAATCTAAGTCCACAAGTGAAGGCAGCCTCATAGAAGCACACCTTACCAGGGAAAAAATGACAAGCTCTATCCTCGTCACTGGGCCGACGGACACGAACCCTCTCCGGAAATTGAAACCTATCCTTGAACCTACTCACCGTTTTGGTGTCCAACCCACAAACCTCCTCAAGGGCATGAAAAGCCCTAAGAACATGAGGAGTGGAGACGGTTGTATCCCCCTCCACTGGATTGCCGCTAAACGACAACCCAGTCTCGAGATCACTAGATCTGACTTCAGACATTATTTTCTCCTTTCTCCCCTGACCCTCGAACCAGTCAATTGATTGCCTAATCAAAGGCAACAACTCAGTCAATACTACACTTAGACCATTACCCTAAAAAACAAAGCTTTCAAGACCTGGAAAAGTGCTTAAAGACCCCCCTAAACGTGCGAAAAAAAAAAAGGAAACCGAGGGGCAAGCAACTCCAACCTCAGAGTTACTAACCATGAAAAACCCAAAAATAAGCACGGGGAAGAACAATACAGCTAAACCCCACGGAGATTGAAAGCAAATAGAAAGAAAAAAGGAAAGAAAAGAAAAAGGGAAATCAGAAACACTACCACAACAAAAATGACGAAAGAAAAAGCAAGAAAAGAAGAAGAACATACCTTGAACAATGTCGGACCAAGGAAGCATTGCCAAACAGCACACTAATTCGAAGAAGAATAGCAGAAGAAGGCTAACAGGGGAGAAGTAATGATTGAAGATTTTCAAAAAGTCAAAAGAAAAAATAAGGAGAGGAAGAGTTTAAAAACAAAGGCTCGAAAAACGGAAAGACCGGCGGGAAACCCAATAGTCCCGCTAGTTGGAGCATTAACTCCACTAGTCAGCACGTGCCACGTATGCCATGATCTGTGGAGCGCCGTCACTTCGCACTTAATACGGAGCAAAACCCCAAACGTCATTTGCAATCTGTAACCCTTCACATTCTATGATTGTCATGACATGACGAACATAGAATCGGGGGGCAATGGACGGGACTGACGAGTCCGTCTCACATGGACGATCCCATCAATATAGACGAAGATAGCCTCAGGCCAGGCGAAGTAATTATCCACGCTACTGACAAAGACAGCCAGACCATTCAATGCAGCCAATCAAACCTAGAACGGTTACAAGGCCAACTGTATGAACCGTTAGAGAACATTGATGCCACATTACTCAGCCCCAAACGTTACCAAGAGGAGCATTAAGACCTCCATAACTACTCCAACGGCTAGAAGCCATGAAAACATATATAAAGCCCACACATTGCCAAGAACAAGGTACATACACACATAGACACTAAAAGATCTCTTTCATTCTGATCAATTACATTGTTTACTCTCAAGAGAGCTTCTTATATTGACTTTGGCATTGGAGGCGTTGTGGCAGGCACCACACCGGTGACCACTCTTGAGGGCTGAGGATTGCTTCCATCTGACTAATTCTACTGACGAACTTACGCTTCATCAGTTATTTCATACGTGGTATAATAAAGAATTATACTTCAACAAATGTGTTGTATCCACAACATTGCTATGGTACATGTAATATTACCGTTACGTCACGTGACGTAAGGTCGATAAGCTCACAACAAAAACCCGCTTTTTTATTCAACTAAAAAGAAGGAATTAGAATTTACTCAATTTAGAAGGCGTACCGCAAGTTCTCCAGCCGTATATACACTAACCTCAGCACCGCTCTTGGTTGTGATGAGCAACGAAGCAAGTTGACTGCCTGTGACAAGGACCAGGAGCAACAATATGAACGCACGGTACCTATGGCTTATGATCCGTAGATGTCTTCTGATCCTAAGGTGTTCGGACAGCACGGGCCCCACGTCATTATCCTTATGGAATATTGATGCGAAGTCTTGTAGCCGTAGGATCTGGAGGTAGCAGATCAGACGGAACAGGATGCACACCAGGAAAATGACGGTAATGCGATAGAGCCACGAGCAGATCTCCATTATGCATGCTACTGCGTCGCTCACGTAAACATTTCCCAAGAAGGGAATTTGTGAGGCCCCGGATGCGTACCACCATATCTTGTATGCACTCTCAGCCACAAAGCAAGGGATGACAAAGACTGATAGGATTTTCAATGATCTCTGTATTAAAAAAAAAATTAAAAAAAAAAAAAAATCAGTTAGTAGCTATTAAGTCATAAAAAGATGATGTTGATACATTGGAAAATTAGACACATGGGAAATGTCATTTATATTAGAGAATATTTGCAAGGGACTTTGATCGAGTTTAGTGCATCATTCAATGCACTAAATTTGTTAAGATGATAACCCGTGCTTGGCCCATTGACGAGACCTATAGACATTGAAATTTATGATGGGCTCAAATAAGATGAGCTACAATCTATGTAAAATAGAGAGGATTTTGTAAAATAGCTTAAGGGAGGAATAATTCAATATCACTAATTTAGGAAATTGGCCTGAAATTAGCCTAAGGGAAGAATAATTTAATATCACTAATTTACAATACTCTTTAACCTTTTAAAATTAATATTAATGCATTGGTTACATAGACACATAGAAGATGTTAATTAAATTAGAAATTGTTGACAAAATTAATTCATGTTATATCAACTAGTGTGGATAAACTCCTATTAAAAAAAAAGGTGTGGATAAGCAAAGAGCATTTAGTTTTAATAGACTTATTTTTATTTTTCCACAATGACAGGCTACTTTCTTCTATTTTATTTTTTGCAGTTTAGAATTACCAATATTTTGAGGACCGAATAACTAAATGACATGTGAAGCTTTCTTTGTTACATAATGAAGAAGAAGCCCAGGAAAGTTGTTTTTAGTAAATATTATTAAATGTGGCTTTTAATTGTCTTATAAGTTTTTTGATACATCATCATTCATCAGTCAACGTGGTATTCTAATTGTGTAAATTAGCTGTGAGTTTAAGACTTCTATAGTCTTAAGAGTGTGTCAACTGGTCCTAAGGCCTAAAATCTTCCTCTTTTCCGGAAGTAAAATATAAAAAAATGCTAGTTCTGACTTTAATAAGATGGAGCATTATGCGTATGAGCTTAAAACAACTATTTGTTTTTTGCTAAGCAGCTTAAAACAACTATAGTAGCAAATAAGATTGCAAAAAGCCAAGAGCTTTATGGCACAATTTCATTACTGAACATTAACAAAGCTATAAACAAAGTCAAGCAATCATGAAATAAAATAATTCGCCTAGGTTGGCTTCACTCATTTATCTTAATGAGTAGCCCAAAAGAAAAAAGATGACAATTTCCCTGCAAATCTAAATCCAGAAATTACTTCCTAAGCTATTTGGTTCTTCACTTTAGCAATTACTAGACCTATTATTTTCTGTTCACCGTACCACTATACAATTGTACACTACTTCACTTTGTTCTCATGAATCTTTTTAATTTATGAGACCCACCAAAAAGGTCCCTTCATTTCTCTCTGCATATAAAAAAAACTTTTGTGGTTGGGAAGTAAGGAACTTTCCAGCCTATTCAGGACTTATTCTTTCACTTCTGTAATCAAACTCACAGCTTGATTGACGCTGTAATCTCGGAAAATCTTTGGATCTTTATAATTACACATGGTTCATGAGAAATATTCAAAAAAGGCACCAACTAAAATTTTAAAAAGCTCTCTTACAATCCTAGTATTCAAGCTAAGAGTCTTATGATTCAACTAACAATTTTAGGATTGGTTTGGAATAGTCAATAGCTTGATTTCTACGGAAATTGAACTCCATGAGATTATCCATTATTATCTTATCTGTTATGAAATCCCTCTCTTCCAGCTTTAGTCAATGACTTGGTATTTTTATTTGGGGGAATGGAAGCACAACTGCCTTTTGGTTATACCCAAAAACGATTTTCATTTTTTGAAAACATTTTTATTCCAATCTTTTAAATCATCAGATCATTTTGAAAATTGAATTATTGACTCTAAAGATATAATAATATAGAGAAGATAAAGAGAAAAACAAAGAATACAACTGCGTAAACAGATGTACATATAGGAGTAAAAAATAGTACAAAAAAACAAACTAAAAGTACTCGTGTAAATCCTAGGAATGAAGATAAGATTGGTTTGTCTAAAAATAGTAAAACAAAAATCGCAAAACAAGAATTGAGAAAAACATGGGAAACTCACATTGAGTTGTTCGGTGTAACCACTTCGCACCGTCTCGCTCTCATCAACGAGTTTATCGAAGAACAAGAACCTCCGAAGCCCGAACTTCCTGACGAAAGTTGAGAGGCACACGAACGACAAGGTGGCGACGCTGCTGAGCGAGAGCTGAACGACGGTGTCGTAAGGCCTGGAGTGCTTGCTGTCGCAGGTGGAGCAAGCGAGAACGAAATGAGAGATGGCGGGGACGACGATGGCGAAGAGGATGAACATGGACCAAGACAGGCAAGCTCTCCACAGGTTCGATTGGTCCACGCACATCCATCGGAGATAGGATCTGAAGCTGTGTAACTCGTCCTGTGCATGTGAAATGCTCCGTGCAAATTTGTTTTTGTTGTTGCTGTTGTTTCGGTTTATCAAGGGCTCCCTATTGTCTCCCATGTTGAAAGAGAGACAGAAAGAGAGAGATTTATGGGTTACTGGTTTGGAGTTCGAATGTATATTTTGGGAGGTTAAGGTATATAAATAGAGGGACATGTGACGAAGTGATGAGGTTGGGTTTGCTTCAAAAGTTTATTTATTTATTATTCCTATATATATATATATATATATAAGTTTATTTATTATTGTATATATAAAATAAAATAAAATAAAAAGGTTTGTTTATTAATCCATTCTTTTATATTTAGTAATTGACTAAATTAAGTTTAGTATTCTTCTCTAAACAAAAAAAAGTTTAGCATCTTTACCACTAACACAACAACTTTCACTACAATTTATATAATTGTTGAGATTCCATGTTCATTTGCGAACAGTTTATCTAACTTTTTGTGAAAAGTTATTTTTTGGTTGAAAATATACTTAAACTTGTAAAAAATGGAAAAAAGTGAGGTTTTGAAAAATTTTATATAAAAGCTAAAAGTTAAGCTTATAAGTTGATGTCAAACAGACCCTATATGTTATTATTGATTTTTACATGTCTACCACCAACGTTATTTTATTATCTCTAATTAACAGTTTTTCAGTTGTAAAATTTGTTGTGAATTTTGTTAATCCTCTTGATTTATTGAAAGTTTAATTCATGCTTAAATATTATAACAGAGACATGAATATGCTCATAATTATGAGTTCGATAGTTGGCCCTATTGGTTTGTCATATGGTCTAACATGAGGCTAAAATATATATGTAAATATTGTTTTGATTTATTGGTAACATAAATAATTCATTGGGAAAACTACACTAAATTTTATGTTTCTAAACATTGAAATTTGGAGTGTAACACTTAATTCCATGTGGTAGTATTTTATTTGTAAAATGTTAAAACGTCCATAAAAATAAATGATAAATTATTTATATGATATGTTTTATATTTTTGACCTACATTTTTACATAAAACAATACCACGTAGGAGTTTTGTGTTACACTTAAAAATTCTAAGTAAATTAAGTGGAACACAATTAATGATTTAGACATAAAATAATACTAATGCTGAAGCTATGGCCGCAGCAAGGGCAGTCTCTTTTGTACAAGACCTTGGTTTCACTTCTTTCATCTTGGAAGGAGATTCAGTTAACGTAATTAACACCCTGAACTCAGATGAGAAGTCCCTATCTAACTATGGTCACGTACTCAGCTCAGCAAAATCCATGTTAATGGCAAGCAGTTGTGTTTCATTCTCCCATGTTTGCTGTTCGGGTAACAGTGTAGCACACAACCTAGCTAAACATGCTAGACATGTTAAAGGTTTTACAATGTGGACTGAAAATGCTCCTCCACATCTGAATTCTGTATTTTTTGCCGACCATGGCAAATTTTATTAATAAAGTTTGCAGTGTTCTTTCTCAAAAAAAAAAAAAAAAAAAAAAAAAAAAAAAAAAGTGTATGCTCAAAACCTTAAGGAGGTTACATGTTTTAAGAGGAAACCACATGGGGGATTTTGTGCATTTTTCCCTAATCCATTTGATGACAGAATTTATACATGTACAACTTTTATTGAGTTATTTTTTTAAATAATTTTTTTAAGTACCTAATTATTATTTTTATTAAAATATCTTATTCATAAAATTAAGTAACTAATTAATATTATGAATTTACATTATAAACTTGTGGGGCCAGTGGCCCAAAAAGATAAATGGAGAGTTCATGGGAAGTGGGCTAGCGGCCCAATCCGAGGACACTCACATGTCCGAGGATAAAATTTATTACTCAAACTACGTCTGAGGTGGGTGTAATTCTTTTAATAGTCAAGGAACTTCACAGAATTGCATACAAACTAACTAATGAACATTGAGCAAAGAAGGAACCGGAAAAAGTAACAAATATCCCCTAAAAGCTGCTACCTCCACATTAAATGCTTTCCAGCTAACTCTCTGGCCGCATTAATGTGGAGGTGATACCTGAACAGTAATCAAGCAGCCTTCTAACCACTAGACGGAAAATCCAAGAAGTTCTGGATGGGACAGAAAGAAGTTCTCAGAATGGAACCTACACGTGTACGGTGGAAGCAGAATGAAGAAGGTAGTATATAACGTAAAATCGGAGTACACTACAAAGGGGAGGACATTTTGGAAAGAAGGAAGAAAGAGTAAGAAGAGAGAGAATCCAGAGACATAAACACTAAAAATCTAGCCGAGGAGAAGAAGAAGAGGGTTTTTCTTTTATTTAGTTTGAAGTTCCTTTTGCTGCAGAAGAACGATGTCTTTTTCTTCTCACTGGAGCTAGTTCTTATGCCCATTCTCTATAAATTTTATTGTTTGAACTTGTTGGGCTCGAATCCCATCCTTCTTTTGAGTCCAATACATTTTGAGTCCTTACAAAACTAATAAAAATTAATTAAATAGCTAATAATTAATATACAACATCTAGTTTTTTTTTTTTTCAAAAAATAATGAATCCAAGATATTAAAAAAAAAAACATGTAGTTTAGCTTAATGATGAGTTCAAACTCCAGCTCATTCATGCTTAGAAAAAATTAATCTTCACTTTTCAATTTTCAATTTATCTCAACTAAACTACAAATTTACAATCCAAAAAATGCTTGAAGTAGCAGAGAGCATTGTAAAATCATAAGGTTGGCAGTGGTGTGATTTGGTTTGTTTTTGAATGGAATATAAGGTAGAATCAAACCTAACTAAAGTAGTGATACTACTTACTAGAAATGTTTTTTTATTTTTTTTATTTTTTATACAAGATAGAATTTTACTCTAACCTAATCTAAATGTATATGTGTGTGAAGCTCCCTTCTGGAGACTTGAACTCCGGCTCTTACCCCCCACACTCTACAAACACTTATACTTGTGGAGTGACCATCGCACTAAAGGTGTGCAGTGGTACTAGAAATGTTACTATAAAAGTTTTATAAATTAATTTTCAATTTTTAAATACGAAATAAAAAGTAATTCATGTTAGAATTTGGGAAATCCCATTAGCGGGTATGACCTAGCCAGCAAGTTGGTCCCATTTAATGTAATTAACTCTCACGTAACGTAGGTTACATTGAAGTGAATTTCAAAATGAGATGTTAATTCAAGAAAAAATAGAATGTCTCCTCCTCTAATTCACCACTCGCTCAGATTTTTAGGGTTCTCTCCTATGGTTCTTAGGCCGTAGATATTGTATGACTTGCTGTAGTAGCAACCACGGCCAAGAACAACAATTATTTGGGTTTTGGAGGTGGAAATGTGGAATGCCTAATACATGATGCTAGTGGTATTTATTCAATTTCTTTACAATTCAAAATTTCCCTTAATTTCTTTACAATTCAAAATTTAATTGTTGAATTGCATGCTCGTATTATATCTTCTATTCTTGCAAAATTTCAAGATTATTAAAGAGCAATAGTTATGTCATTAATTAAATGTTTAAATTTCAAATTTTTGTGGTCTAAAATTAAGTATAAAAAATAAGTGTCTTGATCGAATAGTAAATAACATCCAATTTGAACGAAATTTAACATACATATTAAGAACATAAAAAACATGCAATCCAACGATTAGATTAGAAAAATTTAAAAGGTTTTTTTTTCCAAACTAATTTAGAGAGAAACCTTGTCCAACTTAGACCAAAAAAAAAAATATATATATATATATATTTTAGGATGACGAATGGACATAGAAATACAGCAATGCTAGATGTAGTCTCAGTTAGTCACCACTTTGATTGATTAATTAGAACTTAGAATAGTGAGAGTATAATTAGCAAACAACTGGTGGTGGAACCAGCATATGCCAAGTGTACATGGATTGCCATTGACGCAGATGGGCATGTTATTGCCCCAAGTGTGACAATAATTGGCCCCTACCACCTAAGCATACTTTATTCTTTGTCCTCAATTTTGGGTTTTCTAATGTAATCAGAACTTGTCCTAAGCCAAGTGTAAAGTTTTCAAGTTTCAATATTATTTTTAAAGGAAGGATTAATTAAAAAATTATACAACCCAAAAAAAAAAAAAAAAAAAAATTGAAGTCCTTGGATGATCAAAGGAGATGGTGTTAGGTGGTTCCTTGTTAGAGAGTGATTGGATGCATATGCATGGGATTCAACAGGCTTTTGCCTATTTGATAGGGAAGAGTTTATTTATTAGATAGTGACAAAAAACCTACTATTCAACATTACTACTTAAATTCAACCATCAAGATTTATATATTTGACTCTAGTAGTAGAGAACATGGTTTCTCCATGACTACTTCTTCTTCTTTTTTCTTTTCTTTTTTAGAGTCTTCTCCTTGACTAATTGGATCTTTCTGGGTTTAACTATCACTATTTTTTTAAGGAAGGTTTAACTAACACCTTTTTTATTATTATTATAAAAGGTTTAACTATCACTTTGATCATAAGCAAAAACAAGAGGTCCATATTGTTTTATTAATTTGAATATATTCTAATTGTTTCCTTTCATTAAAATTGGTTTGGAGGTGCTTACCACTAAATATTCTTAAATAAAGATTGGACATATGCTTATGTGAGTCTGAGAGGCTCTACATCTTTGGATTTAACATTTACTTTGAGGAATCAAGAAAGATTACAGTGCATGCCTAGCGTACTTTTGAGATTGTCTGAGAACATGCATATGCTATGAGTGTAGTTTCCCCCAGATAAAGAACTTAAACAATAGCAAAAGTAACCATAAGTTTGGCATCAAAATCAATACTTGTCTATGCACATTCCCTAACTCGTTGGTCTCTTGTAAATTTCCTGATTTACTCTTTTGATTTTGAACATGGTCCTCCTTATTTTGTTAAAAATTATTAGGAATGAGCACCAGGACCCCTTCAGAATTGGGTTCTCCTCTGTCCCTTCTTTTGGTTCTTGCTGTTTTGCTTTTGTTTTTTCTATTCTGTTTTTTATTTTTTATTTTTTTATTATTATTATTATTATTATTTTTTAAATATGTAAGGCGGCAGATATTTCATTTATGGCCTGTTTGGATGTTTAAAAAAGGAGGGGGAGTAGAGTAGAGGGAGGGAGAGTAATCTAATTACCTTGTTTGGAAGTTTTTTAAGGAAGGAGAGGGAGGGATTTGGAGGAGTTTCAACTCCCTCTAGCCCCCCATTTTTAATTCTCCCAAATTGGAGAGATTTGGAGAGAGAGTAGAGTACATAAACTATTGACCAAGTAAATTACCTAATTTACCCTTATTATATTAACAAAATTACACAAGGGGAAGGGCTAATTACTCCCTTCTCCCTTACTAATTTTAAAAACATCCAAACAAGATGGAGGGAAATCATTTTCCTCTACTCTCCTCTCCACTACTCCCCTCCCCTCTACTCCCCTCTACTCTCCTCCTTCTCTAAACTTCCAAACAAGCCATTAAAGAAAATTAGAGGATATACAATGGGTGAGCCACGGTGGAGAGAACTATCCCACCAAGTCTCAGAAATGTTTGCGTTACAAGCATAATTTGCTAGAGACATAGCAATCTGATTACAACCTTTTGGAACATGGTGGAATTCACAGGGTCTAAAAACAGTAGCTGACTAGCTGTGTCATGGATTTCAAATGAAGTGCGAGCACATGTGGTAGCAACTCTTTCCTCTGATAAAAATAAGTTGATCAATGGTTTTAAATGGCCTCTGGGTTTAGTTTTTCTTGTTTGGGTAATAAAATTATTAGCTTTTCAAAAAAGAAAAAAAAATCAATTAATAACTTCATTCTAGCACAATAGGCCTTAATGCAAGGATGTTAAGGGGCTGCTGTTTAGGCTTACAATTGATTAAAGGGAAATGAGAGTTGCTTAGAATAAGAAAAAAGGTGTGACAAAACCTTCTTAAGAAAAATCCATTTCTTGAAAATAGCACTAGGCTAATCTGTGTAGATGTATTAAAAAATTGATCACAAAGTAACTACAATATGATACTTATACTAGTTACTTGGCATTGGCAGTCTTTTAGATGCTTACAAGTGTCTAAATTCTATTAGTTAATACTTAAACAATCATCTAACTAATTAGTTACAAGATGATTAGGATGCAACTACTTGAAATGCTCTGTATTAAGCCTCCAATTATGCATTGAAGTTAATGGAAATTTTGAGACGACGACAACTGAATATAGTCCCCTTAACTTCAACATAGTCTTGACCTAATCCGTGTCATCAAAATGTGAGAGGATGAACGCCAGTGAATTTGGTAGTATTGAGCTCAAACTATTGCTTTAGAAAATGAGCATACTCAAGATGTGCTTTAGGAAAGTTTCTGTTAATGTTTCGTTAGGTTTTCAAGGTAGCCCATGCTTTTGCTAGGCTCTCATAAGAGATGGAGGGTCCTCTCCCTTGGTTTGAAGAGTACTCTTTAATTATTTTTTCCATTATTCTTGATAGACTCAAGATTTCAAGTTAGGAAGGCCGAAATATAAACCAAAAAAAAAAATTCAAATAAGTATCCATATTGTATTAACAAACTATTAACGAAAAGAAATACACAAAATTATGTTTTTTAATACATTAGGATGCATTTATCTACCAACAAAAGCAAAAGACACAAAACACCATTGGTTTTTATTTTGTTAATAAATTAAAATTTGTCAATTGTTGGAGAACAAAATCACAGTATAAACTAGTTTGAACAACCCAACATGCATATAGATTAAGTTATTTGGATAAAAATTTGTCATTTGCATGTGACTACTCTCCAAAATTGTCAACTGTCAATCACCTAGACTATAATCAAGACCCGTGAAGCAGCACAAAAACGAACATGAGCTAGATCATTCCCATCAGGAAATGCTATTCTATCCTATTTTACCATCCCAAAAAGCTACTTTATTAATTATACCATATCATTTTACAACACTCCCAACATCCCAACTTTTATTTTTCTATTCTACTCATTAAAATAATATATTTACCCAATAAAATAATATATCCCAAAACCCAAATAAAAACAAAAACCCAAATCACCTCTGCAACGACTTGCTACCACCACAACCAAGTACATACCCAAACTGATTTTTATCTCCAAAACTCAGTACCCAAACTAATTTTTATCAGTTGAAAACCAAAGTCATCTTCAAGCACAAAAAAATCAAAATCACGACAACCCACAAAATCAAAATAAAAAACAAACCAAACCACGGCAACCCCCAACTCTGGCAACCACGGCAACCTATAAAATCAAAATCAAAATCAAACCAAACCACGGCAACCCCTAACTCCGGCAACCACGACAACCCACAAAATCAAAATCAAACCAAACCTACCTCTTCCTTTAAGCACCGATCACAGCAACCAAAAAAAAAAAAAAACCCACAGAACCCAGAACGCCAAACCTGCTGATCCACCACGATCCTTAGCCCTAGAGCCAACACAACCCACCACGACCCGCCACAATCCACACCGATTCAAAACCCAACCAATGCAACTAATTCAAGACCCGCCGATCCACCACAATCCACACCGATTCAAGACCCACAACCCACACCTGACTTGAGAGAGCCACGACCCACGCTTGACCAATCTCCACCGAGAAACCCACAAACCACACCCACATCGGAGCAAAACATCGAAACCACATCGGAGCAAATATCGAGACGCAGCCTGGGCTTGGCGTTGCTGTGCGATGGTGGCCAACGGTGGCCTGATGGAGAGCAAAGGGAGAGGGAGAAATCACTGAGAAAGAGCAAAGGGAAAGGGAGAAATCTGAAAGAGAAAGAGACAGGAGAGACACAGTGTAGAGAGGGATCCGGATCCTCTCCATTTCCCTTTGAAATGGAGAGGGGCTAGTTCACGGTAGGGATTTTTTTGAAAATGATCAACGCTAAAAAACGTGCCTCGTCAATTAAAATGTTAAAACACACTTAACTAGGGTTCAACACTTAAACTAGAGGTTCTTTAACTCAACCGAACAAACCACAGTTTCTCTCTCACCAAACCCATCTGAATATTTCAAACTCTCTTTCTTAGATCAACAGAAAATGTTTGCTTCCCATACGTTTTGATTTTTTTCATTTTTTGTGAAGCAAATGGGTATTGCATCTGCAAACCTTCTCCCTCTCTCTCAGATCGGCAATGTTGTGGATTCGGTGGTTTGCTCTTTTTCTCCCTCTCTATTAGATCGGTGGCTTGGTTTTGTTCCGTGGAGATCGGTGGTGCTATGGTGGTGGGTTTGGTATGGGTATTTTGCGTGTCGGGTCTATGGTGGTTTATGGTGGTGCTAGTTTACTAGGTCTATGATTTTTTTTTTTTTGGTAGTGGGTTTACTAGTGGTGGTGGTGATGTGTAGTGAAGCAGTGATGGAGTGGGGTTGCTGGGGTTTCCTTTTTTGCTTTGATTTTTTGTTGTGGGTATTGTGGCTGATTTGTGGGTCGCCGATGGTGGTTGCTTTTGATTTGTGGTTGATTTTTTGTTGTGGGATGTGTGGGTTTGATGGTGGTGGTGGTGGGGATGGGTTCACTATGGTGGAGGTGGCTATGGTTTTTGGTCGAATTTGGGGTCCATAGGTTGGATTTAGGTAGTTTGGATTAGATTCTCACTCTTTTCTCCAAGGTTCTTCGACTTTCTCTCTCACCCTGCTGTCACGGTGCCATTAGTACCACCTGCGCCAAGGCTACAACAAGCTTTTAACTCAGCTCCTCACTCACCACACATATTGAAATCCCTAACCCACGGACTCAGCTCCTTGCTCTCATGGATTCAAGCTCGTGGGTCATGACTCGTGAGGCATACACTGGATTCAAGCTCGATCCCTCACCCACGAACTCAGCTCCTCGCTCACCTCACACTACAGGTTTCTAAATTTCTGGGTAAGTTTTTGGGTTTTTAAATTTCTTTGTAAAGTTTTTAAATTTTTTTTTTTTCAGTTTCTAAGTTTTTGAGTACTTTTGTTCTTCACTTGAAAGCTTATCAAGGTTTCTGGGTTTTTGGGTCTCCTACATTTGTTGGGTTACTCTGCTTTCTCTTGGCAATGATGCCATGGTATACTGTGTATGATCCTTGGATCATTGAAACAGCAGTCATTAAGTATATTAAAGAAGTGTGGCATTTTGCAAAGAAGTCAATTCTAGTGGTATTGGATCCACAAGGAAATGTGGCTTCCCAGAATGCACTTCACATGGTTTGGATATGGGGAAATCATACCTTCCCTTTTACTAGTGAGAAAGCAGATGCTTTATAGAAGTTGGAAAATTGGAAGCTTGATCTACTTTTTTATGGCATTGATGTAGAAATACCAGATTGGGTATCTACTTATCTACTTATTTACACTAACAATACATGTGGTGATGGAATTTTTTTATTAAAGGTTTGTACTCGTGCATGCATATATATATATATATATGCACTTTTTTTTCTTATTAACTCACTAATTATAGTACTAATATGTTGCTTCTTTCTTTACTAGATGGCAAAAGGGAGAGTTGTATGCTTGTATGGAGATAAGGACATTAACTGGATCCAGAAATTCACAACTACAAAAAAAGCTATAGCTGAGGCTGTTGGGATCAACTTAGAATTGGTTTATGTAGGAAAGAACAAGGATGGACAATATTATTTAGAAGATCAAATAAAATGGCTAGGGCCAATTAATAAAGTGTGCTGTAAGAATTTGGTATAAACGTGTATGTTAGTAGGTTTTGGCAGAATGTTTGTGTTAGTATGTATTAGTGGGAAAAGGCCTAAATTTTGGTGCAATTCTCTCTGTAATCCGAGACTTTAGCAACGGAAAATGGTCTTTTTAATTAATTTATGACTTGTATATCAATTAATTGCATTGTTGTGAAGTGTTTGTGCCTCAATTTGAATGTCCTATTTTAGACAACAATTTGAGACTGCAGAAACATCATGTGTGTCTGCCAAGCAACAAAATGGAACCTAAACCATTAATACACTCAAACTGAATATGCAGGTTGACTATATAATGACCAATGCACCAAGATGTAATCATAACAACCATTCACCATTATTATTTGTCACATTCACAGCAGCAGTTTTGAATATGAAGCACATGTTATTTCTGGTCCATCAAACAAACAATTTCTCCTTAATTAGCAATTAATCTTTAAAATGGCACAAAGAGCAACAAAATCCACATGGATTCCACTCATTTCAGCAGAGAACAATACACACACACACACACACTAATGGCATCGAACTAACTAATTTGGTATTGGTGTTTTTTGTTCTGCAACTATTGGCATATCTGCAAATGAGGCTTTGTTCTACATGAATGACATGAAACTAACAACTATGCAGAAAACAACAACTAGGTAGAAACATAAACAGTAATTATACAGAAACACAAGCAGTAATTATGCAGAAATTACAAACAGTAACTAGAAAATTTATGCATAAATTACTGTTTATGCAGAAAATTTATGCAGAAATTACTGTTTCTGCAAAAAATTTATGAAGAAATTATAAATAGTAATTATGCAGAAATTACACTGTCAGTTGGTAATAAAAGGAAATTTATGGATCATCATAACTTCAATCTTAAAGTAAGAAAATTACAAAATTAGAACAATTGGTCACAAATGTGACTAAGTTTGAACATTTAAATGTGACCAAATGTGACTAAGTTGTGGACCATCAAAACTCTAGTCCTAAACTAGGAAAATTACAAAATAAGAGCACTTAATCTCAACATGTGTCATAGATTATAAAACATGATCCTAAACTAGAAAAATGGCTTGACTTTATGAACCATCTCATTCCATCCACTTTGTAACACTTTCTTGAGTCAAGGTACCTCCACTTGCAACACTTCCTCCACTTGCAACACTTCCCTGAGTCAAGAGACCTCCTGCACCATTAATTTTGTCGTTGGAGCCTACAACACTTGATATACTCTCTAAATGTGATGCTAATGCAGCACTTGTTGATGAGCCTCCCTGATGTGATGGAGAACTTGTAGAAGCCGACTACAAAAAAGCGAATTACACATTACACATATCACAAGCTTAGCATTAAAATTATCAAATCATGCATCTAAACTATTATTAATATCAAAGTAAAATATATAATTGTAAATATTTTTACCATTAAAAGTTGTGTAAAACTAGTAATATTTCCAGAAGAGATATCTCAGATTTCTTTTGTGCCATGACATCATGTGCATATATTTCCTGTAAAAATTGTACTAATTTAGCAACAATAATAGTATGCTATATTAATGTGTAAAGATAAAATAGAATGGTGAAAATAAGGATAATTTAGAAGATTACCTCCTGCACTTTTCTTTTCTTTGTTTGCTTCTTTGATGTGCCTTCCTTTGGCTTTGGCATCTTTTCTATCCATGATTTCGTCCTACGTTTTTTATTACAATAAATCTCCCTTTTCTTTTTCCCTTTTGGTACAATCGTAATCGAAGCACATAATTGATCTTCTTTGTCTGCAAAATTGGTGGAAAGCCTAATGATGCCTTCTTCTATATTAGCTTTGCAATTCCTAAGGTCACAATGTTTTTTTTTTCAAAGCTGCAATTGCTAACCTTAGAATATTATGGCCTTCTTTAGTTTCACATGCCTCATTTACCAATTGAATATATTTTGGACATAAATCTCGATACGGATCTACATATTCCAGTTGAGTATCCGGCTTAATGTTATGTGTTGTGCAATTGTTTCCGCTTCCATCTTTTGCATCTCTTCTCCACATTTTCATGATATATCTATTAGGAATCAACTTGATATCCAATACATCAAGAACTTTCAAACCATGCCTACATAAAATACCAAATGACTCAAACTTTCTACAACTATAAGATAGAGTCTCATCTAATGGATTCCACATGACCTCATATTTTCCATTTTGATTGAAAACTCCAACCACATAACTATGTGTTTGACTCACATTGCGTTATAGGATGGAAAGTGCCATTACCTCTTCAACTTTTGTCTGAAATAAATCAAACAACTTAGGCGTGTACATTGTTGCTACTTGGTTAAGCATAGGAGAGCTTTTGAGCTTCAATCTTGGAAATTTCTGTCTAGAGTTGTATAAAGTTTCTAACTCCTTATCCCGCTTTTGATTGACAACTGTTTCAAAATGAGTGAAAAACTCTATTATATTGAGATCAGTACGCAAGCAATCCTTTAAGTCAGCATTGAAACTCTCACTAAGCTAGGTTGTCTTCATTCCTGCAATGAAAGTTCTCTTAACATATGCTTCGGCCCATTTTTCCTTCAATTTAAATAGATCAATTAGCTATTTATTTTCACAAACATCGTACTTATCTAGCATTTCATTCCAAGCTGTAAGAAACTCATCTTCACCGTTATACTCATAGATACAAGCTAAGAAATCAGTGTTAAATTGAGACTCATTTTTAAGTAAATGACCCAAGTGTTTTTCAACATTCTGCCACATATGCCAACTACACAATGCATGATATGTCTTAGGCATGACAACTTTTATTGCAGCTGATATTGCTGCATCTTGATATGTGAAAATAGTGATTGGCTTCTTTGCAAACATTGCTTCTAAGAAGGTCTCAAATAACCATACAAAAGATTCAATCGTTTCATCATATAAAAGTTCACCTCCAAATACAACAGTTTCTCTATGGTGATTGAGATCCAAAAATACTCCAAGTGGCCTTGCATCTCTATTTGTATTATACGTTGTATCAAACGTTATTACACCACCAAAATGGCTATAGTCAATGATCATTCTTGCATCGGCCCAAAAGATATTAGTAATCAACTCTTCACAGTCCAATTGAGTAGCAAAATAATATGAAGGATTTTCCTTAAGTTGACGACTGAAATATCTTCCCAAGCTAGTAGCTGCCCCATGCTCCATGTCTCTCTATCGCTTAGTGTGTAAGTAGTTTTTATGATCTTGCTTGGTAAAACTTAGTGTGTAAGTAGTTTTTATGATCTTGCTTGGTAAAACCAAGATTATCGTATCCACAAACTTGCTTACTAAGAAGCTCATAAGATTGCTTTAATCTTAATCCTGATTCATGTGCCAAATCAATTTCAATAACATGAGTTGCAGCCACTTTCCATTGTGATGGCATCATGTGTACAGTTGATGGGAGGTGGAGATAGTGGTTATGCTCAGCAATAAATTCACTCACCACATATTTTTTACTATCTCGATTAAGTACAATAACCAAATGTGCTTCACAACCACATCTTGTTTCTGCTCATGGATTCTTTACATTTTGATCTCTCTTGTCTTTGTCTTGAACTCCCTCCTTCTCGCACACAAATCTCCTTGAAGTAACCACTCCAGTCTTTTTACATTTATTTACATACTCTTTTCTAATACTAAAACTAGCCTTTCTACCATATTCATTATAAAAATCATATGCAATTTCATCCGCTTCAAACTCCATCCCTTTAAATGGGGTAGATTCCATGGACACATTAGAAGGAACATGTATTCCCATCATTATCCCTAGAAAAAATTGAACATAAATTTATTATAACTTTCACCTACCATTTGTTTTCAAAACAGAGATGATGTAAAAAAAAAAAAAAAATGAGGATGTAATGAATGATCAACATAGTAATGAGGATGTACCTCATATGAGAGAGATGTTATATATCTTTGTTACTAAACATAAAAATTCTTATGTCATCTATTTGGTTTGCATACATTATATTAGAATCAACCTAATTTGAATTGGGTTAAGATGACCAAGTATAATTTCAGCTCAGCTCACTCAAAGGCCAGTCAATTTAAACATGACAGTAATGAACATGTTCTTTAAAATCTTGCATCCATAATATGCCATCAAGAATTATTATAAAGGAATCTTCTTATTATGATTAAAGAACTTATTTATTATGAGATTTTTTTTTTCAAAAGAGAGAAATTTATTAATTTAAATATCTAAACCTTGTGATCAACACCACAACAGCATCCTTTTGATCACCTCTCTATATATGTCCATAATCCACATTAGGTGTACAAGTAATCATTTTTTAATTTCACATAAACTCATCATTGATACTATTTTCTTATGAACCGATTATAATAGACTATATTAACAGTTGTGGAAATATATATATATATATATATTTTTTAAATTGTGCCACTAAACTTATTGATTACACTATGAATTAGGATCATGTGTGTAAGGATATTAGTGTTGATCCATTCCATAACATTTTATGGTAATAAATTCAAATTTATTGATGTAATTTTACCCGTTTGAAAACCTAGTTAGTTTTTTAGTTTATATTTAGAGCTACTAAAAGAAATGCTTACTAAAGAGGTTTGCTTGAGCAAAGGTCGAGATCGATTAAGTGCGATGTGAGGTGTGCTCAAGCAAGATGGTAAACTTGCTTAAGTGGAACATTAAAGGTCCGAGATTTTGCATGTCTCTCGCTTGAGTGAGGTCGTAAAAATATACTTTTCTAATCTACTTTTCGAAGTGGTTTCTCCATTAAAGATATTCTTCTTTGATTTTCCACTTCGTCGCTAAATGTTATGTCATGCTTAATTGTGCTTTTTATATTACTTATTGATTTGTTAATTGCTTAACTATAGTGAAAAATTAATTGTTTGAGTGGATCACTTCACCAATATAATTTGATAATTTTGCTCATTAATTCACATTGGGGTCTAAACAAAAATTTCAATGTTCAATCTTATTTAATTATATGAAATTTTTAAGGAAGACTCTAACTTGCATCCAGCCATCAAAACAACAATATAAACTCACCAAGACAACAATATAAATGCAGAAAAACGAGTTGGACTCCAAGAATCATCCAGCCATTATAAAGATTAAATCTTTATCTCAAAAAAGTAAAAATAAAAATTCAGATAGACTCTAACTTGCATCCAGCCACCAAAACAACAATATAAACTCACCAAGACAACAATATAAATGCAAAAAAAATGATCAAACATCAAATAAGATAAGCATAAACAAGTTTACGGATATACCTCTGTTTTGGCAAGATATAAACAGAGATACTCTAAAGCTGAACTTGTTATCTGAACCTTCTGTGAAGGTTTTTTTTTTTTTTTTTTTTTTTTTTTTTTTTTTTTTTTTGGGGTTAAAATCTAAGATGCTTTGAACATGCAACCTCTGTCTCACTTTTTCCTCCTAAAATGTCTTTTTTGTTTTCCGGAAGAACTTGCACGGATAACCTTTGTTTCACTTTTCCCTCCTAAATGGTTTTTTTTTTTTTTGGTTTTCCAGTGCAATTTGTCCGGTTGAGTTAAACAACCCTCTAGTTTAAGTGTTGAACCCCAATTAAGTGTGTTTTAACATTTAAAATGACGTGGCACGTTTTTTAGCGTTGATCATTTTTAAAAAAATCCCTACCGTGAACTGGACTCTCTTCATTTCAAAGGGAAATGGAGAGGATCCGGATTCGTGTAGAGAGTGGGAGAGTCAAAGGAATAAAATAATTTTTTTTTTTTTTTTTTACAATTGAGCTACAGTGCAATTCTACATATAGAATTGCACTGTAGCACAATTCCAAAAATTTTTACAATAGTAGTTGTTTACAATCCCAGATGCCAAGCAGTTTTAGGCTTGAAATGCCAAACCCACCTTACATTTGGCATTTGCAATCCCCAATGCGAATGCTCTAAACGTGACAAGGAAATAATACCAAAGTCTTCAACAGCTAGGCTAGATTGGGTTTGTAACTTGTACTTAGCTACTACCATGAATCAACATTCACTAGTTTCAGCCCAAGCCTAAACAATGTGCCTTACTGGACCAACTTTTGAAAATAGAATTGGAGGCAAGGGCCCAGCCCAGCTCATTAGCTACTTTTACTCCACTTTACGGTCCATAAGTAGAAAGGTTTCTAATTCTTTCACTATCTCACGATGCATGAAATATTAACACGAAATATTAACACAAAACTAAGGTCTAGGGTTTGATTGGTAAAGTATTTTGTGCTCATATAAGAAAATATGAGGTTCGATTTTCAGTTTTACCAAAAACTAATTGGTGTCTTGATTTGATAAGGCCTAATCACTTGAGATAATGGGAAAGTTGGCAAATTTGCAATAAGTTAACTCATTCCTTTAAGTACTTTATTCATTTTTCAAAGAAAACTGAGTGTTTTTTCACCTTGCAATGATATAATTAAATTTATGGCATCATAAAGTATTCCAAATTTTAAATGTAAAATTAGTGTATTTTATTTTAAATTTCAATAATATATCAATTAAAAAATAAAATTTCATTTAACATGAGGTGCATCCTTATTCGTTCTCCACGGTAGAGCGTCTCTTAAACTCTTGCAAGCAAAAAAGGACAAGCCCAATGACCATCACCTGAAAAGAGTGAAGTATAAACCATAAGGTAAATAGATTGGTGAAGAATTTTTAATTTTTAATTTTTAATTCAGTGAATGATATTTTTATTCAACAAATCTAGTAGTATAACAAACGTGTGCAAAGTGCAAACACTTGACAACTAAAGATACACTAACATAACAATTCACAATTCAAAGTTTTTAATTTTTAAATTTTCCTTTTAATTTAATGAATGACAATTTTATTCACCAAACTAGTAGTACAGCAAACGTGTGCAAACACTTGACAACTAAAGATACATATACAATGACATAACAAAAATGAACTTGACAATTTTAAACATTTGACAGTTGACAAAAAGACGGTTGACACTGTTTAAAGAAGCCCGTTTGTTTCACTCGAAAAGGCCAAAATGAACTTGTTTCTTTTGGTACCTTTAATTCTCCTCATCATTTTGTTACTTTGAACTTGTCTGGTGTACTACGATTGTTTTGTGTGGCCTTAAGCATCCTTTCCTTTTATCATATGCCCCAATTACCAACCAAAAAAAAAACTGTGATCTATTTTTTTTTTTCTTTTTCTTTTTCATTTTCTTGTGGTCTGGAATTTCATAGTGTTAGAGATATTAATCTAAATTAATGTAGCTTGCACTATGACTATGGGTAGGATTTGTATTATTTGCTATACATGTACATGGGTTAGGGGCTGATGGGCCTATGGTGAGTTTGAACATTTTGGGATCCATAATCTTTTAACATAGAGGATGATCATTTTGTACAAAAAAGTGTTACGTACATAATATTTTCATAACAAATTATAGGTGGGAAGTTTTTATTGGTTTTAATTTAAACTTACAATTAAAATTACATTTTTACCCACAATCAATAATAACTTACCACTTTGTATAAGAATACAAAAAATTCCATTCTAAAAAAATAAATAAATAAATAAACATAAAATTTGGAGCAGCTAAACAAATACTTTTATTTCGTAACAAGAAAGTAACAATTTTAGAGTGACCACACTTTTCACAAAATATTCAACAACTTGCAAAGTTGTAAATAGTAGATGATAAAATAAGAACTGATTTTTCATCAAAAAAAAAAATTAAAAATTAAAAACCGATTAAATTAAGGGTCTGTTTGGTAATGTTGTTTTAGTGATGTTATTTATTTATTTTTATTTTTTTAAAATTCGTGTGGATAAAAATATATATAGAAATATGTGTAATATTGTTTAAACATTAAAAACAGTTTAAATTACACTACCTAATAGCCTCTAATGGTTATAAAACACAGAAAATTATTCTCTCTGTGACATTATTTTTTGTAATCTTCATTCCTTTGCATACACGATTGCACTGCAGAAAAACATATTTTGCTGTGCCATTTCCCATCTGATCAACCATGCCATGTTCATGCTATAGCATGATGCTATATACCGAAAACATTGAAAAACCTTACGAAGGTTTAAGGATTTTCCCTTTTGTTCTTTCTTTCCCGGGAACCAAACAGAGAATACACTTTTATGAGAAAAGAAACTCGTATATGAACCGTGAAGTAGCACACACCAGCTTTTACCTTCCATAGAATCCCTTCTAAAAGTTTTTGTTCTTCATTAATGAAGGTAAAGCTCTTTCCTTTCTCTCATTTTCCTGGAAGGAGATTGGAAGGATTGTCCTTTATTTGTTTTCTCAGGAACCAAGCAGAGGATAAGGATTGAAGAGTCTAGAAAAATGATAATATAAGCTGGTGTCGGTAGCCATCAATCATCTTCGGTAAGAATCCCTTAAAGTTCTTGATCATCAAAGTGGTAATAAAGCCCTTTCCTTTCTGTTATTTTCCTAAGAACCAAACATGGATCTGGTTTTTAAGTGATATATAGAATATGTTATCATGAATTTAGTCCTTTGTGAAAAACCTTGATACCCCAAGAATGGTTGAATCAATAGATGCCATCTTTGAGGAGAGAGAGAGGAGCTCATGGTGTCACCAACTGGTGGCAACCCAACTCTGAGAATAGCCCATTTTCTTAAACCCTCTGTGTCTTCCATTGATGAACTTCCTTCACCTTTTCACTCTGCTGAACCCACCATTTCTGACGTTGAAAATTTGCCTCTGAAGCTTCATTTCAAAGGTTGGCATCGTACAGATGAGAAGTGGAAAATGTGGGTTGCAAGCTTGCATTCCAAGTACCAATCCATATGGAAGGAAGCTGGAATATATGAAGCAATAATGGGCTCCAAATATTTTATCTCTAAACACCAAGATTTGGTTCTTGGTCTTGCTGAAAAATGGTGTCCTAAGACCAACACATTCATCTTCGCTTGGGGAGAAGCCACTGTGACTTTGGAAGATATGATGGCTTTAGGGGGCTACTCTGTTTTGGGTGACTCTGTTTTAAGCCCTCTTCTTACCACTGCTTGAAGCACACAAAACAGTTTCGTACAGTTGCTTCAACCCCGGTCAGCATGCCTGGTTGGAACATATTATGGGGAGTGGGAGCAAAGTTGAGCATGAAGCATTCCTTTCATATTGGTTGTCTAGGTTTGTCTTCCCTATGCCTCTGTGTCGCATTGAAAAGCAAAATTTTCCAACTGCAATACTCTTGGCTAGAGGAACTCGAATTGCGCTTGCTCCAGCAGTCCTTTCCAGTATTTATACAGATTTGGGTTTGCTGAAAGAGAAATTAGTTGCCTCTACAAAATTGGATACCGAAGAGGTTAATCTTTCTGCACCTTTTCAATTTGTCTTGGGAGAGATTCCCAGCACTACGGCCAAGTCCCATATCCATCACACAATGTGAGCCAAGGCTTGCCCGCTGGTCCAAACTGAAAAAAAGTGAGTATTGAGAATGTGAGGTTGGCTATAGACTCTGCGGGAGAAAGTTTTCAGTGGCGCCCTCATGCTATAGCAGTGAATCATAATTGGTTGTTTCCTAAGTTCTATGGAGAAAAAGAACAGTGGGTGTCAGTTGATGCTGCATTGGACAAAGAGTTGGAGTCGTTTGCTCGATGCTTAAGAGTCTGTGAGCTTCCTGGACTACACTGCATTCAACAATACCTCCCACACCGAGTTGCATTGCAATTTGGAATTGATCAAGATCTTCCGGGTCATGTTGCTCGATACAATATGAGCCCGGGTATTGCTTGGAGCCATTACAATAGGTCAATTGGAGATGCAAAATTGTACATACCATCACGCCTTTTTGAGTAGATGTTACCATGGGATACTTTGAGTGGTGGAAGCAATCAATGTCTGCTCCGAAAGACGCAATTAAGAATTTTGTTACCCGGCCTAGAGGTTCAAGAAGAATTCCCCGAGTTTATTTTGGAAATATGGAAAATTGCAATGTCTTCTTTCCACCTAGTTTTTCTGTAGAACGTTTTAAAGTGGACACTGTCAAGGAAACTAAACTCCTGGGAACTTTGAGTGAGAAAAGACTGGTTATTGATGATGAGCCTTTGCCAGTCTCTTTATCTCAAAAAATGTCACACTCAACAGCAGATGATGGAGCTCCTAAAAATGACTTGCTGAAGAAACCAGAGGCAAAGGACATCCAGAGTGAAGGTTCAATGGGTGAAGCAGAGAAAAATCTGGTAGATGTAACTGAGAGAGAAGTGGGACATCCAATTCCAACCAACATTGCAGTGCATGTCAAAGACAAATATAAGGTAAGCAGTAGTAGTTGCAAAACTGAGATGCCAGGATTGGAGCTTGAGGCTCGGATAAGCAGGCTTGAGAGAGTAGTTGCTGAGCTAAAAGCACCAAGAGCAAGTAACAAGTTTGAGTGCAGGCCTGCCAAATAGGAACCGTAGCCGCAAAAAGCAAACGATGAACCAAATGTAAATAAATTGCCAAAGCTTCTATTTTAAAAGTAATGCATTGTGTATCAAAAAAAAAAAATAATGCATTGAGTGCCTAAAAATTTTCTTCCTGAACTACCTTATCAGACAGAACAACAGTTAAATTATTATCATTCTCTAACAATTAGTTTATAGACAACCCCGTCTTTAAATGCTTTGTTTCACCGAATTAGTCCTGGGACTGTTATATTAGAGCTGAAAAGTGTCAATTTCCTGTGAAGTTTCTTGTGACTTGTTGGTCTTGCCTGAAAATCCAAATATTTCAAAAGTGGCCTATCCTCCTGCTTGATTGCAGAGTTGACATGTTTTTGTAGGGTAGAATAGCAGTATAGATCTCAAAAGTTCCGTCATGATATTGCAGGTGGAAGCTTCAGCTTTTTGTCCCAAAACAAAAGTAAATAACACCATGCTACCAATAATTTGTTGTAAAAATATTATGGACATTTCATAAATTTAATAGTTCAAAATGACCATATTTTTGGTCTTTAACGCCAGTTAACATTCAAGTTTCACATTTTATATATATACACACAAACACAAGCCTTTTTTCACTGGTGTTTGGCGTAATTAGAGACTTTCTGAAAAAAATTTATTCTTTTTGTTTGAGATTAAAATTAAAAAAAAAAAAAAAAAAGTGTATGATTTTTTTCGGGTAAATTGTAAAGTACAACCTTAAATTTTTGGGATATTTGGATTTTAATATTATATCTTGAAATTTAAAAAATTAGATTTTATATCTTAAAGTTTGCCTTTGTTAGCAAAACTAGCTCTTCCATTAATGGATTCGTCTATGTGACTTTCAAATGACACGCTGACATTTGACGTGTGACAGAGGGTTTGCTTTTGCTAATGGGGTAAATTTCAAGGTATAAAATTCAAGTAACTCTAAATTTTAGGGATATATTTTGCAATATACACTTATTTTGATATATGGCTTTGCCTCTGTGTATGTTAATTTATCGAAAAGCCCTGCATGTTATAAAGATATTTTTCGTTCTTCTGTTCAATGGCTCACTTTATGGGAAAAATGATAAATTTAAGTTACATTTGATCTTTTATTTTTTATGATGTTAATGTTACATCATTCCTTCTTCTTCTTTTTAAGGAATATTTCGACAATTCAAACTTTAAATTACATTATTTTGTTACACTCTTCGTACTTACTAATATCAAGATGATCAGAGATCAATAACTATTTCATCATTTAAAAAAAAATTAATTTCAAGTATTTTTTAATTTTAAAATTATATGCAAAACATGAGTTTATGAATTATATAATAAATAATATCCAATTATGAGGTGAGATTCAAGTTAGACTCGGGGTAATTTGTTGCAACATTACACAACTCAATAATTTTTTATTTTGACAAATTCATCATAGATTTAACTTTCCTTATACTCTTCAAACATGCAAAATTTCAATACTATCACATATCAGTAATCATCTCATGTTTAAAATTTTAAATTTCAAGTTTTTGGTATTTTAAAAGGAAAGTTGCAAAGTCCACACTTAAAGTATAGGTTGCTTGGATTTTACATTCTGAAGTTTGAAAAATTAGATTTTTCACCCTAAAGTTTACCTTTGTTAGCAAAAGTAGTCCCACCTACATGGCAAAAAAATTACACATTAGACGCTAGCATATTACTTAAGGGCCATGTAGGCGAGTCCACTAATGAAGGGGTTGCTTTTGCTAACTAAAGTAAACTGCAGGGTGTAAAATCCAAGAAACTCTAAACTTTAAGGGTGTACTTTACAATTTACATTTTTTTTAATACTCAAACTATTAACTTCATTCTAGCTCAATAGGCCATGATGCAGGGATGTTAAGGGGCTATTGTTTAGGTTAAGAATTGATTAAGGGAAATGAAAGTTGCTTAGAACAAGGAAAAATGTGTGACAAAACCTTCTTAAGAGAAATCCATCTATTGAAAATAGCACTAGGCTAATCTGTGTAAATGTTTTAAAAAATTGATGACAATGTAACAACAATATGGTACTTATACTAGTTGTTTGGCATTGATAGCCTTCGTGATGCTTGACAAATGTTGTTACAAACCAATAAGTAGAACTCACCATTGAAAATCGGCTTGCAAGGGAAGGGTGCCTAAGAGTTTATAAACACATGGTTAAGCTTACACTTAATCTATGTGGGACATTAGGATCATAACATACCATCATGCTTCGCAGCCAACGACCACGACAACTCACTCTAGCGACATTGACTCGATGGTAGCCATTTCTCTTTTTGGTAGCTCCACTCACCTATCAGTAATTTTAATCTAGCCTCTAGGTCGCCCCCTCTGAAATCCGACTACAAAGCCGCAACTCATTTGATCTCACACACAATGAGCTACACCCGATTACTCTGGATAGTGGTTGGCCCTGATATCAAATGTTACAAACCCATGAGTAGAACTCACCCTTGAAAACCGACTTCTAAGGGGAGGATGTCTAAGAGCTTATAAACACATGGTTAAGCTTACATTTAATTCATGTGTGACATTAGGATCATAACAAATGTCTAAATCCTATTGGCCAATACTTAAGCAATCATCTAACTAACTAACTAATTAGTTATTAGTTACAAGAGGATTACGATGCAACTACTTGAAATTCCCTGCATCAAGCCTCCAATTACGCATTGGAGTTTATTGAAATTTTGAGACGGCAACAACTGAATATAATCCACTTAAACTTAACACAGTCTTGACCTACTCTGGATCATCGAAATATTAGAGGACCCTCAATAGAGATGGGGGATCCTCTCCTCTTCCTTGATTTGAAGAGTACTCTCCAATTCTTTTTTTTCTTTTTCCTCATTTGGGTTAAAACTCTCCAATTCTCTTTCTCATTGTTCACTCTATTTTTTGTTAATAAAATCTCTCTCTCTCTCTCTCTCTCTCTCTCTCTCTCTCTCTCTCTCTCTCTCTCTCTTCTTTTTTAAAAGCCTAACAACTGTTGGGCATTTTCTATACGTGTCACAAACCTAACAACTACAGATCAACAATATAGTAAAAACTAATCGCTAACCAGTGCTATGCATGGGAACGTACCTATTTGTAAGGTAGACTAAAATACTTTTATAAAATCTTAAATTGATTAAGAAACTACACCTGTGGGGACCTGAGGACCGAGGCAGGATATAACAGGCTGTGACTATCACTATAGAAGCATTCTAAACCCGAGGATAGGAGGAGAAGAGACAAAATACTTCTTGGAAGTCCGAATGGAGAGGATGGTGTTTAGAGAGAGAGTCAAGGTAGTTGAAGGAAGTTTCTAGTGAAAGCTCACCTAATACCTTCGCATTAAATGACTGGCAATAGTTTTATCAGCTGTATTGATGAAAAAGTGACCTGAATAGTGGAATTCACAGCTAAACAATGGAATTCACAATTTAAGGGACAAATGTCCTAAGGAGAGTTTGGAGGATTGTAAATGAAGGGCTAGGATACAATTAGCTTAGGAGTATATAAAGAAAGGGAACTTCCAAATGAAAAGGGGTAGAAAAATAATCAAAGGATAGAGATTAGAGCAAGAACAGTGATAGAGAGAAAGAAAGAGAACAGTGTACCTCCCAACATAAGAACTTCGTCCTCGGGCGAGCTTGTAAGGAGCCTTTTATATATTTAATCTTGGACTTTTGTTCATTCTTTCCCTGTTTGTATCCTCGGGCTAAGCCCTCCTTGTTTTATCCCATCTATTTACAAATATCTATTGATTTGGGCCTAGCTGGATAGCACCAATTTCACTATTCTAAGTGGGTTTGGGCAGCCAGATTTTCGTGTCCTTACAACACCATTGCATGATTTTGCTCTTGTATGACTTTAATTTGTGTTACAATTTGATGAAGAAGTCATTACTTGAATGTGCAACGGTTTACAAAAAATTTGTCAGATAGTTTTAGATACTACCAAAAAAAAAAAAAAACTCAAAAATTCAGATATTAAAACTTCTGAAAGACCAAAAAATATTAAAGAATTAGATGATTCACTGTTTAAAAATTATTGAAACAAAACAAAATATATATTACTAAACAATAAAAAAAAAAAAAAAAAAAAAAAGGTTACATTCAAAAGAATAATCCATGACTAAAACTATTGAAAGAAATCAAAAGATTCAGAGTGTAAAAATTATAGTTAATATATGTGTGTGTGTGTGTGTGTGTGTGTGTGTGACTACATAAATTCAGATGCTAAAACTTCAAAAATGCCAAAAAATTATATATAATTAAAGAATAAGGTATTGAAACAATTCAAAAAATATATGACTATTCAAAAGAGAAATTTAAGAAATAACAGAAAAAATATTGGGGTTTGTATTGCTTTTATAGTGTTCATGATTAATTTCGCAAATTTGGAAATAAATTATCAACATTTGAGTTTGAGTTTAAGTTAGACTTATTATGAAAATAGAGTTTCATTCCTTATTAAGTTTGAATTAAACAAAAATAATTTTATTTAAAACATATGATAATTATAATGATCCATTCTATGGCGCAAAATCCATCACTGGCTAAACAATTATTTGGTTATGCCATTTTTTAAAGGCTTCAGTTTTATATTTAGAATATATAGATTAGTGGATGAATGAAAACTTAAGACACTTAACACACACATAAAAAAAACCTCATCACGTGTGATGAGGTTAGTAGTAGTTATTATTATTTTTTTGTGATAGAAATTTATTCAAGTTATATTTTTATTAAATTTTTTATAATAATTTTTTAATGACCACTCCCTAAAAAAAATTTCTAGATGATTCTGATTTGAATATTATAATTTAAATCATATTATAATATCAAAATATAGAATCCCAATGATGCCGTTAGTGGCATTATGATTAGATTAAAATTTTATAATTAAAAAAAAAAGCATTATGATTAGAATATATTTTATTTTTTATAGGTAAGATTTACGTTGTTGAGTCAAAAAAGTCCAAAAATTGTAGAAATTTAATAACCAATGCACCTAATTTTAAAGCCACGGCTAAGTTTAAGTTTGAGAGAGTTTAAGCTTAAGTTTGACATGTTAGAGAAATAGAATTTCACTCTTTGTTAAATTTGAACTAAAAAAAATAATTTTATTTTAAAAAATGATAATGATTTATTTTTTATTTTTTAAATATTGTGCTGATGTGAAAAATTGTGAGAACTTCAGAGAAATAGAATTTTACTACTTGTTAAATTTGAACTAAAAAAAAAATTTATTTTGAAAAATGATAATGATTTATTTTTTAAATATTATACTGAGATGAAAAATTAAGAAAGTTTAAGAGGTTTCGGTTTTATATATATATATATTATTACCGTTAATTTGGCATAATTAAATGCATATGAATGAAATTAAAATTTGTCAACGTTGGAGGACGAAAGTCATAGTAAAAACTAGTTTGAACAACCCAAATATATGTCAGTTGTCAATCACGTAGACTATAATTGTGACTCGGGAGGCAGCCAAAAACGAAACGTGTGCTATAAACGTGACAAGGAAACATTACCAAAGCCTCCAACAGCTAGGCTAGACTGGGTTTGTAAATTGCAATAGTACCATGAATTCACTAGTTTTAGCCCAAGCCTGAACTATGTGCCTATCGTGGACCAACCTTTGAAAAAAGAATCGGAAGCAAGGGCTCAGCCCAGCTCATTAGCTAATTTTCCTCCACTTTAGAGTCCATGACTCCATAAGAAAAGTTTCCTTCGTTTTTTCATTATCGCACGGTCCATGAAATATTTACAAAATAAGAGATGTGGAGTTTTATTTTTATCTGGTTTAAAAATTAACTGAAGTTTTGATTTAATGATAAAACATAATTATAATAAAATGAATGCGATAGATTTAAAATACTATCATATTTAAAAAATAAAAAATAAAAAGGTGTGAACATTGCAACACTTTTTTCCCCTCCGAATTTTATAGAGACTCATCAAGTGCAAGTTTGAATCTTGTCACAGTCTAATCACTTGAGAGGCAGGCGAAGTCAGCAAATGCCACAAGTCAAGTCACCCCTTGAAGTAATTTATTCACTTTTCAAAGAAAGCCCAGTGTTCTTTCACCTTGCAATGATAGAATTAAATCTATAGTATCCATAGCGTTTTTTGTACGATTATTTTTCTTTATCATGAAGTCCAAATATCAATTGATTAGTGTAAATAAGAATCGAACTCAAATTCTTTATTCGAAGATAATAAATTATACCAACTAAGCTAATTAGAACATTACGACATTTCTAAAATTGGCAAGACAAAAGACTAGAAATTGTAGTCACCCTCAATTTAAAAAAAAGACAAGCAAAAGGATCATAGATAGATCAACTGTAATTCTCTTCACTTTATAATTTGAATTAACAATTCCAAATTTTAAATGTATTTAGTGTATGTTATTTTAAATTTAAATGATATATTAATTAAAAAATAAAATTTATTTAAAATGAGTAGCACCCTAATCCACCTTGCAAGCAAAAAAGGACAAGCTCAAAGACCATCACCTAAGAAGAGTGAGGTATAAAGTATAAACCATAAGGCAAATACATCAGGTATAAACCATAGGGTAAATATTTAATTTTTTTCCTTTTAATTTAATGAATGGCAATTTTATTCACCAAATCTAGAAGTACAACAAACGTGTGTTTACTTTACAACTAAAGATACAATAACATAACAATTCACCATTCACATGCCAACAGCTCAGCTGCAAGAAATAGACATTCACTTAGCTACTATCAAAAACAACCAAAAGAATGTTCCAAAAACTACAGAACACCCTATTTTGAAATGAATTTGTTATGTTTTCATTTTTTTACACAAAGACAGATTGTATCTCACATTCTGCAGAATAGCTCCTACAATTTCACCTTCATTAAATATTTCCATTATGCACTTTAGCATTTTGATCAATTCAAAATTCCAAATGTGATGAAGATCTTAATATTGATCTCAGTATCACACACTCCCTGCTGTTTACATGTGACAAGCTGCAACATCTTGCCTTTAAGCTTCATTATTTCCCATTCAAAAGCTTTATCATGTCTGCATGTTATTCTTACCTGCCTATTAATCAAACTCATCATGAAGATCTGCAACCAAATCATGCTAGAGAATGAACATCTAAAACACGGAAAATTCTTAAGTATTTTTGGAGCACGGAGAAATTGTGCTCCCTTCTCTCACATTTATATTGGATCTCACCATAAATTTAATAAGTGAATTCCACCATGAATGTAAGAGGAAGAAGCATTATTCTCTGTACTCCAGAAGTGGATCCTACCATGGATATGAGAGGAAGGAATATCATTCTTCATGCTCTAGAAGTACCTAAAAATTACTCCTAAAACACACATGATTTTTCGGACTCAATTCTAGCTGTGGAAAGTACGTAAAATGTCATCTGCATAACCCTGACTATGGTCAATCTTTCTCTGGTTGTCAATAAGCTTATTCTTCATTACCAACCACATGATTAGAAAAACATACTTAATGTTAAACACTACTTTAGGAAACAAAACAATCTTCCACCGATGAACTCTAGATATTCAAACAAACTTGAGAGTTGTCGAAAGTGGAGTCTGATGTATTCATTTTTATTAGAAGGCATTTTAGTATAGGAACATTGCACACATTGCATATTTAGAAACTGTAGGTGATGTACTCCCATTTGTCAGCAACGATTAAAGGCCTAGTGCGCAAACATTGTGGCACTTTCCATTCTAGAATTGGCATAGGTTTAGAGACTAGGAAGTACAGTTACTCAAACTTGAAACTTATTCCAACACAAGGGGGGGGGGGGGGGGGGGGGGGGGGCATAGTCCATTGAGTTCATTGGATTAACTCAGAGGTTTTTGCACATTTTCAGATGGGAATGGCTTCCCAATCACAAGCTTGGCTAGACAAGGATCTAGGCCAGCATATTCCATGTTTAGTGCTTTGATTTTTGCCCAATACTTTTTTTGGGTTAAAGGATGTGCTCGTCTCTTTAAAAAAAGAAAATATCCATGTACAAATATGGAGAACATGGAGAAGGGTTCAGGCACCCATTTAGGCTGAACTTTGTGAACCCACTAGGTACAATAGCTTGTTTATAAACTTGATTTGTCACCGCTGCGTACCCTTTGCATGATGGTCATTCTACAAGTATAAAATTATTATGAGGTAGAGAGGAAAGAGCGGATTTAAGTCTTTAGGAGCGAACTTCATACAAATATATATTTAGATTATGCTAGAATAGAATTATATCTTGTAAAAAAAAAAAAAAACTTGATTAGTCACTATTATTTAATTCGAGTTTTTTTTTTTTTTTAAAGGTCTAGGTAATATGAGGTTTGACTCTTACAATATTGGTATCCTTTTGAATTTTTTTTTTTTTTTTCAATGTATGGTTTTTTGAGTTACAACATTTCCAGAGGTGTTTTCATATTGATAACATACACACAATGTTCTTATTCTTAAAAAGCAATTTTATGATGTTTTCAAGAACAATTTTTAAAAACTGTTATAAATTATAATCACCCATTTAACTAAAAGTTGCAATGGTTCTCAAAAATAAATAATAATAAAAACAAAAAGATGATATACAATATTTAAGGGCAGAAGTAATGTTGGATACGAACCACGAACTCGACAAATATATAAATATAATAACAAAAAAAGGTTTGCATTTTTTTTTTTTCAAAGATATAATAGGTTTGCTTTTTGGGATATAGTTTTGTGGATAAAACAAGTACACATTTTTTAGACATTCTTAGCAAACGAGTTGAATTTGAACTAACTCACTTAACTCGTAATGATCCAAATTCACCTTGTTATGTTTATGCTATGCTAACCTGTTTATCATAATTTGACCCATCTATCCTACATAATAAATTATACCTCTCTCCAATATTCGATTGAACTTCAAAAACATTTCATTGTCATAATAATTACTTAATGGTTGTGCAGTTTTGGATTTGGTGATTTATATACTTTTCTAAAATTTTTAGAAATTGTTTTTTTTATACAAAACGCTGATAATATGTTTAAAAGTTTGGAAGGAGAGGATGTTATTGGTATGTATATATTGCTTATTTCAATTCGATGAGATAAGAATCTCTCTCAAAGTTTTCAAACAAATTTTATCAAGTAGAGAGTGGGGAAATGGTGGTGGTGGGTAGGGGAGGATAATAGTTACCCATTATCTTTATTTGGATGGAAAGATTAAGCAGAGAAAAGAGGAATAGATATACATATAAACTTTTAAAATTAAGTGGGAGGAAAATAATCATATAAATTGACAAATATATCCTTACTTTGCTAATTTTAAAGAAATAAATATAAATTAAATCATAAAGGAAAAAATTGACAATTTTTTTATTTATTATTATTACAGGAACCCCTCTCCTCCCATTTTAAAAAACATCGAAACAAGGTTTGCTAGAATCTCATCCCTATTCCCACCTTTTCTTCCCTCTCCTCCCCCTCTATTTAAACACATTGTAAGGAAAAAAGGAAAACATTGAGATAGCTTCGAGGATTAGGTTGTATTAATACGTGTGGAGTGGGTGTGTGTTGAGATTCAAATCTAGTGTTTGCTGGATAAATTTGAAATATATAAACAATTATGAAGACTCCTAATTATAGTTTGACTAGCCTGTTTAAGACATAATGTAGATATGATTTTCACTTTTTATTTTATTTTATTTTAATAGTATTTTTGACCAATAATTTCCAAACCAAACTAGTAGTAGCATGTAACTTTTTTTAAGTGGAGGAAATTCTAATACACCACATTGACTTTATTGGTATTAAATTGGATATGAGTGTGGGTTGAACAAAAATATTAGACAAGTATAATTAAGGCTCATTGTAAGTACTTAAATAATTCAAATTCACCTGGTACATGCTCAATGTTGTAAGTACTTAAATAATCCAAATTAAGGCTCATTTTAAGTACTTAAATAATCCAAATTCACTTGGTATTCTCGACCAAGAATGTGATTTACACATCGTTGGAATTGTGACAAACACGAAACTAATAACTTGGAAGTGGCCATTAACAAAGAAAAAAACAAGTCACTTTTGTGTCGTATTAGTCGACAAGTTACCACCCTTGACATTACATAAAGTTGTAGAGTCATATACCCTTTTAACACAATCTGGCAATACAAGTTGGCTACCCTTTAGTAGCAAATGCAAATTACAATCCTTCATAATACATACGTATCGTGTGGTTGTTGTATAGTCACATAGCTTTTAACACAATCCACCAACACAATTGCCATCCTTGTAATCATTACATATGAACCAGGGTTTTCTTCCCCTCGATTTCAATAATTAAAAAATAGATCGAAATTTGTGATCTAATATTTATATTTCTTTGTATTCACAGTACAACCCACCAATGCGAATTGTCCCCCTAGCGTGCATGATCCTATGGATCAAATATTGTGATTCAGATTCTATATTTTAGTTATTTTCAGAATTTTAATTCAAAAACTCTATTTTCTCTTGCTTTCCCACACCTTTTTTCTTGTTTCCACTAAAGCGGCTCAATACATTCGTGAACTTATTACATCCAATTCCAAAAATATTTATAATAAAAAAAAAATAAAAAATCTTTATTTGGTTTTATGCTGGCTTGATTATCCAGTGGCTCCCCACCTGAATGGTGTCAGGTGGCCAATGACTTCCCCTTGAATCCTTGATGAAAGGATAATGCTATCCAAGTCGAACTGTCGAAGGCCAATGGAGAAAGAAGTAATCTCTATGAAGCATTACAATGGATTCGCTACAAAGCCATTAAAAAACAACCACCAATAAAGATTAACTACTCAGTTTTTGTTTAATTAGATAACTAATAACTATTCCTTTCACCATTAAGCATTGCCTGAATACAACGTCAAACAGACCCCACATAAGACATATTTTGAGAACCAAAAAAAAAAAAAATTCAAAGAAAAAAGAATGTGCATATTTCCTTCCAGGAACTCTCCTTGAAGCATCATATTTATAATTTCTAGCCAGCAGCCAAAGCTGTGAAAAAGGAAGAAAAAGAATAACAAACAAAAAGAATCTCCATGGGCGAGTAACACTCACCAAAGTACAAGAAGGAAAATGCCATGAAAGTCCATCTGGGTCTTCTTCCTATCTAGTCCAAGTTCAAGTTCTAAGTTCAAAAATGTGCAACAACAAGAGGGAAGTGAAGTGATAGGTGAACTCACACCACACCCTCAATTCGTTGAACTCAAGCAAAAACACATGGCTTCACATTAGAGGGCCACAACAACCACCCAGTTGAAACAAAAATAAACCCAAAAAACCAAACTTATATATGGTATGTAACATGTCAAAAATTAAGATTGGACCAACGGATCAAACATCAATGTTCCTCGTGTTAAAATTACTGGCATCTAAATCAAATTTCGTCTATTCATAAATCTTGTCTTAAGAGTAAAGAATAATGCATAAATTCAAATCCTATATATCTACCAAAAAAAAAAAAAATGGAATTACAGACTAAATGGATGTTTATTTTCTCAAACAATTAACACAAAATTTTATCACTTCTCATTTGAATTCTCTTTGCATTTCCATTAAAAAAAAAAAAAAAGATAATATGGGTTTCATTGTTAACGATCTCACATTAGATGATCACTCTAGATCTAAACCAACCATCCCAATATTGAAGCAAATAAAACATACCCAAAATAGAAGGAAAAAACATAACAAAAATAAAATAGCAGATATAAATAGAAATTTAACTAAGTTTTAGCACCACGTAGACTACCTATTTTTACCCCAAAAAAATCAAATAAACACAGAGTGAGCATAACCGTTATACTAAAATTTAAGATCATCAATTTATAATAATCTTTATCTCATAAATTTCTTTCTTTTTTTTTTTTTTTTGGATTTAATTAAAAAAGAAGAAGAGATACAACAAAATTAAAAAAGAAAAAAGAAAAAAGAAAAATCATTGATCATCATAATTATAATCATAATAATCATGGAGAATAAATTAGAGACACAAAGCGGTGGTGCAGTTGAGATCATCACCAACAAAGTCAACGTCGTGATCCAAATCCAACGGCGGCAGATTGAGATCGAAAGGCAGCGGTGTTTTCCGGCACAACAAATTAGAATAAGACGACGACGCGATATCATTATCGTCGTTGTCGTTGTCGTTGTTGCCGTTGATGTTGATGTTGATGTTGTTGTTGTTGCCGTCGATCACCGAAGACGACGAGTCGCAGTCGCTGTGGCAATCTTCAGGAACGACGGGAGGAGTCCTCGGATGGTGCCGTTTCCGGCGATCCATAACGGTTTCCTTGGGCCGCGGCGCCTTTTGCGGAGTAGGCCTGGGCCCGCTAAACGACTCCACCGTACTGCTCATTCCGCTACACGTCGGCCTCTGTGGATCAATCACCATCCTCTGATGCTGATGCTGATGCTGTTCATCATTTCCATCCTCGTCGTCATAATACCGATGATGATGATGTAAAAACGGCGGACCGTAGTTGCCGGTGCGGTTAAGGTGCTGCTGTTGTTGGTGATGAATATTAGGGGATGAGGAGGAGGAGGGAGGGAAATTAGTCTTGGCCTTAGGGCCGCGGAGACGACGAGCCGCGGCGTCGTAGGCGCGAGCTGCGTCTTCGGCCGAATCGAAAGTGCCGAGCCAGACTCGCGTTTTTTTCCACGGGTCTCTGATCTCGGCAGCGAATCTTCCCCACGGTCTCTTCCTTACTCCTCTGTATCTCTGTTCTTTCTCGGCCGTGGGTGCCGCCGCCGCCGCCGGCGGTGCCGGTGTTTTATTAGCCGCGGCTCCTCTCCCCCTCTTCATGGTTTATGAAAAACCAAAAAAAAAAAAAAAAAAAAAAACCAAACACAAAGAAAGAAAGAAAGAAACAAAGTGTGTTTTGTGAAATGAAATGAGTTGATAGAGAGAGAAGGTGTGAGATATGGTGGGAGAGAAAGAACTGGATGTGTAGATGGGATGGATGGATGGACGGCACAAACACAAGGAGCACCTTCTCTTCTCTTCTACACACAAAATAAAATAAAATATTAATATTAATAAAAAATTTTGGTTTTTTTTTTTGTTTTTTTTTTGGGGGGGTGTGTGTGTGTGGGTTTCTCTGGCTGGTAATGGCTTTTTTTTTTTTTGTTTTTTTTTTCTCTTTTGCTTTCTCGATTTCTCTACCTTCTCTCGCCCCCACAAACCGACCCGGACTCAATTGCTTGCTGCTGCTTTATCTATACATTTTTTTTTAATCATTTTTTTATTAACTTTAAAAAATAAAAATAAGGGATGAGTGAAATGACCGGAGGGTCCTTGTTGCCATATTTAAGATTGTCCACTACTATTAAATTTTTTTTGCTGAGAAATGCTTCTTGCTTTTTAGGTCACGTCCCTTTCATTCTCTTGTGGGTGTGTACGTGGCCATGTATAGGGTTTTAGGTGAAACAAGTTTTTATTTTTTGAGAGAGAAATATCACTAAGCCAAAAAGCTTTGGGCTGTAGATTTTTCCATAACCAATCACATGTACCAATGTGAGTTTAAGATCGCATCCCAAAAAAAAAAAAAAAAAAAAAAAGTGAGTTTAAGATCAATACGCAATAAAAATAATAATAATAATAAATGGTACTAAACTACTAATAGTGTATTCCCATGTGACAATGGAAAAAGGAAAATGGATCATCTCAATTTCTATGAATCGATTTTATAATTAAAATATAAATATTATAAATTAAAATTAAATGTATAGTTGTGTCTTGTGTCATCGTATATATTGATAGATGTGAAAATTAAAATTTTTTATCTTAAGATGGAGAAGATCATGTGTTTTGTGGGAGTGATTTTATTTCAATTAAAACTTATTATTATAGTATATTGTTAAAAATTTTGTGTTTAATATTTTGTGTGTACATATTGTTAAAAATTGTATCTTTAATATTTTTTATGCGGTGAAAATATGATTTTGGGTTTTGATTTGGTGATGTAATAATAGGTGGTTGAGATGTGGATATTATTGCCTTATTGGCTTAGTATTATATGGAAAAGAAAACTATTGGATTTGGATAGATATTTTTAACATATATAAGATTTTTTTTTTTTTTTTTCATTTCAAGGATGTTGGCCAGGCCAAACTTGACATTGAACTCACTCGATTAAATTAATTATGCATGTTTTCTTTTCACCTTTTGGGGGGGAAAAATTATTGTTTGGTTTTTTTTTTTTTTTTTTTTTTCGCCTTCTTTTATAATTATCCACATTACTCAACAACTCATTTTGCTAATTCTTTTGAGAATTAATGGGATAAAAAAAAATTAAAAACCTTTTATCTGGCGCCAATTTATACATAAGAATATTTAATCAAATAATGAAAGAAAGCAAGCAAAGGCTAAATACAAAAGAATCCTATTTGTTTTAATTCAACTCATGATTAACTCATCCAAAGCCAAAGGACCTAGACTCGCTAAATAAAACCATCAAATTGAGGATAAATAAACTTTTACTCTTTTCTCCCCCTCCTAACCATTTTTCTCTAGCCAAAAAATAAATTCTCTCTTTTTTTTTTTCTTTTTTTTCTTTTTATAATAAAAAGAAATTTTTACTCTGTCTTGCTTTTAGAGTGAAGTTAAACATTACTCCATATTATAGGGCTTAGTTACATTTGCATTTGTTGATATTAAAATGTATTTAATTAAAGGGTATTTATTCAAAATGTAAGATGAAGTGACAAATTATGTTCAATAAGTAATACGTAACATTTTACTTTTATTTATAACTTATATATGAAAATAATAATAATAAAAAGGTTAAAGCTTGTATGGCTTTTAAGACAAGATTTCACCTAAGCTTGAGTTTGTTTGATAAATATATAACAAATCGAGATTGAATAATAAGCTAAGATTACGTTGAGGATAGAAGAATGTTCCTCTTTTCTCTTTCCAATTATACAACATGATATTCAATAAAGAAAATTAATTATCGTTTGATTCAAAAAAAAAAAAAAAAAAAGTTGATCAAGATCAATCAAATCACTCACATTTTAATTTGAACTTAAAGCCTTAATCCGAGCTACTTGAGGTTATCAAGTTTATCAGCCGGTTTGAAAACAACCAGATAAGTTAGATATTTTGAATTAATCTGAGAAACTTCTATTAATAATGAGTTGCACGCATGCCCTCCTAATAAAATAGAAAAAGATGGCACCTAATTTGACTAAAATGCTGTTGGCATGAATAGTTTGGAATGGATGATAATATGATATAAATATAAAATATCCTTCTTCAAGTGTAGCAAGGAAATACAAAGTTTGGGTGCAATATTTTATGGAGAGCTCTTTCTTTCTTTGTCTCACTTAGATATACTGCAAAGAAATTATTGAGGTTGCGTTTGGAATTTGAAAAGTTGGCATATTTTTGCTCCTAAAGGTTTTATTGCCCTGTTAAGTGAGTCTTATTGCTCCAAAAGTTAGCTTTTACCCTTTTTTTTAAACATATTTTTAGTAAAAAATTTTTAATTTCTGCAAAAAGTTTTTAATTTCTGCAAAATAAACGGTTTCCAAACAAACCCTAAGTGATTCTCTTCACTCCCTCTAAAAAAAATCCCAAATCTTCTCACCAACAAAAAGATATTATTAAGAGAATTTTTCTACCAGAGTCTAGCAATTTTGTAATACCTTCTCTATCAATACCTTCAATAATTATGTTTGCTTTTGCTATACATTTAAAACTAATACCTCCGTAAATAAAATTCATAGCTTTATGTTTTTTGTGTTATTGTTTGATTCTTTACATCAAAAAGAATTTATATTCTAATTCTCTTTCCAGATAAAAGAATAAAAAAAATCCAGAGCTTAAATTACGGAGGCGACACTTGAAATCTTTTAGTTTATAACATATTCTTCAAGTCTATTAAACTTACGACACGAGTGTCTTGCAGAATTAAGAAACCATGGTCCATGGTATAGAAAGTTAGTAGATTTACTTGCAAGTTACATCAATAATGATCCTGATGCATACGGTATACTCAGTAGATCATACTTTTAGAATATTAACGCCACGCGATTACGATAAGTCAATTGACCAAAGTGAAATAATTCAAAAAGGAAAAGTTGATGCCTTAAGCAAAGCATTTGTGTGCTCTCTAGTCCCACGTATATGACCACTTGCGAAGTTAGCCAAATCCATTGCGAATTCCATAAAAGCACTTGTACATAGAGAAATAATAATACAAATATTTAGGGCAAAATTTCATTTTTTTTTTTTTTTTTTTTTTTACATGTGGTAACCTTTCCCGTTAAGGAAAGAAAAAAGAGGCAATTTTTTCTTACGGTTTACACTATTTATTTATTTTTATTTTTATTCAAAATATAAATTCTACTTTAATTTAATATAAGTGTATATGTGTATGAAGTTTCTCATTAGAAACTTAAATTTCGGCCCTTATCTCTCCCTTCACGCCACAAGAATTTACATTTGTGAAGTGATCATCACACCAATTGTGTGCGGTAGTTTTACTCTATTTTTATTTTTGGGCATATCACTAAATTTTTGTTTTGGCAAAAAAAAAACAAAAAAGTGATAATTCGCAATTTGGCTACTAGAGTTGTTAAATCACTTATGATCTTCAAATTTTTTTTTTTCAAGTTGTTAACGTACCAAACTATATATTTTTTACATTAATTTACATGATCAAACAGAACAGTTAGCTCCTTCTAGTTTGATCATCCATAATCAATAACCAAATTATACTTTATGCAACAATTTAAAAACATAATCAATGGTTGATATTCTTATTTACAATTTATTTATTAGCCTTAAAAAGTCATTGCCGCTGTGACCAACTATCCATAAATAATTTAAAAAACTCGATAATGATATTCCTACTTCTTAGACCCCTTAAATTATTTTTTAACTTATTGAAAATTTTATTAAAGGAGGAGAACAAAGAAAGAAAGAAAGAAAAAAAGAGTGGGAGACCGAAGGATTTAAGTACTTTTACTATTAAACCTTGAAAGAGCCAACAAAAATAAAATTAAAAAACATCATAATGAATAATGTACTACCAAGTTACTTTTTATTTTATTTTTCTTCACATCTCGTTGAAAAAGGAACTTATTGCCCACCATTTACAATCATTTATTCAAAATAGTCTTGAGCTATCTGATCTTGAATTTTGAATGGTTCGAGTGTAGTCCCAGCCATAGATTATATAGATCCAATAACAATTATCATTTGTTTTCTCAATTCATGAATTGCAATTCACTGGACCCATTCTTCTACTGAAAAGAATTTATTTGTAATGATTTTGCGAACCCAAAAATCTAAAGATTTTCACCTACTTCGTTAGATGGGCACTAAAGACTACAGTTTGGCTTCAAGCACAATACCAACCCTTACCCTTTAGACCAAAGCTAATGTTTGATGGTCCATAGCTACGATGTTTATTGTGAAAATCAAGTATATCTAAATGAATTAAAGCTCAAGGTTTTGTCGTCTCTATCATATCATTCACAAAACCCAGAAGCAATTTGGGTTGTTGACTTGTTCCCATTAACAATTTCACCTTTTACAAAAGTGATTAACTTTGAATGAATAATTACTTAAAAATACAAAAATATATTTTTTAGCATAAAATTAAAATTGGGCAAAGGCAAACACTACTTAAAAGATGAGCAACTATTATATAATCCTGATTTGGAACCCTTCAATCCAACAAAAGGTCTCAAAGCTTTTTTTTTCACCGAAGAAAACCTCTCATAGCCTTTATTGAATTTAATAAAAATCTTCAAGTTCAGAAGACCAAAAAATATATTATTCATGCTTATTCATAAATCAACAGCTTGTGTCCACAAGCATGGTACATAAAGTAGAATTTCTCATTCTCTTGATCTACTAGATTGATCATTTTGACAACAATAGCTAGCTAATGTCAAAAAAAGCAGGCATGTGATTACCAAGAAGTTCTCTGTTTATATGTATACACAACTATTGCTTGCGAAAATTGGGTGAACTTGACCCAGTATAAGTTGAGGGTTGAGATATCGGCCAAAGAATTGAATATGCTTTCAAATAACAAATTTTTTAATGAATGAACAATTTATTAATCTGCTAGCTAGAGAGGAGAGATTTTTTTTTTTTTTTTTTTTTTTTTTTTTTTTTTTTTTTTTTTTTTTTTTTTTTTTAAGGTTCACTCTCACCCAAAAATAATTTTCTTTTCCTTACTTTCCTGGTTCTAAGTTCTAACTATTGATTTTCTAGGCATACTTTGACAATAATTTTCAGCAACCCCATAATTTTTTGGTGCTAACTAAAGAACGAAATGTATTACAGCTGTAAGATGCTTACATAGAAGTTAATTGAACATCGGAGATGAAAGGTAAGGCAGTGTTTTATCGCTTGCTTTAGGGTTGTACCATTCTGGAAGAAAAGCAATTGGCATGGACTGACTTATAATTAGATTGGGACACAAAATGATTCTAAAACGGAAAAAGAATGACCAATCTGGAAGAAAAGCAATTGGCAGGGACTGAATTATAATTAGATTGGGACACAAAATGATTCTAAAAAGAAAAAAGAAGAGGAGATTCGAACACAAGATAGTTACATATAAATGGATTTGACTTATTTCCAGTACTTCGTTATACTTTAAGTGAGACAGTCATAAAAACATATCACATATTGATCTTATATCTCATTATACTATAAATAACATAAAAGTAACACGTATTCAAAATAATCACGTGTCAATCTTGTATCTCATTGTATTATAAATGACACAAACATAACACGTATTCAAAATGATAACGTGTCAATCTTGAATCTCGTTATACTATGAATGACACAGATACATCATGTATTCAAAATGAATACATGTCAATCTTGTATCACATTTTATTATAAATAATACGACAGTAACACACATCCAAAATAAGCATATGTCAATCTTGTATCTCATTACAGTATAAACTACATGGACAAAACATGTATTCAAAATGAATACGTGTTAATCTTGTATCACATTATATTACAGACGATACAGAAGTAACACGTATTCAAAATGACCATGTGTCAATCTTGTATCTCATTATACTATAAATAACACAGATATAACATATATCCAAAATGATCATGTATTGATATTGTATAACACATATTTAAAATGATCATGTGTCGATCTTATATCACATTATACTATAAACAACATAAACATAACACATATCCAAAATGATTACGTGTCAATCATGTATATCATTATACTATAAACGACACAAATATAACACGTATTCAAAATGATCATGTGTCGATTAACACTAATCCAAAATATTACGTATCGATATATATCGTCCAACACAAAGTCAAATGTAGGAAGAAAGTAGTAAGTTTCGAACATAACATGTATCCAAAATATCACATGTCGATGCTATATTCCGTCCTTCACAGAGCCAAATGTAGGAAAAAAGTAGTAAATTTCAGACATAATATAAATCCAAATTATAACGTGTCAATATTTTGTCTCGTCCAACACACAGCCAAATGTAGGAAGAAAGTAGTAAGATTGATCACTTTGGTGGAAACTCATAATTGCTATTATAAATGTTCTTGGTACATTGGATCTGTGTGGAATGCATAAACAATAATGCAATGTATGAGAATTTCTGGTCAGCCTGTCTAACTAGTCCCAATTTTGATGTCCTCCACACTCCACAGCCCTCTCGTGAATCAAATTCCAAATTGTGGCATCTAATGATTAAGCCCATGAACAGGAGACGTGGATTCTTTTCTTAATATCCGTGCTCACATTTTCTATTTTTAGTTTGATACATGCATTTGTGTGATCCACCAAAAGTGAGATATCTAGGTCACTAGTAGATAAAGTTGTCAATAGAAGGATCCATATTCCGCCTAATTGTCTCTGAACTCTAATTATCATGCCCAGTGGAAAGATCTTTATCTTATTCTTGGGAAAAGTTGGGTGGATAACTAAGTCTTATAATAGTAATAAGATTTTTTTTTTTTTTTTTTTTTGCAAAACAATTTGAACCACGCCTAATTTATAAATTAAAGTATTTTCCGAAAACTCTACCCTAGATCTTTTATTTGTTAAACTTTAATCTGTCATACCTCATATTCATAGGGAAAGACAGGTACATGCTATTTGGTTTATACTTCACATGCCATTAATAATTGTAAATTAACAATACATTTTTTTTACCCTTCAAGTGCGGATTAACCCTCAAATGATAGTTGTACTCTATTTTTTGGGTAAGCACTAAAGGACTGTGATGGTCCAAAAATCATCAAAAAAAGAAAAAAGAAAAAAAGAGAGAGGGTGCACCTAAAGGACTCAAATGTCACGAGTCCCAAATCCATTGCCCCTCAAATCAAATCCCAGATCTTCTTGAGTCCTCTTGACCATGCTGTGTGTGGGCCCTACACACCTTGACCCACCAGCCTTAGTCCCCTTCAAGACCTTGACCCCACCAAACCCACATACACTCACACCCACTGCCTCTCCAACTTCGCCCAACCCCAACTAGACTATAGAGCATGGCCTATAAATTTCAAACCATTTTCCAAATCGATTTGGAGGAGAATCTTCCTAATTCCCGAGGAATTATTAGATTTATATCGTGAATAAGTGGTGTGATCTATCATTTTATTAAAAAAAATTATTTTTTTAAAATTGTTAGTTATAAATTTTTTTTAAAAAAAATTAATTATTAACTCGACAATTTTAAACAAGTAAAAATTTTTTAATGGAATGATAGACAAATAACGTAGCCCATCAAACCACCTTATAATTTTTCTTAATTCACCGTGTACCGGTTAAAAAGATGGGTTTTACTATATATGTGTTTAGAGTATATATTAAAAATTATTTTATAAAAAACCGAAAATTTTGTCAAAAAATTTAACAGATTTTTCAATTTTTTCCAAAAAAACAGAGAAGAGAAAATTGGTCAAAACTGGTTTCAGTACTGTGGGCTTCGATTAGAAAAAAAAGGAAGGAGGAAAGAAGAATTCATATATGCTGTGGGCTCCACCCACTCATCTAGGCACGTCAGCCAATTGTCATTAGTCCACAGGTTTTGACAGTCTTTGCCACCCAAAGGCATTCAATTTTTGACCGGCACCTTCCGGTAACACTGTCACCCTTTTTACCGGGTGGACGGTTTTTGGGACAAATTACAGGATCCATGGGCCGGTCACCCAAACTCTTGCGTAACTCGAGGCTGCGTTGTTTTTTAGACGGCGTCAATTGATAGATCACTGACACGTGTAAGTGATTTGGACTAATGAATATATTTTTAAATAAATAAATGGTCCTTGGAGTTGGACCTTTGACTCGTTTAGTTCAAGGTTATATTTGTCTTTTTACTATTCTTATTAATATTTATTATTTTCCTACTTTTTTTTATTATTATTAATTTTACAATTGGGGGTGTTGGTGGCTATATGAGAATAGAGAGAGAAAAGGAAGGGTGTGGGGTGGGTGCCATGTGGGTCCATATTGATGAGTCTGGCTCATGTCCGGTGTGGTCAGGATAAGCTTACCAGTTGACCACTAAGGCCTCGCCATCTCACCATCTAAACAGGTTTAGTTGCCAACTTTGGAAGAAGATGAAGATAAGCTTACCAGACAATCAACTGTTCAGATGTTGGGGTTGGGGACCTCCAATTGTTTACTTTTTCTTTTGTTTATTGGGTAGGAAAAAAAAATGTTTTTTTTTTTTTGGAATTCAGTAGGAAGAAAAATCTTATATATTGAATCGGTCATACTCATATTTACTTTCTTTTTATTCATTTTTTTAGTTTTTTTTGATAAAGTAATTTACTAATTTCTAAAATTTAAAATTTTAGTATGTTTTATTTATTAAGAAAAGATATAAGAGAATTATATCGAACCTTGGAATAATCTAGCAAAAACAGGAAAGGTCAAAAAGAAAAAGTATGGTTGCGAATTTGATCATTATTATCAAACATTATGTCTTTTTATAAGTAATTTTCCTAAAAAACTATTGTTTCTCAAATTTGATATACCCCCCTAATTATTCAAGTTTTTCATTACATATAATTTGTTTCGTCCCAAGGGAAATTAAAAAAACAAAAAAAGGTATACAAGTGGCATATTTTTATCATTATTATTAATAGGCCAAAATACACGGCTTTGAAAGCTTCAATTGCGTTAGGAGAGATGTAAAATCAAGCGGCTAATGTGCTTGCTAACTGTTAAGTGGTGCTTAGATTAGTTAACAATTGGAATGGATTATCAAAAAAAAGAAAAAGATAACAACTGGAATGGTTTTGTAAATTTTGTGGCCTTATTTGTTGGTTGCAATATGTGATCAGTGATCATGAAGATGCTCTGAGTTCTAGGTTGTATGGTTTCAGTTTAGTTATTTTAAATAAAGTTTGATTTATTATCCTAAAAGAAAAAATTCACGATTTATCTCTGAAGTTTGATAAATAAGCATTTTCAATTTTGAAGCCTTAGTGAACGTTATTTGCCCTTCTAGTTATCATTAGTCTCGTTATTTATATGTTTAATAGAGTAATGACGCAACTTTTTAAATAACATGACAACATTTTTAATATCAAAACAAAACCCACATTAACATTACCACATTAGAAAACTCATGGCCTAACAAAGACCCAAACCCTTTAGAAATGGGTCTTACCCAAGGTAGTTTTTATTTTATATCCTAGTGATATATCAAATCTGTTTCACAAAAACATTATACCTTCTCCGAATAGAGGAACGCTACAACATTGGTGGTCCTTACTCCTTACTCCTCCACAATTATTCATATCTCGAACTCAGTCATCAATTCCCCCATATACAAATACATGACCAGGGCTCACCTAGCATTAAATTGATTGGGGGGTAGCAAGTAGCAACACAAAAAGAGTGTCACACTGCCAAAATAATCAAAGAAGTAGGTTAGAAGTTTCTTAAATATCACGCTTAGTGCTTTGGTGGTGGTGATGGTGGTGCATGGTGCGCATAGCATAGCATACATAGCATAGGACAAGACAATACTAACATTCACAGCCACTTTCTCACGTAAACGCACACGCTAGTTCCGGGAAACGCAGTCTCACAGTGACAGTGCATTGCATATCATACAAATTCACACACGGCTTTTGCCTTTCCTTTGTTTTTTGTTTTGGTTATTGCGATTGTGAATCTGTGATCATCATCAATAACGCGTTCACACAAACGCGATTTCTTTTTCAATAAGACTCGGTGCACTATGATATTATTAGTCATACATGAATCCAAGGGGTATATTAGTCAAATGGGTCATTATGGATACTTTGGTAATTCAATATATTTCATTAATATCTCTGCCAAAAATTATTTAAAAAAAAAAGGAATATATTCATATAATATAAATAATGTTATGTTTATAGGGAACATAGGTCACGAGCATAGTTTGATGTATTTTTTTATTTTTGTTTATTTTTATGAATGTATCGTGGCATCAACTCGGTTGCTTGGTGGTGGTGGTGGTGGGTGGGCCTACTGATATATTTTTTTGCTTGATGGTTGATAGTGCTTTTTAGGCATATAGGAATTGAGATCTACTTGGGGCCCATAAGAACTAACTCAACCTAAAACTGGGTACCCCTTCTGCAAAAGGCCTAGGCCTATTTACTCCAAACCTAATGCTTTTCTTTTTCCTTTTTGCCTTTTTTAATGATTTTTTTTTTTTTTGGGCTTTTGGATTAGTCATGGGACTTAGAAAATTTATTCATGTTAGTCTCTTTGATTTTTGAGGTAAACTGACAAGTATGGACCAATTGTTGTTTTTAAGTTTGGCTCAAAGAGAGAGAGAGAGAGAGAGAGAGAGAGAGAGAGAAGAAAAAAAAAAAAAACAAACAAACAAACAAAAAAACAAAAACAAAAACCATGTTGGCTAACTTACACAATCACTATGATCTTAAAGGTTTACATATTAAAAACAAAATAATCTTTATTCGTAAAACCTAACCTTGTTTCATGTAGTTTGGGCTTAGGCTTTAGGTCAAGTAGCCCATAAATATGTTTGGTTTGCATTGAGTCACGATAACTAAACCCCTTTAAATGGATTTGGAGCAATAATCAGGAGATTATTGGAGATTATAGCTCGTCGCAAGGCGAATGAATTTGCTATAGAAGCTGGCTTTACAAATCTGGTCATTGAAGGAGATAACTCTAATGTCATGAAGACCATTACTGATTATGGGTCTCATGTATCTATATTGGGTCACATTGTCCTTGATATCCAAATGTTCATGCAAGGCTTGCAATGGAGTTCAGTCAATTGTATTTGGTGTAGTGCTAACTCTATAGCGAATTCGCTAGCTAAATATGCTGGGAACGTAGTAGATGAGGTTATTTGGATTAAAAATTTCCCTCCCCTACAATGGAAGCTCTGTATTTTGGCTCACTATTAGTATTAAGCCTTCTTAAAAGGCTTAATGATAGATTCATTTTTTATTCCAAAAAAAGGCCCCTTAAATGTTAATTTCCTAAGTCTAGTGATATATGAAAAAAAAAATCATAACTTTTATTTATTTATAATTATTGAGATGTCATGTTATAATTGATATGAAATAAAAATAGATTAATGGTAGATGTGTTTAGTCAATTACAACTTTTTTCCTCAACAAAAAATGAAATATGTTATCTCTCTTTCATTACTTGATAGAATTAGGAAACGAGACTAATCCAGGATGTAAGTTGTCCACTATGCAAGGTGGGAGAAGAGACATGCCTACACTTATTCAAAGAATGTGAGGTGGTCAGAGTTTTGTGATATCGTAGTAGGTGGAACTTGAGGATAGATAATTGGAATACTTTGTCAAGTTTTGAGCTAGTGTAACAAGTGATAAAGCCTCCTGCCACAGTGGTGCCAAGTAAGATTCCGGAATCTCTGTAGAGAGGGAAAATTCCCGACCTATCACAAGCTGACACGTCACACTACCAAGTTCACAAAATACAACCAATTACAAAGTGCCACATATTGCTGTTAGGTTTTACTATTGCTGTTCAGAAGCCAACAGAAATTTGCCAAGTGTCATGCAAGAACCAATCATATATCAGTGCACGTGTAAGCGATGACCCAAGCAACCTCGCACGTGTAAGCGATGACCCAAGCGGACCAATCAGATTGTGACATGTGTCACCAATCAGACTCCGCCACGTGTCGCTCACCCACCTCCAAACTCCTATAAATAGAAACCTTCCTAAGGCATTTGAGAGGGATCAGAGATAAGGGATCAGGAGGGATCTAAGATCTGAGGAGGAGGGCTGAAGAGAGGACATCAAGCCATCTGAAGCACTCAGAAGTCTAGAAGCTTTGCTAGAATCAAGCTCCAAAGCCTCTAGCAACTTCAAGAATTTCAACCCTCAAAATCAAAGAACATTCGAAGCAGAATCATCCAAATCATATTCCTAGATCTCAAAGTTCACTGGAATCAAGCTCAAAAGCCTCCAGAAACCTCAACGAACCACAAATCAGTGAAGCTCTATGGATTCAAGCCTCTAAAGCACCGAAGAACTTCCACCACAAACCTTCAAATACGAAGAACATTCAAAGAGGAATCATCCAAATCATATTCCTACATATCAAAGTTCACTGGAATCAAGCTCAAAAGCCTCCAGAAACCTCACAAACCACAAATCAGTGAAGTTCAACGGATTCAAGCCCCTAAAGCCCCGAAGAATTTCCACCACAAATCTTCAAAGACGAAGAACACACCAAGAACACGAAGAACACACGAAGAACGCGAAGAACAAAGGATTTCTATCAAGCTCATAGCCAGAGATTCATTGTAATTCTGTTTCAACAATTTTCGATCCATCCATCAGCCAAATTGAAGGATATTTTGTGTTCAAATTAAAATCACATTATTACAATTCCAATTAACAAGTCTTTTAAGGAGATCGAATCAGAGGATAACTCTTTTGTAATCAACAGAGAATTGTACCACACAATCATCAATACAAATTCACACTTGTGACACTATTTTTACTTGTTTGACTCATTTCGAACCGAGAAATTTAGTCGTCCACAATCTCATTTGCAAATCATGGCAGCAATAATACGGGAACAAGTATGGCATTTGAGAAATAAATTCAGATTCCAAAATGGACAAGTAAACATCAACCTTATGTTGAATACAATTGGGAGGAAGTTTAAAGAACATTCAAAGCTAGAGGAGGAACTAAAAATCATTTTGTCATGACTAGGCAGCTGGAGAGCACAGGTGCGCTGATTGGGTCATCACACCCGAGTCTGATATGCATGGACGCATCATGTGGCCATGGACGCGACTACACGTGCGTCCAAGGACACGACTGCACGCATTCTTGTGACAATTTTTTTTTTTTTTCCATTTTCCGATTCGGCTCATGCGGTCCAAATTGGGCCAATTTGGTCCGAAACAGGGCCAGAGTTGGTCCGATATGGGCCAAAATAAGTGTTAAAAAAAAAAGCTAAAATTTTTTGTCAAAACACACAATTTTGACGTACTAGTTTAAAGAAAAAACCCTAAACTCATCTCAAACCCTAAACTTTGTCACTTTATTTTCTATTATTGCACTTAAATTGGTATATGTTTACTGTTATATGAAAAAATATGCTTAGCAATATATAGAAAATATAAATAAAAATATATTTCATAATTTATTAATAAACGTATCATGTAGCACCCTCACCCTACTTTTTCAAAAATTACTTAGTCACCTCATCGCACCTGAACCCGCATCCACACTCGTACTTCCTAGCTAGGCAAATACCTCAATGACAGGCCCCCATCGATGGGATCTTCAAAATCAACTGTGATGCTGCAGTATTAGATAAATGTATATGTATTGTTGTTGTGGTAAGAGATTGGAAGGATAGAGTAATTGTTACTGGCACAAGGGTGGAAGGCAACATTACAGTGTGTGCAATTGAGGCAAAATGATTTAGATGGGCAATTTTGTTGAGTCAAGATCTAAATTTGAGAAAAGTAGTAATTAAAGGAGACTTAAAGGTTTCTATAGATGTTATTAACAAAGTTTTAAAAGGAGAAAAACCTATCTTTGTTCCTTAGGAAGCTTTTCATTTTATAGAAAACTCTTATGATATGGCCAAAGAACAAGCTTCAGTGAAATTTTCTTAGATAAAGCGCAAAACAAATCTGCCAGAGATATGGAAGATTTTCCCCAACATTTTCCCCATCTCGCGGCTCCACTCCACCAAGAGCAGTTTCCAGGCCAGTTCAGCTATCCAAATCTTCTCTTAGGTGTACACCCACTTCTTCCCTACCATGATATCGAACACAGGTCCATGATGCTGAAAACTCAAACTTAATTTTTAGATTTTTTAGTGAATTTCACATCAACCCCTATAGATTTTTATTATGGTCTCAGGTATTAGATATAGAACTCGCTCATACTAATGTCTTAATCAATCCATGTACAATGGATATTTTTTCAATTCATATAAGTCACGACCCAAATCCATGGAACATGGATTTAAATGCATGACTAACTTGCTAATCTTGCATAACTCAATAAACATAATAAATTCCAAAATTAAATAAAACTCCAAATAAACAATGCTCTTAAAAAACCTCTTACAATATCTAAAATCCACAATTTAGAAATAATCTCCAAATACTATAAAATCTTACGTGAAATAAAAATAACTAAAAATCCTATAAGGTTTCAAGCATTATTGAAGTCACCTAATAACTTTCACGCTCTACCTTGTACCTTATGAAGCGATCCAAAGGTTATGTTTCCCAACTAAATTTTAATCTAAAAATTGTAATTGATGGGGTAAGCCACATATCTAGTAAGCAATTATACACAATACACAACAGAATAGAGTCAAGCAAAGTACGAGTATTTTGATTTCACAAATTCATTCAATGATATCAAATATAGCTTTCCAAAACATGTAATTTAATACATATGTAATCAAATCTTAAAAACCATTCAAAAACACATACAATAATTGATCAGAGTACAGTGTCACACATACACATATCACATATTCTCACATACAATCCTCTGAGCGGATACTAATATCTAAACCCTGCTGGTAATGGATCAACACTTATTCTCACATACAGCCCTGTGAGCGGGCTTACACATATATCTAATCAATTTAAAAAAAAGTTATTTTGAGTCACCTATCACAAAAGCAAAGTTTATACAAAATAGAATAATTTACTTAATATTAACAACTATTCCAAATACAGAGGCATATCAAAGATCACAATATCAAATTGAAACATAAATTAAAGGATGCTTATCTCTTTTAGGGAACGAATATGAACTAAAGAGTTTATATAAATATTTTTACAACTCTCGAGTATGTCTGAAAATTTAATTTGCTAAAAGAAATGTTTTAAATATCATTTGGAAAATAGGAATATGACTTTGAAATGACTTGGTTTTAAACAAATTTAAAGAACAAGAACCTTTTTAGAAAACTTATCTTGAAACTCAATTCTTTTCTAAAAAATAGTTTAGTTTATAAATCACATTTTAAATGAGATTCAGACATTCAAAACATTATTTAAAAAATTAAAATTCAAAATTTATCTTCAAAACATTATATAAAAGTCAAAGTTTCTCTTTCAATAAAGTAAAAATGCTTTTGATAAACTTTAGAAATGCTTAAAAACAAAGTAAAAATGCTTTTGATAAACTTTAGAAATGCTTAAAAACATATCTTGACAAAATTTTTGACTTCTAAGAACCTAACTAACAAAACTTGTGCATATTATGGATAATTACTTACCTCTCTTGCTAATATATCTAAATACAGTTTAACACTTTAATCTTCTATAAGCTCTAAACCAAAGAATGCTTTAATCAGTAAGCATGAAATCTAATCATTAAAAACCTTTTCTTTCCTACTATCCTACAAAACTCAGATATGGAAACTACTTTCGTATATACCATTGAATTAAGCAATTTAATATTCCTTATCAAAGTCCCACCGCAACATATTTCCCCAAGAACTAATTTGTAACACTAGAATTCAAACGAACTTCTATAACCACAATTGATATTCTAGGCCACCACTTGATATTTAGGTGTTCAACCAATCATAGAATAATTAAATTGCTCATACATGTTGCGGTTTAGAATCTAAATTGATCTAACTTCACCAATTAAAAGGAATACATAACTAATAGCCAGATTCATAATAGTGTAAAACCCAACATCAATACTATTATACTGTACGCTACCAGTAATCCATGTTTACTTCAACATATGTATTATGAACAGGCCTAGTTGTATATATAATCCCGGCCACAAGTGGTGATCAACGCTTAATATTAAATAAAAACCCGTAGAGAACTCTGAGTGAGATACAAATTACCTTGCTATAAACAAAATTTGCCTCTAATCCTTTTGCCGTAGCCTCTAGCATCCAACGTCTTTCTCTTTCTCTAACCTTTTTATTTTTTTGAATCACTCATATAAAGAAGAGACCCAATAGCTTAAATATGCTTTCCAAGAATTTAATTCCAATTAACGTCAATTTAAAATGTTATTAACTATTGAACTATTTAGATAAGATGGAACTCCAAGGGATTCCAATAACTCTAGACTTCTTATCCAAATAGGTTTTTATTCTCTTATCTATTTCCTTAAATGATAAGGATACTAAAAGTTTTAATTTCCTTATCTTTCTATAACTGTAACAAAAATAAATGAGGACTACACGTTTTAAACATATGCATGGAATGTATACATTATTCTATTTGTGTAGGTTATTGTTTCATCTCTTAACTTTGGGTAGCATTCTTTGTTTGGCCACATAATTACACCTCACACCAGTTGAAGTAGCATATCCAAAAACTAATTATATAAACAATCGTATCATGACACCGTGTGAGTTGAAGTAGCATATCCAAAAACTAATTATATAAACAATCCTATCATGACACCACCTGCTTACCCACATCACTTCTCAAAGCTAAAATAATAATTAATAATGAGGATAAAATCGGGGTATTACAATAGATTTGGCTATTTATACTTGTTCTATTTTTTTTTTCCTTTCCAGGGAGATGCAGACAGTGGGCTGGACTGTCTCTGGCAAAAGAAGAAAGCTGAAGTCCAACAACAGTAGATCAAGAGGGAGAGACTCAAGTTTTGCTTTTGTTTGTAAAATTCTATTAAGAGAAAAGACTATGTGATCTGTGAATGTTGAGTACTTTTGTAAGGTTGAATTTAATCAACCATCTTGTTGGCTTTATTCCGTGACCATTTTGCTTGTAATTTAGCTCTTAGTAACCCTGTATTTAGGTAAGAAAATTGTAAGGGTAATGTGTGAGAAGATATGAAGAAAAGCTCAAATATATGCAAAGAAGCAGAGCTTCGCGGCTAGGACTCACGGGTGGATCGCGACTAGCAAGCCGCCAAATGAAGGCACGTGAGATGCACATAGGGAAGCTGAAGGGTCGCGCCAGCTGTCGCACTACAGGAGAAAAGTCCCAGGCTGGCCAAGCCATTATGTCGCGACTTGAACTCGCGACTTGGACAAGCCGCTAGACCAAGCCGCCAATTTACCCTGTTTGGCAAAAACTGTCTCTTCGTATTCTTTTCTTACCACACTATATATAAACCCCTTATACCCAATATATTGAGAGAGCTTTTAGAGAGAATTTTGTGAAAGAAACCCTAGAGAAAAACAAGATTGCCTCATCCCCATTCTTCACCTTAGAGACTCTACAAATTCCTCTTCTCTCTTCCTCTCCATTGTTATACCTTTGAGAGGCATTATACCAAATCCTTATCTCACCACACTCACATCTGTGAGAAGGTTTATTTGGTGTTGTTGGGAAGCAGTTAGGAAGGAACCAATCTACATTGGTTGATGCTATGGTCTAGTAGCGGAATCCGGGAAGCTAAAAAAGAAATAGGTTCGGCTTAACCTCGTTGGAGCAAGAAGCTTGGAGGGCTTAGGTACTTGGGTAAATTAAGCTTGGAGGGTCTTCTGCTGTTCATGTATCCCAACTATATTCTTTAGTGGATTATTTGATCGCTTGAAGGGCGGCAGAGAGGTTTTATGCCGAGGGCTTCGGTTTCCTCTTCGATAACACATCGTGTGTTGTCCGTGTGTTTGCATCTTCCTTCCTTTATCTTTGCCTTATATTTACTGCTGTGGATGTGTTTATATTTGGCTTAGAGTATTTATCAATTCTTATATAAGCTTGTTATCATATTCCGCACATTGATTGTTTGATATAAAACTTGACTTGATAATTTTGTAATTGGGGTCTAAACGTTCAAAGGTGTTTCATACCCAAATTGAACTTTCAACTTTTAATCAGTATTTCAGAATATTGCAACTAGCTTTAGCTCTTCCATGTGTTGCTGTTTTAATGTGGTTGTTCAACAATTAAAATGTTTTGTTAATGTGTTAAGGTCCTTTATACACGTATCTCGCTCTGCATATTGAACTATTGCTACTTCTTGTGGCCAATAAGGCAGTTGCTTTGAACCAACTATGTTGAATGTGCTTAACAAGCTCCAATTTCACAATTTTAACTGAAATAATGTTTTAAAAACATAATTTAAAAAATAAGTGTGTATAGACTGCCAAATGGGGTCTTAATAATAGGTGGTAGGGGTTTATTAGAGTTTGTTTAGAATCCGCTTATTTTGCTAAAACTGAAAACTTTTTACTAAAAGTAATATATATAAAGGTAAAAGTTAGTTAAAATAGTATAGTGGACTTATGAATAGTACCAAAAAGTGCAGTGAGATACATGAATAATAGCAAAAATAAACTAAATACTAAATTAAGTTAATAATGCCAAACTGATACTTAAGGAATCATCCTTACTTGATTAGCTTGTGAATGTGATCAGGAAGGATGCTTTGAACCGTATTTTGTAATGGATTTTTTAATTTTTTTAAAATTTTTTCTAATGAAGCTTGTTAGGCCTTCTAAAAAAAAAAAAAAAAACAAACAAACAAACACGTTAGAATTAAGCTACTGGTTTTTTCTTCTTTAATTTTTTGGGCCCCAGGACTGGTCTTAAGGCGTGCAAAACGAGCTTGTTCTATTGCCCGATTCACTTGTATAGGGCCGAAGTCACGAAATTGAACAGAAAATTAATTGCTCCCTTGCTTGGGCTTAACATTTTCTGGAAAGTTTTAATGGGTTACGGCAATAGCACCGACATACTAGAGCTACCAAAGATCACTTCAGTCACCAATCCACAACCTATTCGTAGAAAGAAAGAAGTCCATGCTAGTTTCGGCTTTTTGGGATCACAGAAAGTTTCTCACTTTCTTTTTAGGCCCAATGAGCTTACATTTTTGTGTGCTTATGAGGCTTAGAGCGTTCTTATGGACTGTGGTTTTGAAAGTCCAGTGAGATATGTTACAAGACAAGACGATATTAAAATTCTTGAAAAATTAAGACACAACACCAATAATTAATCAATATATATGCGTATATTTTATTTATTTTTAGACATATTTTAGGTTTGTTTTAGTTTTTCAAAATAAATAAAAATCACAATCTTTAAAAATATATCTAAAATTAAAGTAATTTGTTTTAAATGAAAAATTAAAATTCATTTCTATTTCATTTCCTTCTAACACGCTAAGTACATGTATATAGAGTGTCCTAAACGCTTCCATGTTTGACATGGACATGTTGAAGATTTTGGAATGTCTATAAACCGTGATTCTTAGATGTTAGTTAAAGCTTGTTGAATTAGTAAGAATTACATTATTCTGCAAAAGATTTGATTTTGGCTTCCATCATCTATAACCAAAAAAATTAGACATTGTAGGGAAGAGAGATTACCTTCCCACATATATAACCTATTTGATCAACAGTCCTCTACTGGACCAAGGGAAATTATTCCATAACTGCCTTCACTAGCATAATCAAAGACATGACGATGGGGGAGTTTGTTTGTTGTATATAATAAATCAATAATGTTGTGCACATCTTGATTAATAGTTTGACTTTCCTCTCTCTTTTGTTCTTCTTTCAAAAAGAGAACTAGAATTTGAAAAATAATCAGCCAGAGGCAGCAATTTGGTTAGAGACGCATCTATTCCTACTTTGGAATCTTTTGATAATTTATAGTTTACAAAATTGCTACCAATACTCATTACTCGGCCAAAAGGACCAAAACTTTCAGCAAAATTGTAATGTTCACAAACTAGGTAGGAAAATACCATCCTCTTGGAACTTAATTTTATGAAAATCGAATTTTGTATAGAATTCGATTTCACTGTTTTTTCACAAAGACCAAATTTCAAAAAAAAATTACACAGAACTCGATTTTATAAATATCAAGTTCCATGTGACATATTTTTTGAGAAAAGCCACATCACGTGGCATTTTTTATGCCTAGAACTCGAAAAGCCAAAAAATCGAGTTCCAAAAGGATGATGATATTGTGTTACGTAGTTTGCAAATAATGCTATTTTGCTGAAAATTTTGAAAATAAGTGGTATTTGGCCATTTTGGCCTCATTACTCACAAGAAGCTTTGAAATCTGTTTTGTGTTCAAACATTGGACCAGTAAAATCATTAACCAATGGCCATTACTTCTCCAGTCTTACATAGGTGTGTCTTAATCCATATTTGGAAGAAAGTTTGTTTGCAAAAATCGATAGAGTTAATTAAGATACAAGATTTTTGGCTTATATGTTGTCCAATTCTGTGCACTCTTGTATATTTGTTTCTTGTACTATCAGTTATACTTATATAAAGGCATTTTCTTGCAGAACCTACTAAGTTCACGAAGAATTATTAAAGCCTCAACTTGTTTAGGGGCTGCTAAAGTGAGAAACTAAACTAATTAATTATTCGTGTATCAGAGGTATACTTTTGAAAGAAAAAGAATACAAAATATTATCCAGAGGATCCATCAGGAAAAGAGACAAACAAGAAAGGACCAAGGACCATTGTAATCAATTAGAAGACACAAAAGTCTTTTTCTTCCACCTCATAATCTTAACCTATATAACCACAAAGAAAATGAAATTAAAAATAAACATATACCTGAGACGTACGTAATCCTTCATTCAAAAATTAAAATATATATATTAATAGGTAGATGATTATAGACAAAATAGTCAAGGAATTTGATAACCACTACACCAACACATCATATAATAAGCAATAAATACATAGCAAAAATAAAATAAATCTCCTATTCGGTCCCCAAAGCTAGCTGGGAAAAAATAAGCTGAGCCCAACAAATGCATAGCTAAACCTCACCAAACTCCCCAGGTCTTTTTGCAATGTCTTCAGTACCCTGTAGGGAACGTACAGGTTCCAAACTCTGCACCACAAGAAACACGCTTTTTAGCCGAAAGTCAAATGCAGCAATGACTATAGGTTTGAAATGAAGCAAAAGCAGAGAAATTTTTGTGGTTTTGGTCACTTTTTGTTGTCAATGAAAACTTAGAAATTTTGTTACAATAATGAACCTGTTACTTGATCATGTGTATATGGGAGGACAAAGTTGAAAATTTACGTCAATTTTCAGCCCTAGACATGGCCCATTGAATTGGCATATTACATTATTACTGCTTTTGAAATATCATGACCAGTATTCTGCAAAGTTCATTAACTTGCGCTAAGTCTAAATGGACAGTTTCTGATGATGATCCCATTAATTGTAAAAGAGATCAAAATTATGAGCATAATGTATCAAGTAAGAGTGAACTACAATACATGAATAGGCACCGCACGTTTGTCACAACATCGAAAAGTATATTGGGATCAATAGCACTAGAACTTTAGCCAAACTTTGTTCAATTTTAGATATGATTATGCTTCAACTTTCAACTCTCAATCTTAGTGACTTCAATAATTTCTTGGCTGTGGTGTAAACCACAGGTTATTAATAATTCTGGATTCATATTATACCACCAGGAGATAAAAATATCATGAAAATGCTAGAGTTATAAACTTAATTATATATTATTAACATGGTAAATAATTATTGATAAAATAAAAAAATAATATAAGTGATGGACTGAAATAAAAATAAAAAAAAATTTGCTACATTAATAATTTATAAAAATATTATAAAAAAAAATTATAATTGTAGTACTCAATATGGTGCGTCGCTCCAACGATGCCATTGGAACATGTTCTTCTAATTTTTGCAACATTGAAAAAATATAGTAATATTATCAACCACTTCATTGTCAACATTGTCAGGTAAACCGTTTCAATTATTAAAACAAAAATCTTGTCTTAATAAAGCATTAAGTCATTAGTATAATCATTAGGTCCCTTTCATTTAGACGTATGTAACAATGTATCAGTATGACATTTTGTAATAAAAAAAAGTTATTTGAATATATCATTATTGATTTTGAAACCTACATATAAAGTTATACTAAATACAGTAATATTTTACTATATACGAATGAGTACAACTTTTGAAAAAAACAAGTATTTATTATTAGTTTTTTATAATAATATTAATCAAATCTTCCATTTTTATTGGACAAAGTTTAATTATAAAATTAGTTGTAATCTTAAACTACAACTTTACTTAATATCTGTTTATTGGAGATGAATTTTGACAAATTCACCATTAGATTACATCTTATTCTTATATCCTCCATACTTGCAAAATTTAAAGAAAATTAAAAATTAATAGCTATTTCATCAATAAATTGTTTAAATTGCAATTTTTTGTAATTTAAAATTATACATAAAATATAAACTTATAAATTATATATAAAATAATATTCAATTAACACAAAATTTGACATGTGTATTAAGAGTATAAAAAACATATAATTTAACGGTTAGATTTTTTATCACTATAAAAATAATTATGCAGGAAAAAAAATATAAATAAATAAATAAAAAGATAATTATTTGTGATTGAATACTTACTAGGAGCTTGAGTGACCACATTAGCCGCACCACCAAAGTCACACGTGCCAGCCCCACGACCGTTCTTCTGATAGTAACTATTAAAAGCGTACGAGGCGTGGGCCACGAGGGTGTCAGGATCGAAACACGTGGCACCACCTTGAATCGGACGGCAATCAGCCCCACCTTCACCGCAAGCATAATCAAGCGCAGCTTGCAGCTTCTCCGACCCGACATTCCCATTGGCCACACACCAAGTCTGACCCGACCTGACAGCTGACGTGGACATATCTCCGGTCGTCGGAGCTTGGGCCTTGCTCTCGTTGGCCGGCGGCGTTGTCTGCGCAGTCGCAAGCTCAGCCATTGTCAGCGGAACATCGTACACTTTCGCCTCGCTGGGATAAAACAGCCCGTAATTCCTCTCCGATGTGGGACCCGTTTTCTGATTCTCGTTGAACAAAGCGAACACAAAAACGTTGAGTGTTTCATTGGGTCTCAGTGGGGTCCCACCACCAGTGAGCACTCTACGCACTAAGTTCCCATTATACGACGCCGCATTGGCTTGGCTCGCACCGACTTCGTTACTGTCACCCAGTGAGGGCCAGCCAGTTTCGGTGACGACGACCTTAACGTCGTCGTATTTGATTGCTGACATGGCGGCGAAAACGGCGTCGAGTTGCGCGTCAAACAAGTTGTTATAACGCAACCCGTTACCCGAATCCACAACGCCCGGGTTTGCCTTGAACAGCGTGTAGTCCAAAGAGATTTGACCCGAGTTGCCAGTGTAAGCGAAGAATGGGTACACGTTGACCATGAAGTAGGACCCCGTGGAGCGAATGAGATCCAACATGGGTTTGATAACGGGTTCGATCAGTTCGGGTTTGAACGACCCGGATGAAGACGGGTACGAGCTTTGGAGGGCACTGAGGGCTATAGGGGACGAGACTTTAACGGCGGAGTCGAGGTTGTACTTGACTAAAGAGGAGTGAATGTTTTTCATGGCGGCTACGAGGAATTTTGTGGTGTTGTTTGGGTCTACGAAGACCTCGTTGCCTACGGCTATGGCTTCGATTTGTGTGGCGGGGTAGAATTTTGAGATATTGGCTTGGACCCAATTGTCAGCGAATGATTGGTCTTTCGCTGTGGAAGAGAGGAGTTCATTGGGGAGAGCAACAACCACGGTTATGTTCGAGTTGGCTAGGGCAGTGAGAACGTCCGAGTTGGTGTCATAGAGCTTGACTCGGGTGAGTCCTTGTGCTTTGAGAAGCTTCACCACTTGGGTTGGTGTGGGCAGGTTGTTGGCGATTCGGCCATAGTTGATTCCTATTGAACCTGACTCTGCAATCACAAAAAAAGCATAAAAGTGTTAGAATGTTACAAACACGTATAGTTTTTGAAGGAAATAAGAGAGTGATTGATGAGAGAAAGACCTGCAATGGTTGAGATTGTGAGGAGTAAAAGAAAGCATGAGAAGCTGATGTGGGTTGCCATGATCTGATTCTTACTAGAGAACCAGAGCATGAGAGAGAGAGAGAGAGAGAGAGAGAGATTGGGTTAAAGGTCGGAGCGGTTGTGAATTTATAGAAGAAAAACAGAGTGGTAACAGAGAGTGGGCTTAGTGGGAACTAGGGAAGTGGAGTGGTGGGCCGGGGTTCGAAGTGAGATCAAACTTATTTTTAAAATTTATTAACATGATAAATAATTGGATAAGTTTAACCACACTTCAAATTTCATAATGTTTATTATAATTAATAATTAGATAAGTTGAAGTTTATAGTATGTATCTAAGAGTTAGATTATTTTAGATATATATTGTCAGTTTCTTTAAGACATACTCTTATTTTTTTCATATATTAAATACTTAATATTCTTAAAAAAAAAAAAAAAGTTACAAGATAGTAATAAAAATATGTTAGAATAAATCTATATATTTAAAAAAAAAATAAAGATAATTGAAAATAAAAGTGAATTAATAGCAATCTTTCTATCTTTTACGGTAATAAAGAAGAAGAATTTATTGATTCTCAAAAAAAAAAAAAAAAAAAAAAAAAAAAAAAAAAAAAAAAAAAAAAAAAAAAAGAAGAAGAAGAACAATTTACAACCCTAACAAGTCATCAAGAAAAATTGCGAAAGTTATTACTATTATTATCACTAATATTTTTTAAATAGTTGCGAAGGTTTTTTTTTTTTTTTTTTTTTTTTTTGGGTTTTTTATGCATCAATATTTAACAGTTGAGGGGAGAGAATTTGAATCCAGATATTTTTGTTGGTTACACCAATAGATGCCAGCGGTAAATGTTAGTATTATGTACTAGTATAGTTGTAACTTGTAACTTATAAAAATAAAAATAAAAATTTAAAGTAGTAAGTTGTGATTGGAGTAAATTAATTTTTAAACCGATACAAGTCTCTCTCTCTTTTAAAATTTTTTTTTGGAGAAAAATCAACAATTTTATTGCAACATTACTTAATACAAAAGAAATAGTGTATATATATATACACACAAATGTATATTATGGGAGAACCCTTTTCAGGAAAAATATAGCCAAACCTAAATAAAGATCTGACAAGAAAAGAAAATTCAAGCTGATCAACAATTCCTTTAATCTCCAAAAATAGTAATACAATCTAACCCATCTCCAAGACTCCAAAATCACTCAGGGGAAACCAAATAGTAAGCCAGGAGGAGACCATTGGTTTTGACAACCCATTCCTAAGATCTAATGGTAAACGCTAAAGGAAATCAGATTTGGATTAATCCGAGTTTAATTTGTTTCGACACGATACTCACTATAAAGATATTGAAGAATACTTTTGAGGGTGGAGAGAAACCTACGACGGGTTCGAAAAGCCTTACAAAAGGGTCGAGAGAGGTTATTGTTAAGAGTGACACTCGTGACTAATTCAGGGGAAGACTCAAATACTCATTATTACAAAGATAGTAGTGTGTGTCGATAAGCCCAATGCAAATCAATGAATTAAAAAAAATCATTCTTAAAAAATATTAAAAATATATAAATTAATAAATTAAAAATATTATTCTTAAAAAAAAGTTGAAAAATATTGTAATATTTTGAAAATGAGAATCTCTCTATTTTATTTTATTTTTTTGTTTTTTTTTTTTTGGATAAGAAAGAATCTCTCTATTTGGCATTTACCAGAGACAACTCATGGATGCCACCACATTGGGCAACGGTCTGAAACCGCGGAACCCACGTAACTTGACCGTTGCTCAATACTGTTGTTGTAATGTTTAGTTGATGTTAGATTTTGAAAATTTTACTATGTTTACCCAAAAATAAATAAAATTACAGTTCTCTAAAACTTTATATTTACAGTGTATTTGCAATATAAAATTATATATAGACACAAAAAGTGACAAATGTGTACACATTTACAAAAAGTGATAAATATTGTACATTTTTTTGCAATGTAAACATAATTTATTCTCTTTATTAATTAATTATCTCAATTTTTTTTTTCATATATCTGTCCCTTTTTTTTGGTCTTACACGTCTCTAATATCAAATTGAGTTAGATTTGAGAAGTGATCAGTTGGTGGCCTAATATGCTCTGGCCAAGAAAGGAATTTGCTGATTGTGAAAGTAAGCTCATTGGTGCATAACATTGTTGAGTTTGTCTTTTTACTTTGCAATCATTGTTAAGGAGAAGGTAAAAATAATGTTGCAGTGTTTTTTCACCTAAATTCGAACGTTGGATTGCCAGCTGAGCTGGATTGATAGTAATAATTGAAGATTCATGATATGATGTGTGTGATTGTGTAATTTGATCAAACATAATCAGTGCATGTTTTGAATTTTGATGTTACAAAACTGTCCTCATTGTTTTGTTTAGTCAGTTCTATATATGACATAAATGTTGATAATAAAATATTTAAACCTATCGATGATTTTCGACTGCTGTATCTTCATAAAATATATATATTGTTTGTGAGTATTTTAATATTTTTACATAATAATGAAATTTTTAGCTGAATGAATGTGGTAAAAAATAATTTGATAAACAATAGATGCTGACTGCTAGTAAATATTAAAATAGTGAGGGACTAAAAATTATTAAAGAAAAGTCTGATACTGATATTATATATGCTAATTATTCAAATAATTTGGCCTGGTTTGAGAAACTCAAAGGCAATGATGCAACGTTCTAACTAATTTTTTAGTTCTACTGTGTAGTCTTCGTGGCTTTTATGCTAATAATAATTGATTTTTTTTGGTTTTAAATATTGTCTATAGAGTATTTTTTTTACTGTTTTTCTGTTGTGTAGTTAGCAACTTAGCATGGCGTTTTCGTACAGTAAAAAGGCAAGGGAATGACTATATTACTTTTTCAATATTAATTTGGATCAATTCAATCCATAAATATTTTTTTTGAGAAGACAATCCATACATATTAGTTGGGTCTTTTCGGCCAATTTAGATCAACTAGGAATTCTACTTATTTATTATATCATGCAATAAGCCGGCTTAAATACTATTTTGAAACCGTGATTTTTGATCCTTTAATTATTAAGATTAATAGTGCTAAAAGTCTTATAACTCAATTGAAACTTTTTTATTTTTTTAACAGAGATATATAGAGTTTCAATCTTCCACAATCCTAATCCCATTGTAACTATCACATTATCAAAAAAAGATTAATGGTAAGGAGTGGTCAGTCATAAAAAGCTTAATGTGATCATAATAATACTTACTCACTAATTAATGTAGAACAGAACATTATGACTTTTTTGGAGTCTCAACCCAAGTGTACCTAAAATCGCGCAAGACAAAAAAGACAGTAGGAATCATTTGGGCGATAGAGTCAAAATCGTATGAAATTTGGTAACTTGAAGCAAAATGGCATTCTGAGCAATAATCGTGTCTTAGCCACGAGGTACCTCTGAAAACGACGAATTCCTCCATTTAAGCTCCAAAAACTGTGATTTTGTTGTTTATAGTTATTTTTTTCTCTTAATAACTTTTTACTCAAAAGTCAGAATAATGTTCCACTTGTTTTGGGACGACTTTTAAGGTTAGTAGTTTATGATTCTGCATTTAACTCAATTTTGCCATTTTTGGTAAATTTTGGTATTTTGTCACATAATCTCGTAATTAGTACGAATTAGGGCTTTAGACGTTTTTCTCAGTATTTATATATTTTATAGCCGTCAGAGGCAAATTAGACTATTATGAATAAACACAGATTTTGTCAATTTTCTTCTCTGGTGGATTTTAGTTTTATCGCCTTGTGGATTCAAGGAATTCATAGTGGATTCGAGGTTTACTATCTATGAACTAACAGATTAGTTTCTGTCCTTCAAATAGAGTATCGTGTGTGCTTTTTTCAGGCTTCCGCGACATCACTATTGAACCATTTTTTTTTTTTTTTTTTTTTTTTTTAGATATAGTAGAATTTAAACTTATAGTGTCCACTTCATGATGATTGTTTTTATCATGAAGCTAAGATACTAATTTGTTTTTTGTATAGGTGTGGTTTGAGTTTTATATCTCTTATTTAAGTCATTCGATGACAAGAGATTTAATTTGTTGAGCTGATGAACTAATTTAAGGGATCGAGCGAGTTAGGTGTGGCAAGACTTGAGCTTGGGATACATGTGTGAGTGAAGTCATACATTGTATACTAATGATAAGAGTAAGTGATAAATATAATATAGTTTTTTTTTTTTTTTATAAGAAAGAATATAATATAGTTAGATCCAAACTCATTCACTTTTTTTTTTTTGAGAAGGACTTAAGTGATAAATATAATATAGTTGGACTTAAGTTTCTTTAGTTTTTATTAGGTGTGGCGAAATTTAAGTTTGGGATAAATGTGTGAGTGAAGTCATACATGGTATAATAATGATCAGAGTAAGTACATGATAAATATAATATAGTTGAATCCAAATTCATTCATTTAATTAGACTTAAGTTTCTTTAGTTTTTATAAATAAAAAGTAATTTTTGGGAAAACTTTTTGTCACAACTTGTTAATGTGGCAATGATAAAGTAACAGTGCATTCATTTACTTTTATGACATATATTTATTATCATGCAACAAACAACATGCCATTTTAACACTTAAAAAAAAGAGTTAAATTTTTTTTTTTTTTTTTTTGTAAAAGACAAATTTGTTGTGTAATTAAACATATTTATGGACATGGGAAAATTGGATTTGGACCTGTTAACCTGATCAAAATCCACCAACCCCATTCGAGATTTTTGGATTTCGAGCAAACACAAGTTGATCTATATACAATATGTTTAACTTTCCTTTTCAAAAAAAATATGTTTAACTTTCATGTAAGTTTTTTTTAGTTGGTTGTATGGATTTGAAAGTAATTTGATTTATTTATAGAATAGTCATATTTATAAAATTTTAATTCTTTATTAACTCGCTTCATTGTATGCTTAAGTTAACAATCAAATGGTTTTGATTGTTTTTTTAACACATTTACAATTGAGGTAGAGGCGGAGGAATTTGAATAGCAAATATCTTCATTACAAACACCAAAAAAATGTTAATTGATTTGAACTATAAGGCATTCGGCAAATGGTTTTGATTGTTAATTGTCTAAAGAAAGTAGCGAATATAAGATAATTGAAATAGAAACATTGATACACCAAGCTTGATATATCTATTTAATTTAAAATTGATATTATATGATCATCAACTAAAATATTTCTATAGTTAATAAATTAGCGGGCTAGGTGAATAATTCAGGCTATATCCAATTTATTAATAAAGGATGTTATCCAAACACATTTAAACTAATTGTAATAAAATTTAGACATGTTGACTTTTTGGCTTTTCTAGCACCACAATTGTATAATTTGTATTTAAGTAATTGTCTCTATAACACCATAATGAAAATGCAATTTCTGTTTTTCTCATGCAATCAACATTGATGCTTCCATTCTCAAAAAAAAAAAAAAAAAAAATCGCTGATGCTTCCATTAATCCTTTTGTATATAGTTAAGATGAATGGCATTAATTGCAAAGGTACGTTCAATAGAAACCTGTACTTTGCGTTTTATGTAAGTTCATTTTCTTTTCTATAGTGCATCATGATGAGAATTCTCATTAGGCCCACCTATTTGAACCAACCATTAGAGAGACTTAAACTTCACTCAAAACGCATAAAATTATTCAATCTATAATAAGAATGTCCAAACTCAAAACTCTTTGTTATTATTGATCCAATATTATACTTCAGAAGCCGGTAAGTTCAGTTGGGAATTTGATGATGCAGTGTACAAATGTACCATGGATTCTTTTCAAGGAAGATAAGCCCAATTCTTTGACTTGTTTTATGAAGCGTGCATGTGACAAATTCACATGGGATACAACCTACTAAACCTTGTGATCTCATCCTTTTACTTTAATTTTCATAATATAGTAGATATATATACTTTATTGGGTAGTTGCTGAATTAAGTTAAAGAAGCAATTTTTTTTTTTTTCCCCACAATGTTTCCTCAAGACTTTCAACCAGAGACTAATCATTATTCGCGTCGAGTGGGCCCACGAAGGGGTAAAGCGCTGGCCCAAAAAATTCTTTTCAAGGTGCAGGTAGCAAGACTCGAACTGGAGAGCACACCCAGTCGAGCCCAGTACAAGCACCTTGAGACTGAGTGAAGGAATATCTGGTCCAAACATATACGGCTTCGGGATGCGTAATAATGACCAATACTATATCATTGTGTAACCAGGTCGGCACAGTTCTGCTCGCCAAAAATGTATTATAAGTAGGAAGAGATTTGTTGCTCACGTCAACATTTCACTATCAAGGATTTATAACACTGCATGCATGTGTAGTAATATGTCATACACTGTGGCAATTTGGTACAGATTTGTTGTAATGAGAAGCTGAGACATTTTGGTGTAGGAAGTTTCCTTTGGGTCTTTCTTACCTTCTCCACTAAGAAATTTGTGGGCATTTAAGTGGTAGAGGGGTCGTAGTTCACTGGCAATTTTGTTTTTTGGCTCCTTTAGAAGTAGGTGAAAATGGGATTGTAATTGATGAACTTTGACGATGATGGACTATATACTATCATATATGATATATATCGGTCTCATTTGTTCTGTTTTTTCAACTAATGCGGCAACATGTTGAGAGTCTCGAGACTTCTTATTGATTCACACATTTTCAGGTGGGAATGGAAGACCAATATATATCAATTTCGGCCTTACTATAATCAGATTTTCTGTGGGAATGGAAGACATTGCACAACTTAAATAGTCAAAAGGGGCATTGATTTTGCCAAAGACATTTTGTGCAAAAGGGATCATGCTATATCTCATGCTATGCTCTTGGGTTGGGTCATTGTTTTTGTTGTTAGTTGACTTCCAATGTATCAATGCTATCATCGTTCTTATACAAAATAACATGCTTATTAGTTCAACCAATAATACCTTAACTTAGTTAGTCACCCTCACATCTACATCTACATCTACTTATACCAAGGGTTAGGCGGTTCCTTATGCACCTTCATATCTCCAGCTACTTATAACAAGAATGTACACATAAGCAAGCCTTAATCATGTTATTTTAACTGAGAATGCCGTTGCCAACATATTTTTTAATGGAAACTTTCACATTTGGATTACGTCTTCTTCGAATTTGTTTTTGGGATAAAAATAATTTCTACTTTCTTTTGGATTTAATGTAGTCTGAGACAACCCTTTGCAAGCGCTAAGTAAGAGACCTTATGCGGAGAGAGAGAGAGAGAGAGAGCTTAACCTTCTTTGATCTAAAAGGAAAGAAGATATGACAATATCCTTATGAATAACTTGGTATTTTTTGGTATTTTTAATAGAGATATCCATGATTCAAATTATCTCATTTCCAATTATTAAATTATTAAAGAGGGAAAGAGAGCGAAATTCCTTTACAATTTATCCATAAGACATTATTTTTCAATCTCATTTCCAGTAAAAGATTCAAAAAAAAAAAAAAAAAAAAATCTAATTTCCATTCAATAACTTAAAATGTAGAATCTATTCTACTTTATTCTGCCTTTTATAATTCATTATAAGTTCCAAATAAAGAGAAAAATATGAAGAAGGAAAATTATATCATATATTGAGATACAAGGAAATGACAGTGACCCCCTAAGTTTGCAAAAATAACAAATTTAGTTCTCATTTTTGTAATGAACATATATAACATGTATTTTACCCGAGTCACCCAATGAAACATTACAATCTTTTGAAAAACTGGGTGAATGAGACAACTGAAGGCTAAAGTAAGGATCTGATCGATAAACTAATGACAAATTAGGGAAATTGTCGGTTAACCAAAGGCAAGTTAGGGTGAGTTTAGTTCAGTTTTTTGATACTGTACTTTTTGAAAAAGTGTAGGTTTTAAAAAGTATGGTATGAAATTGATCTATTTTGAAAAGCTATTAAAAAATGCTTTTTGAAAAAGCTGTTAAAAAGTACTTGGTTATCACTTATAAAAGTAACCGTTTGAGTTGTAAATTACCAAAAAAGACAATGTATATATAAGAGAGTTTAGTTCATACTTAAATCAACTACTTAATAATAGAACTACTTACTAATAATAATAATAAAACGTATTATTGGTATTATTTTGATAATGTTTGTGTTTAGTTTTTTTTAGTGTCATAATTATTTGTGAATTTGGGGCTGTTGCTGCACTTTAGATTTGTGAATCTGTGATCCATGGTTCTCACTTCTCACTGTGTAAATTTGTGTTTTAAACAAAGGGATAAAATTGGGTTTTTAGGAAGAATTATGGGCAATTTGGAAAATTCCCTGAACTTCCAACTGTAACATATAAAACACGCTTCACAACTTTTTGCAATTGGTGGCTTTCTCAACCTTTTGCAATATTGGACTTTTTTTTTATTAAAGCGTGTTTCCAAAACTACACCAAACATGCCGTTTGGATTTTCGGTAGCAAAAAGTGCTAAAAACACTCTCTAAAGCTGAAACAAACGCACATTTAATCCACAAAAAATATGGTAACTCAAGTCTAAAATAGGACTCCATTATATATATTAACTTCATCACGAACACAGGGAAGGAATTGTCATTTTTGTGAAACTTTAGGATCACTATGATATCCTTATAACTCAAGGTACTTCAGTGTTAATTTTCCACACACGTTAAAAAAAAAAAAAAACACTAGTCAGTGTTCACTCACCTTCTAAACTTTTATACTAATACTATACCCAGAGTAAGGTATTAATTTGGGCCTGCCCATTAGTGTATCATGGATAAGGTCCGAAAATATTAGCTTGGGCTAGCTCAAGCTCATCCTTGAAAAATTAGAGGTACAAGTACTACTAAGTTCTAACCCATGCTTCATTTGGGCTAACTAAGCTTGGGCTCAAAATGTTGGTCCTAAATCCTAACAACGTAAAAAGTTGAAACACTACCCAGGCCCAGAAACATAAGGGACTCCGTGAATAACGTGAGTCCGTCGGATGAATCCCACCTAACACATCTGAGCCGTCAATTTGGTCCCAAAAAAACCCATCTCGATAAAATGGAGTCGGCAGGAAGAGAAAAAAGAAAAGGAAAGTAGAAAACCCCTCACTCTCTTTCTCTCTCTAACACTCACACACACACGCTCTCAACTCGGTCTGTAGAGAGAGAAATCGGACGATCTGAAACCCGAAACAGCGAAGAAGAATGTCGGGAGTGACGAACCAGGAAGAAGACAAGAAGCCCACTGATCAATCGGCCCACATCAATCTCAAAGTCAAGGGCCAGGTCTCTTTCTCTCTCTCTCTCTATTTTTCATTTTTTTTTTTTTTGAAAATTAGGTTTTATTGCAACTTATTATGGGGTTTTAGATCTGTATGTTATATTTATTATTATTTTTTAGTTTATAGGGTTTGTCATCTGTGAAACTTAAAAAGGGTTTTTTTTTTTTTTTTTTTTTGAAAAAATATTTTTAGTTTTTTTTTTTGAATATTTTTGCTATTTTTAGGGTAATGGGATATGATCGTCACTGTGTATATTTTTGTGCTTGAATTAAACTATTCTGATCATAGTGGGTCCCATATTACGGAGGTTCCAATGCCATAGAACCCAATAAACTTATGTTTGTGACATGGGGTTTTGGTAGTGTTGCTGTTTTATATCATAGTTTGTGTAATCATATTTTGGGGTTTTAAATTGTAATTCATATTATTGCTGTTACATGTGCCTTTAAAAAAAAAAAATGAAAGAGAGTGTAAGTGTGTTAACAATTTGTCTTTTATGTAAAATGTGTTGGTTTAGTTAAATTTTCGTTACATTAACATTTTATTGCATTCATAGTTGATTGTGTAGATTTTCGGAGGTGTCATTTAAGCTAGAGCTCATTATGAAGGCATGTTTGCCTTTTGGACCTTTGTTATGTGCCTTCAAAGTTAATGGGTAATGTTCATTTGTTTAGAGAATGAATGGCAGAATTGAAATTGATTGATATGTAGCTTCGTAACTGTTTTAACAGACAAATGACTTATACAATAATTGAATTCTCGATGTATTTTATTTGATTCAATGATGGACTCATGAATACTCATTGGTTCGTTTGGTACATAGTAATCCGTACTTTTAGGAATGGTTAATTTCTCAAGTGCACCGGAAAATTAACTCCGGGAAGGTGCTTTAAATGCATGTGGTTCCAAGTTAATGCAAGAAAGTGGATGATAAACTTTCTATTGTTGTGATTTGGTAATCATTACTTCAATCAAACATGCTTGGGTATAAACTACGCATTTATTTCCAGAAACATTCATTTAAAGTACTTTAGCTGAGTGTGTACTTATTGCCCGTTTGGTACAATTTATTTTCAGTCTTTTTCGGAAATGAGCCATTTGAAAAGCTTTACCTAGAAAGTGGGGTGTTAAAAAATATATACTTTGAAAAAATGCGGTTTTACGTTACCTTGCCAAATGGGCACGTAGTGTCTTGGAAGCTTGTCGTGCTATGACTTGACCATTCTAATTTGTTTTGTTCTACTTTCTTACTGATTTATTGTTGCTTAATTTATGACGTTAGTCTATTTTGGTTTTTGTTATATTTGTCTTGCAAGTTACTGGAACTACTAGTTGGTCTACCATATTTGTCTTCCTGCATCTTAAACAATTAATTGAGCCATAATGTACTTTTCTTTTAGATTAATAAATGAAAGTACATTATTGCACTGTGCTCCTATAAAATTGCACATTTTTGCGTGTTACTGTTTACTTTTGTATGTTTATTTATGTTGGAAATAAATTCGTTGAAATGATCTCAATGTTTTCAGTAAAAGTTGTTTTCTTCCTCATGTAGAAACTTTCAAAAAATAGGAAACATGCATTGAGGTCTTATATTTCTTACTTGTATGAATTAAATATGCTTGTATAATGGTTGATCTTGATGCTCTTGCTAGTTCTATAAGTTTATGGACTTTGTTTTATGCATTTGTTTTTTTTGTTTTTTTTTTTTTAATCCAATTATTTAGTAGAGGATGGTTGTTGGAAGTATGTCTTGGACATTGTAGATATTTATCATATACATATTGCACTATAATTGCTCGGAAGTGAGAAGTTAGTGAGACATTAGTATTGCAGACCATTCCATGTTTGGGTTTGTGCATATTGAGCAATCCTATGGTAGCACTGTCAACTAGGACGTATCACATAAGCTTGCATATGCATTTTTTGATAATTTGATAGTTGGGGGAGGGGGATTTGGACCATGGATGTCTTTATTGGAAATACCAGGAGATGCCAGTTGAGCTACAAGGCTCATGACAGCTTGCATGTGCATTTTTACAGTTATGGTCTTCAATATTTGATATAAGCACCATAAGATGTTCAATGAAAGCACAGGGTATCTCTATATATATATTTTTTCAATACTGCCCCTGAAAATACTTTAATATTCTTAGATGATGTAAATTTTAATGGATTGGCAAGGCAATTAATGTGATCTAGAAAGGGTTAAACTATTTATTATCTTTACTATGCAAATTTTTGTTTTGTGCACTTTTTGTTTATTTACATTGCATCTATGGTTCAATGGTAGGGCATGGAGACATGCAATCAATGTGAAGTTCTAAATATTAATTTGGCTTTGTTCTTTTAGGATGGAAATGAAGTATTTTTCAGGATTAAGAGGAGCACTCAACTGAAGAAGCTTATGAATGCTTATTGTGATCGGCAGTCAGTGGATATCAGCTCAATTGCATTCTTGTTTGATGGCCGTCGTCTCCGAGCAGAGCAGACTCCAGATGAGGTATCTCTCTCACTGACATTGTGTGCATGTGTGTGAATGCCATTGTTTGAGCTTAGTTTCTTACTTTTAATATTTGTTGCTGCAGCTGGAAATGGAGGATGGAGATGAGATTGACGCCATGCTGCACCAAACAGGAGGTGCCACTGCGTAAATGGGTTTTGCAGGTTGTTTCTCCGGCAGGAGAGATCTATAAATATATTGGTGAATATCTAAAAGACAATGTTTGGAACTGTTTCGATGTTATCTACTAAAAGATTAGCCTTTTCTGAATGATTCTGGGATATATGCCTTGATAATTTCAAAAGAGTTTGGTATGCTGTTATTTCCATGGCATTATGTGTTGTTTTATTTTAGATTGAATTTTAATGGCTTCATGGGGTTCAGAAGGATTCAGTTTATAGATTGAAATCCAAGAAGGGGAGATGCTAACCCATTTAGTCAACCAAGTACGCTGCATCTCTCCCTCTAAAGAGATCATCAAATCAGACGATGCTGCTAATGGTGAAATCAGAAGTTGGTGAAACAGGCTAGAATATGGTAATTCCCATGGTGTTTCCATGTACATTTGGTTTTATGCTTGCATATATCTTTGACCCTGTTGTGAACCCTATTTCTTTCTTAGTCTTACTAAATAAGTGGAGGTTAAAGACATACTTTTTTTTTCTTCAACATTTAAAACCTGAATTGCATAGCATGAACCAGATGGGGATCCATATTCAGCCTCGTGTAAGGTTGAAATATTAGTCGGTTTCTTTAGTAAAGAGAACGACTACTATCCTTTACAAAGCTCATCCCACCTGGAGAGTAGAGTAAATTGCGCCGAATCTTGTTTATTTTTTGGACTTTTTATGTAGCTTCTGTTGCAGCACTTACAAGATCCAACAAGGCACTGCTTAAAATCTTACTGAGGACACAATACATTCGAAACTCTGCAAATGTTTCTTTTTCTCGAACTATTAGTCTGTAGCAGATCTCTCAAGCAACACAATTCTAAGCCTGAAAAACTTTTTCAAACTGGTTACAATTTCTCGAGGACTAACAACTATCAAAAAATGAAAGTGTGCAAAACTGACGAAATTAGTTAGTTACGTTCTTATTTTTTACAGGAACGCGTTTCTTAAAAAAATAGAGTAAAAATTATTGTCTTGTTTTTCATAATCGGTCATGTGGGCAATCTTATCAAGGTGGTCAATCACTCTTCAGCATCAAGAGTGTGATAGCTACTTTTGGCTCTAAGCGGAATGCATGAAGACCTTTTATGAGGATCTATTTCAAAATAAGGATAAATATGACAATCACTTTTGATGGAATGCCACTAAGTCTCGGATAGAAACCAAAATTTTCGAGTGATACTATTACTTAGTACTATTTTCACTTGTAACTGTTTGGTAACTTGCTTATTTTCTGTATGTAAAATCAATCCCTATAAACTAGCTTGTAAATCTTTGCATAGTTTGCATAGGCATTATATATTTAAGAATGAGTAACAATAGAACTATAAAAATGGAAAGAAGTAAAGCTTAAAATTTAGAATGGACCATATAATGAATTTGGAATTGTAAATCTTATTGATATTTGATATAAGTGGGAATGGAAAGATTGAGAATTTATGATTACAAGGAGAAATATCAGGAGTTCCGGAGAGCCCCTACCCTACGGTAGATTCGCTAGCACCACTCTTAGAGAAAGAAAGAAGAAAGGCTACAAGAGATAATAGTGATACTTTATGGAATATGGTGGTGGTCTTCTTTCTTGGAGAAATGCACTTCTTATAGAAGTCTATTTCTTGGAACTCTCTCTTTGGTCTCCATTGTTATGAGAGCTATTATTGGCTTTTTAAATCACTTTTGAAGTTGGATGTTGATAGAGAAATACACTTTTTTGTATGGCTTTTGTTAATAGGTGCATTCAGGCATTTATTAAGGAGGAATTTAATAAGCCCCACTACATTGAAAAGCAATAAAAATAAATAAATATATACTTCTTTAAATTACTAATGTGCGACTACATCCAAAAAATTAATCGTTTATGATAATAAAAAAAAAAACTCAACCGTAACCAATGCCTTTAGGCGCTGGTTAACTGAATTCTTTGTATTATGCTTGTGCTCTTTGATGCATTTGTTGGTCTTTGAACCATTTTGGATGTAAGCTTGATTTTTTGTCAGTGAATGTCACGCCTTGCATTTTTAACTTTACTGGATTTCTTTTACTTTTTTCTTGAGAACGAAAATGAATTCAATCAAAAAAAGAAAAGAAAAAGAAAAAGAATTAACTTTGATGCTCTTTGCTTTTGTTCGAGGTGAACGTCCACAATATTTTGGATTTTGGATTTTGGATTTTCGCCTAATGCTGTTTGGATTGGTTATTTGTTAGTTCTCTGCTTTACTCTTTTTCTTTTGTCAGAGAAATGGAGGACGATTCCATAAATGTGTCTTCATGTTTTTAGATAATTTGTGAAGGATTCTCAAGACCAAAAGGAAATCACACACACAGACGAAGCACTCTTCTTAAGTTTTATATGACAATTATTCATTTTATTTTTGAAATTTTTTGTAACTTATGAGAACAACCTTCTAGAATATCAATTGATATAACCATATAACATGCTAAATACTCTATTTTGTTATTGTAATACATGAATTATGCTAATATTTATCAAAAGTTTCAGAAAAGTTTAAAAATTCAATTGTTACGAAATTTTATTGAAAAGATACAATTACTTTCTTGAAAAATGATAAAATTTTCTTATCTTTATGAAAATCTTTTGATAATACATATCTAGTCTCTTAGATCAAGACAAATTTCATTTTACGTTTTTATTTAAATTAATGATAAATTTTGATAAGATGATTTGGATTAGTTTAAAATTAGAAGGATATTTGGCACAAAATTCAAGTGGATTTGATATCTTATTTTGAAATGCTGGACTTAATATTAGAATTAATTAGTAACTTTAACTTAGATGACTTGATTGGCTCAGAATCAATTGTACCTCCCACAAGGCAGCTGGTATTGGCATTAGTTGGGGAATTATTTTCCCTTTTGGAGTTTGGAGCTTATGGCTCTGGCGGAACAGGGTGATTTTTAGGGACCATACCACTCTTAAACCAATCATGGCAGAAACATTAGCCTAAGTTTCGGAGTTTGCATACCTTGGACTAAATGAAAGGCAAAAGCGTGCTACAAGCTCCATTCAGGTGTGTTGGCTTCCCTTTCCAGAAAATTAGTTTAAGCTAAACTCCGTCAAGTTTTCCTTGGGCAATCCAGGCAAAGCTGGTGGTAGTGGTATTATTCGAAATTCCATTGGAAACTGGATGTGTGGATATGCTAGAGCTATTGGACATACCACCAGTGTGGTGGTAGAACTGTGGGCTCTACGAGATAGGATCAATTTATGCATTGATCAATTGAACTTGACTAATGTGTTGATCAAATTAGATGTGAAGCTTGTGGTTGACCTGTTACTGAAAGGTGAAGGGAAAGCACATGGAAATGATGTTCTTATTGTTGATTGCAAAGAGGGATTAAAGAAAATTCCGAGAGTCCGAATTCAACACAGCTATAAGGAAGCAAATAAGTGTGCTGATGCTCTTGCTAGAAGAGGCGCCTTACTTTCTCAAGATTTTGTAATTTTCCATTCCCCCCAACTGATGTTGCTCTCTTAGTTGGACTTGATGCTGTGGGAACCATGTATGAACGGTTCCACTCTATTGTAGCTGTTTCTTAGTTTATTTTAGTTTTCCTGTTTACCCAAAAAAAAAAAAAAAAAAGGTTCCACTCTATTGTAGCTGTTTCTTAGTTTATTTTAGTTTTCCAGTTTACCCAAAAAAAAAAAAAAAAAAACTTTGATTACTTGATAAGCCGTTCAGTCCATGAAGTCATGAACCTTATGAAGGTCAGCACTTTGCTTTTTTGGTTATGCCCTTTGTCTCAAACAGGCTCTACTTATTTTAAATTAGAGGAATATTTGGAAAAATCAAAATGGATTTGAAATCAATTTAGAGCGTTTGACACAAAACTAGAATAAAGTAACCTAACTTGGTTGATGAGCCCCCCATGAATTACACTTTGATGTTAAGGTGCCAAAATAAAGTGACAAGTCTGAAGGGTCATTTTGATAGAAAGTATGGATTGTGATGACCTCTTCAAAATTAAAGAATGAATTGATATGTGATAGGACTTAGGAGCTACTTTTCTTTAACACCTAGCATGAACTTGTTCTTTGCATTCAAAACTTATAGTACTAAATATGACTCTATAAAAGCATCAGCCTAAAGATCACATTTCATCCAAGATTTCAAACGATTTTCTAAATGCTTGAAGGTCTGATGAACTTTGACTCCATTAATTATTCTACCTTGATCTGGGCTTTATGTTAATATTATGCATCTAACATTTGTATCATCTCGCTTGCAATATGTTAATTTTACAATTGTGTGAGATTCATATGATGTAAGAAATGATATATTAGATGCATAATATATCTTCTCCCATGCTAAGATATTTCTTAGCAGTAAGTTATGGTAGACACATTTATATAAGATTTAGAATTACATATGATAAACTAGATATTTCTTCAAGGGTTCACATTCCTTCGTTTATTTACCCACGTTACTCCAATGGTCTAGAGGGTAAAAATATATCAATAATGATAAACTGAGACCTGTTGAAGATTTGATCAAGTGGAGCAACTTTGCAGCTAGAATCTGTGGTTTATCTACTGTGCTAGTTCTGCTATACGACTTGCTGTTGCAGTACTTATATTTATCTGATGTAATTAGGGAAACTTGTCAAATTTTCATAGGCCAAATGTAATAAGGGAGCTTTCTGTTAAAGTTTAGTATTTTGTTATTCTGTTTCTTGTATATAAGTTACAGTTGAGTTGTATCGTGGGTTCCAGTTAAAATTACGATTTTAGTTATTAAAAAAAAAAAAAAAAAAGGAGAATTACGTTTAAAAAAAAAAAAAAATGACAAGAAGAAGTTATCATGGGGTACAAGTACTACGTACTGCTTTTAATTTCTAACCATCTTTATATATAGAGAGAGGTGGTCCACTTTCTCAAAAAAAAAAAAAAAAAATATATATATATATATATATATATATATTCTTTCTCGGTATATAATTTTTCAATTGTTAACCAAAAAAAAAAAAAAATTATTATTTGTGATAAACAAAATCAAATAAATGTACTGCTCTATTAAATAAATTTTGATTATATCATATATATATATATATTAATTTCAATCATAATTTTGATATAAATATTGTTTTAATATTGATTTTTTTTTCAAATAGAGTATTTATTATGATATTGAAGACTTAGTTCTAATAATATACTTAAATTATGTTAGAATAAAATTTCTATCTTGTATTTAAAAAAAAAAAAAAAAAAAAAAACTTCAAATAGATGAAAACATTTTATCTAACGTATAAAATTATATAAGAAGGACTATATATTTATTTATTTCAAATACTTGTATAGCTTATAAAATATTACTAGACTCAAATTCATCTTAGGCCCACATTTCTTTTGTGCGTGTAGAACTTGTGCAGGCGCTATGGAGGTATAGCACTGTTAGGAACCTTCTCTAGGGCACTAACTATAGGGGTATGACTTATGAGAAATGCACACGTTCACAAAATATGTCTAAGAATGTAGACAATCCATAGTTTCCATTAGAAATCAAGTTTCCACTAGAAAACTAACCAAATCTTGGGCCATGAAATGAATTGGCCACACCAGTGGCAATTTGGAAAGACCACTTTAAGGCATGAAGCTACCTTTCTTTGGGTATAATTTATTTAGAAAATTTTTGGATCAAAAGTATGATTAGAATATGAAGATTAGCTTATAAAACAACATAGAAAAGATCATATGGCAACACTAGGCCCCCTTAGAAAAGAAAAGGGCATGGGTTTGAGCCCATTCCCATCAATTTCCCTATTTTCAATCTTCAGAATGAAGTTAGTTTTGTAACAGTTAGATAATACTATTCACAAAGATCATAATAGTAAGAAAGCTTTTAACAAACCATATACATATATGGGCCAAGTCTTCCATTTCATTGAAACATTGATATCCCTTGAGTCGAGTGAACTCAATTAGACAGTGGCTCAAAATTAAAGGCATGGAGAAAATTCAAGATTGAGCTATATCCATAACACATTAACACATGCAATGCACACCAACTTGTGGTTTTCCCTCTACCCATTATGTACTCCATTTTACATTTTTATTTATATGTTTTAAATATTAACAAGTTAACATTAACTATCATCAAGATTAAGCGTTGGTATCTCTCTCAAAAAAAAAAAAAAAAAAAAAAAAAAAAAAAATCAAGTGCTGGTAATTCAATCAAGAGCCTTGTGGCTTAATGGGACTATCCAGTTATCTTATCAAGGAGAACTTGAGTTCAATTTCTCTTCTCCCACTTGTTACAATTTGCAAGGAGAAAAAAAAATTGTTAATTCAAGTTTATCAAAATTTACCAAATTGGGGCATTTAGCATCCACTCTCTCCAAATAAAATACAGTAAAAGTTATAAAAATTCTAAGAGACATCAAAAGAAAGAGTAACATGATTACAAATGAGTTAGTATGAAAACCCCACATTGGCTCTATTGAGCATATGATAAAATTCTCAAATGACATACACCCACAAAACATATTTAATTCTTCTATTAAAAAATCATATTTAATGTGAAATTGCCTGATTGTATAAGACCCCAAACTAATTAGGTAAATAATTGCCAAGCAGATTAATCAATCAAAAAGCACCGCAACCATATAACTGAGTTAATTTGCAACTTATCATTTGGGCACAAATTTTCGTTCATCTAATTTTTTGTTTGTACACTTACATTTGAGGGTCTCTAATTTTATCATTTTATGCTCCTTGAGAAATTGTGACCAATCAATTGCGCTTATGTAGCTTACGGTAGCATATTTCTTGGTCCAGATTCTTTCTTTTTCTTCATATCGAATTCTTTGAGTCTTGAAGATGTGAGCAATTTCAAAATTAGTTTTTCAGTTTATGAGTAAACATGCTTGAGGTAGGGAAAATCTTGATTTTACTCACAAATGCCTTAATAATTATTTACAATCTAAACAAATGAGAAAAATGAAAGAGGAAGAAACATACACCCTTTTTTATTATTTTGAGATGAGAAGATTTGAAGATGCACCATTTTTTATGAAATACAGTTGCATGTTGATGGTCAAATAACTAGTATATTTTGGACAGATCCTAAAATAATTTTTGAATTATGATTTGTATGGTGATGTAGTTTATTTTGATACTACGTACTAACCTAATAAAAACTATTGTCCATTGGCACCTAAAATTGAAGTGAATCATCATAGACAAACAATATATAAACCTCACAATTGTGTGAATTCTATATATTGTGAGAGTATATATTGAGGCACAAGATACATTCTTCCGTCCCAAGATCTTTCTTAGCAGTAAATTATAGTACATACATCCATATAAGATTTATGATTACAAATGATTTTCGGGTATGAAGATGTAATGCTGTCTCTTCTAAGTCCCATAACAAAATTGAAAGGATACAATCTTCTAATAAATATTTAATCATTTAATGTCAAACCATCCTAGAGTTTAAAATACCAAACATATTAGGTAATAATTGCAAAACCAATATTAAAATGCACCACAGCCACTTACTTGAGTTCATTTGCAATTTGCCAAGGGTCTTGTAATTCAACTAACACCTCCTAGTGTTTCCAATAAAGACATCCAGGATTGTTAGTACACCAATTTTGTTGGTTCCAAAATTTTATTGTTCTTGAGAAATCGTGACCAATCTATTGCGCTTTCCTGGCTTGCAGTAGCATATTTCTCGGTCCAGTCTCTTGCATTTTCATCATATTGAATTCTCTGAGTCTTATAAATTTGAGCAATCTCACAATCAATTGGGTCATCAGGTTCAGGGTTGGAGAAGCGAGCATAGATAACTAGGAGAAGTTTGAAGATGGTAAGTGATGGTAAGTGATCAACACATACCCTGCCATCTCGGCCAATGTTTGGGTGGTAAACCTGCATTTGCATGCCAATAAAGTATATAGTTAAATTTAATTGTCGGAAAAAAAAAAAAAACACAAATTTTAGTGTGTTGGCCAATGCACTTTACATGGGTGAATTTAATTAGAAAACTTAAATATTTCACACCTAAGAAAAAACTGTAATAAAGTTTGATCCTGAACAAAAAAACCAAAGGATGGTTAATCAATTTATCAATGATTATATATATACCTTATCTATGATTACTATAAGAAGCACAAAATTGTTAGGAACTGACATTACTCACAATTAATGAAAAGATTGTGTATTGGTTTTGGATCTATGCTACATGCATAAAGATCTCTAAAACTACCAGCTTAAGAATTCCATAGGATGATCTGAAATAAGCACAGGTTACAGATAAGATACAAAATTATAAAAAGTAACGAAAAACGTGTGGTATTTTTCAATATGCCAATTTATTACTCTTGAATAGCAGTCTTAAATTTTAGAAGTGAGGGAAGACAAGAACATAACATCGGATATCAAGGTACAGGCAAAACAAGCAAAAACATGTCTTCTATGATTTACCATCAGATAAATGGACTAGTCTATAGTAGAATTTGATCAAAGACTAGTCTTCCATGTTTTGTTATCCACATTGGTTTTCAGTTTTACCATTATTCTTTTTTTTTTTTCCGATGCAGCACAAGTTTTAATGGCAAAAAAGAATACATGCGATTCACCTTGACTAATCTGTTATTTCCATAGCCGATCCCAAAAAAATTAGGATTAAGGCTTAATTCACAAGCTTCAATCCCAAATAATCAAAAATTAATGAAGTGAAGGCTGTCAGTATTACCTTGGTTAGGAATTTGACCTTGGGGGGCTGAAATGGATGATCATGAGAAAAATAGATTTTTAAGAGGAAGACCCCATCAGCATAAGGGGTATCTTTGGGACCAATCATGATGGCCTCCCAGTGGAAGAGGTTGTCGACAAGCTCAGCTTTGCAACCTTTAAAAGTCTCTATCTGAAAATTCTTGTAGTCCTTCACAATTATCCTAGTAGCTCTTGTATTTGCAGTTCTCAACAAAGAGAAATTCTTCCCCCAAATGTCAGCTGTTAGATCAAGGAAATAACAACTGGTGTGAGAGAACTAGATTCATTTTCACAATTATTTTAACTGTAAAGATCGTGTCTCTTTTCAAGAGTTTACACATGATATTATTGATATGATACTGTACTCACAAATGAACAGAATAAAACAAAATGAAAAAATGTGACCCAAGTTTCACTGTGCCGTGTTCAAGCTTAATCTAACATCCTACCCATTAAGAAACTAAAAAATAGAACTCTTACATAACATTATAATTGACCATTAATTCTGTACCAGAGATATATATATATATATATATATATAATGGCTAGAGAAGATTTACCAATAACTAATCGCCAAGTGGTACAAACAAGACTACATCTCCCAAGATCCTTTGTGTTCATGGAGCGTCTAAATATAAGTTCCATGAGTTCTCGTGGTAGCTTGGACCATGAACATGAATCCATGGAAAGAAAGAAGAAGCTCAAATCTCAGCTCAAAATTTGGTTACAATATGATTGGCTAGTTTCTGTGGCATTGAAACTGACTTTAGAGAATTTAAGAAATGGGATAGGCGGATAGGGATAGCTACTATCTAGCAACTTCTGTATGAAGGAAATTAGTAAAGTGCAGAGCTCCGATTTAAAATCAAGCAGTGAAGTTAGTCAAGGCATTCCCATTACTTTACAAATAAAATCTAAATTGTGAAGTCAGTCAAGGCATATTTCAATAAAATTATTAGAGTTTAACTACGAATGGGCATGAAAGAATTTTTTTTTATACCACTAAAAAATATAACTCTTACATAACAACATAATTGAACATTAATTCTGTAAAAAAGTTTTTTTTTTTTAAATAATCTGTGACAAAAAGAGAAAAACCTCTTCAACTAAACGGAGACAAATGGCTAGAGAAGATTTACCAATAACTGATCTCCAAGCGGTACAAACAAGACTACATCTCGCAAGATCCTTTGGATTAATATTGTTGCGTCTAAATACACGATCAGTGAGTTCTCGGGGTAGGTTGGACCATGAACAAGAATCCATTAGAGCAAGAAAGAGAAAGCTCAACTCTCAAACTCAAAATCTGGTGGGCGCAAGTTTATAGTTATCAATAATGAATGTCGTTGTTTAGGAAAGTGCAGAGCTCCTACCAAAAAGTCAAGTTGTGATGTGAATAACAATGAGGCATATTCCCATGAGGTTGCTTTTTATGTTGATTTACTTATAAATATTTTTGGACCAAGATTTTGGTTAAATAGATAATGACGAATATTGCTAAGAGCACTAACATAATATTGCAGAAAGGTCCAAAATGACATGAGCTGGAAGCCCATTTTACATCAATATCATATTGGACACCGGACCCAATTCTTACCCTATCATTCTCATATCTTAAAAAATAATTTGGTCTTGCATTAGAAGGGGTTCTAATTTGTACTTTTCATATAGATTAATGTTAAGTGGGCTTTTGAGTTTTGACACATCAATCTTTTGCAAAATTGAGGAACAGCTATCCTCTCCAAATAAATAGCTGTGCATATAGCATCCTAGAACTCAAATTAATAACAAAAATTAAGTGGAAATTAAGTAATAAGCACTCACAAAGAATACAAAACTTTACATGGTTCAGCAAACTACCTACCTCTACAGCAACAATAGTGCACAATAACACTCTCTTAAAACTCAAATCTCAATTACACTTGAGTGACTCTCTTTTCTATTTTCTTTGGTGCGGCTGCACTGAGAGATTTTTTTTTTTTTTTGGGAATTCTTCTCTTTTCTATGTGGCTTGCGGCTAGGTTATTGGAGCACTCACCAATCAACCTTGATCTGCCGCAACACTCGCCTAAAATTACTAGAAAGCCAAAAGGCTTGATATGTACAAGGAATTCTATTCCCTTTTGTATTCGGTCTATTTGTGTTGACCTGGGTTGGAAATACAAGCCATACGGGCCCAACATTAACATAAATTAATAAATAAGTTTTTTTTTTAATAAACAATAATATTTATTAGAACAAACATGAAAATAGTAACATGAGTGTTTTAAACATGAAAATAGTAACATGAGTGTTTTAAACCAGGTTTATAACATTATTGTTAACCAAAGTACAACTACAAAATGGTCTAACCTTTGTGAATTCCAGTTAGTTCAACTGGTAAAGTTTCTGATGGTTTTATAAGAGATCTAAGGTTCAATCCTCACCTACACCAAGACCTGATTGATGTCTTGGTTTGATGATAAAGAGCTATCATTAGGAGCGGACGTCATAAATTGAAACTCTCTAAAAAAAAATAAACAAGTGAAGTACAACAAAAAGTTAAAATTGAATAATGAAGAACCCATTTTAACTCTTTTTAACCCTATGATAAAATTGAAAAGAAATATATAGAGAAAGCATATTTAATATCGAATTATCTGACAAAAGTATAAAGCACCAGTGGATTCTAGTTAGTTTAACTGCTAAATAAAAAATTTGGGATTCAATTCAATCCCCACATACACGAAAAATCAATTAGGGCATGTTTGATAGACTGTAATAGGCGCTGTAATGTAATAATTATTCCTATTGTCTAGTTATTCTTTAGTTTGGTTATATTTTTATTACAAGGAATAGTCATTCCTTATGAATAGCTATTCTTCAAAATAAGGAATAACTATTCCTCATTAAAAGGTTGTATTAGCTATTCCTTAGTAAGTGCAATAATTTCAAAACTTAATATATTTCCAAACAAACAAACTTTCCATATACATCTAACAATTATAAAAATAAAAAATAACTAAAATCTCTGTTAAATTTAAAAGTAACAATTTTTAAAGAGATATAATTGTATGAATAAGATATTTCCTAAAATAAATGTTAAGTTTCATTCTAATGTTATAACTCACAACCAAACTAATGAATAGATTTAGTTATTACATTACAACACATTTTATTACTAGTAATAAAGATTACAATTCCTGTCGTAATCTCCATTTAGTGTACCAAACGTACCCTTAGTGTCTTGATTTAATGATAGAGAACTATTATCAAGAGCAGACGCTATAGGTTAAAATTTTCTAAAAAAAAGAAGAAGAAGTATAATGCGCCAAATTGATTGGGTAATAAAAAATAAAAAAAAAGTATAAAGCACCAAATTGTTCGGGTAATAATTGCTAAGCATACCAATCAATTAAGAAGCACCCTCCAATCTTCAAAGAGTTAATCTGCAAGTTATTTTTGGACTTTTTTTTAGGGAATATATATTGTAGGGTCCAAATTTGGTAGGCCAAACTCAAATTTTTTGGATTATGAGCCCAATGAACCCAGAACAATGAATTTGTAGAGAGTGGGTGAAAAAGCTGGGCTGGTTATGGACTTAGCAACGGTTTACTTTAGCAAATTAGAATAAGTTGAAGTAAAAACACTTGAAGAATGAATAATACTCAAATCCGAAAAGGCTTATTATTCATGGAAAGGTGAATACAATTCTCTCTCTCTTCTTCTCCTCCAATTTTTTCTGCCCCTTTCATTTAGAGGCCTATTTCATTTATATATATATATATATATATTTTTTTTTTTTCTCATCTTCACCGTACACCTATTCTTCATCTAAGTATTCACTTGAGTACATGTCACATCAGACGTCTACTTTAGCTTGCCGTGAGTGGTAGTAGCTAAGGTTGCACTGTTCAGGGGTCTTCTCTATATAAATGCGGCCAGGAAAGTTGCTACAGTGTATTAAATGCGGTGGTAGCAGTTTTTCCTTTTAGATATTTCTCTGTTCTTATCATCTCTAGGCATGCCCAGAGCTTGTCCTTATCGTGGAGATAGTTGGGAAGGTCACTCAGGCCTTCAGTATATTTGCTTGATCAAGTTTCCCTGTGATCCAAGGAGATGGACCTCTTCGGACTAATAGGGTTGTCTTCGGACTACTCATCTCATTCATTTTCAGGTGCATTTCCCCCATATGGACTCCTTCCTAATCCTTTTTTTCTCTTCGGACACATAGTGATATTCGAATTGGGCCGTAAACCCAATACGTAACGTTAGGCTTTTACACCCACATATATTATATATAAATATATGTAAGTACATCTATATTCTATATATATATATATATACATTGTATATAAAAGTTGAAGCGTAGCATTTATTGTTGCTATGTTCATTTTGCGCCATCTCATCCGCCATGTCATTGACTACGTAATTATTCTTTTTTTTATTTAATTTTTATTTCTAAATTTTGTTGACAATATTAAATTTATAAATATTTTTTTGAGAATATATATATATATATATATATATTTTGACTTTACACATTCATCTTAAGCGTTTTAATTTTATAAATAACTTTGCCTTTACGCATTCATATACTTTAATTTAGATGTTATAACTAAGCAATAAAACCAATGAAAAATCTAAAACCAAAAACAATGTCTATACATATCTATCTATACTATTTTATAATAACAGAAGTTTTAAAATAAAATTTACAAAGGCCCTTTTTGTGCCATGTCATTAGCAGCTTTTTTTTATATTTTTTTTGCAATTTTTAATTTGTTTAACCTTTCATATTTTTCAACCATTGTCTTCTTAGTTCAATTTTTCATCTTCTCCAATCATTGGCTTCTTAAAATTTTCATTTGATTTCCTTTATAAGTTTTTAAAATTTCTCCTTTATATCTCCATAAATTCTACGGTTTCACTTTTTTGAACCTTTCCTCTACTTCTATCATTCCAACCTTTCATCTTCATAAATTCTACGGTTTCACTTTTTGAACCTTTCATATGCTTTCACTCTTCCTCTTCCAACTTGATTTTCTTATAAATTTTTTTTAATTCATTTCCATCTCTCTCACCCATTCCTTCCAAGTTGTTCACTGCAAAAAAGGTCAATTCTCTCTCTCTCTCTCTCCAATTTTGTCTCTTTAGATCTTTTTTTTTAATTATTTTTTAAATTTTTTATTATTGTTTCAACCACTTTTTCCCCCCTAATGGTTCTTTTTTTTTTAATTGTTGATTTAATTGTCACTTCACATTTGTTTCTCTTTTTGGCCAATTTGTATTGACTTTTATGCATATTTAGGTATTTTGGTATTCCAATTCCTGATAAAAATTTTTTTTTTTCTTTTTTTTAGTGATTCAATTAGATGTTAAACTATGAGACTTTACTAAGTTTTGTTTATTTTTAAATCATTTTGGGTGAATAAAATTGTAGTTTTTGTAGAGAAAATATTCTTAATAATTGTATTAGAAATACTCTATAGTGTCACTTATTTAGATAAAAGAAAAGGTTAATCAAATGGAAATAATTGAATGAGTGACATATTTTAGCTTTGACAATTGTATTTTCATTATTATTTTTGTTGTTGTTGTTATTGTTGTTGTTATTATTAATTATTATAATGATGCACATAGAAACTTAATTATGAGATTTTGCTAATAATTTTTTATTCTATAATCTTTTTGAGTGGACAAATTTTTAGTTTCTGTTGAGAAAATAATCTTAATAGATTATAAATAAAAAATTATTTTCCTAATTGATCAAATTAATCATTGTTAAGCGAAATTAATCATTGTTAAGCGATGATTAATATGACATTTTGCAAAACGATGATTGATGAGATATTTTGTTTTTTTGCAAAGCATATTCATATGGGTATGTTTTGATTCGATGTATTTTTATGAATGTATTGAGATAAGTAATGTATTTAAGAAGAAGGATCATGATTATACTTTGTATACTTCAAAAGAGATAGATTGGTTTGGAATTAAAGATAAAATTAAAATAGGATGCTACAAGTTGAAATTTATTAATGGTGGGAAAAAACTATTTTTCTCATTTTTTTCTAAGTGTCATAATTGGAAAATTTTAATCCACACTATATTCTATCACTAGCAAATTGGCTCATAATATGAATAGATGAAAATAATCTTAATACATTTTTTATTTTTTTATTTATAGGGAACACAAAATTCATTACTTAAAAAAAAAAAAAAAAAAAAAAGACCCATGCCTTTTGTTGGTTTTAAATAGTTATATATAAAAAAAAAAAAAAAAAATTTCTTAATTAATAGTTTAATACATTTAAAATGAAATTCTCTTATGAAAAACTATATGTTATTCCTAATATATAATTTTATGAATATTTTAAAAAATAAATTATATATTACATTTTATTTTAAAATAATTAGATATTTCCGCGCATCACGTGAGATTGCGACTAGTTTATATTAAAATTGGAATCATAACAAAACAAGGAGTCCCAAAGGAAATAAAAAAACAAGATCAAAAGCTAGGACATTGTCAAAAAAAAACAACCGAGATTCAAATGAGTTCCCCACGGTCCTGCTAGTTTGCCTACACATCTGTTGGCTTCTCTATATATACATGAACTACTGCTACTTGACATTGTTTAGCTTTTAATGTCCTGAAACAAAAAACCAAAAAATCATACCATGGAGGCACCAATTTGATTCATTCTTCTCTTCCACCTATTCTTGTGGTTCCAAAATCTTATGGTCCATGAGAAACTGTGACCAGTCTATTGCACTATTCTGTCTTGCAGTAGCGTATTTCTTTGTCCAGGCTCTTGCCTTTTGTTCATATCGGATTCTCTGAGTCCTATAGATGTGAGCAATCTCAAAATCAAGGGGGTCCTCATGATCAGGGTTGGAGAAGAGAGCGTAGATTACTTGGATAATGTTTGAAATGGACATTGCTGCGCACCATGATCTCTCAAGACATAAAGAGCCATCTTGGCCAATGTTTGGGTGATACACCTACATTTCATACATACACGCCCATTGATATATCATTGAATCAAAACAAAGCCTAGTCAATCAACTTATCAATGATTATTTAGAGAAGCAAAAATTGTTAGGAAGTGGCAAGACTATCAATATATTGAAAAGATTGTGTAGATGGCACATAGCTAAATTCGTTTAGTGTCTGTTTGGGCTAGCTATTTGAAAATATGCATTTTGAAAAAATAGCTATTTCAAAACACATGTTGAAATTGAGATTTCTAAAAACAGAAAAATTTGTGAAAAGTGTTACTGCTGCGAAAAACTATGTTGCAAAAACACAATTTTGCATTAAAAATTGCGTATTTGAAAAGGCATCATGAGTCACAATTTGAAAACACACTCCGTAGGAGGATCTTAAATATGCAATGGTGATACATAAGAAATGAAAAATTAGAAAATAAGGAAAACAGAAAAAGATGTCAGTTTCTTAAGTATATATGCCAGTTTACACTCCAATAAAAATCAAAATTTTAGAAGCGAGGGAAGATGAAAAAATAGAAAATGGGATAGCTAGGTACAGGCAAAACAAGAACATGTCAGAAATCAATGCAAAAACAAGCAAAAACATGGTTACTTGATCAAATACCCATGCTACTTATCAGTCAAGAAAGAAAAAAAAGGAAAAGAACGCTAAATGCTAGAAAGGACAGAGTCAATTATGTTCATGTTTTACCATCAGATAAATGGACTTGTATACCTGAGGGCTAAGATTCTAGTAGAATATGATTAAAAAAAAGACACGGAAACTCCCCTGGTTTCTCTTTGGAAATAAAAAGGAGAAAGGCACAGAGCGGTTCAATGTTTTTCATGATACAGATTATATTTGTTATATTGAAATGAAATTCAACTGCGTTCTATTAAGGCATAGGAACTAAAATGAAAGCCATTTTTGGAGGATCACCTTTCATTGCAATATAAAAAATATAATCTGTATCAGGAAACCATAATTAATCCTCCAAAAGTGGCTTTTATTTTATTTAGCTTAAATTCTTCTAAATTTAATTCTATGCTTATTATCACTCCAATTGTCTTCTATTTTTTTTTCATCCACATTGGCTTTCAGTTTTATCTATAAAAATTCGAAATTGTTCCATTCATCACAAGGTTCAAAGCTAAACAATTATAATTTAACAAAGGAAGGGCTGTCAATATTACCTTGGTTTGGAATGCGATTTCAGGAGGCTCAAACGGGTATTTCTTAGAGAAATGGATGTTTAAGAGGAAAACTCCACCAGCATAAAGGCTATTTTGGGGTCCAATCATGATTGCCCCCCAATGGAAGAGGCTCTCAACAAGCCTAGCTTTGCAACCTTTTGGAGGGTCCATCTGGAACTTCTCATACTCCCTCAGAATTCTCCTACTAGGATTTTTAAATGCAGGTCTCAACAAAGATAGTTTCTTCCCCCAAATATCAACTGTTATATCACCAAATTTGCAGTCTAGGTGAGTAATTTAACAATGAAAAAAGGGAATAACAATGGATGAGATTCTTAAATTCTCTTATTTAAAATAGGTTGCACGAAAAAGTTATACAAAAAATAAAGGTGAGATTAAAATAAAATTGTTACTTTGAAAAAGTGCAATTCAATCTGCAGTACCAATAGAACTCTCAGATAATTGATACTACCAATTGATCAGTAAGAAAATGGCAAAATTTGACCAAGTTTCACTGTGCCTTGCCAAACCCATGTAGAAAAACCTTTATGAAAAGCTATTATATTATATCAAAATGAAAACATTAACAGATTAAAGAGTTAAAGCACCCCAATTGATTAGAGTTTCACTACGTAGAAATAGAAAAAAAAAAAAAAAAAAAGGCGTATTTCTCTTCACTACTAATGAAATAGAGCTCTCAGATGATATTAAGTTGATCAATAATAATTCTGTCACAAAAAAATTCAAAGAAATTTTTTCTTCAAGTAATTCTCTAAATAATCAAATGTAATCAAACATGCATGCACAAAGGGTAGAGAAAGAGAAACAAACATATATATACCAATAATGTTTCGCCAATTAGTGCAGACAAGAGTGCATCTTGCAAGATCCTTCGAGTCCATTGGCCTTCTGAATATTCGGTCGATGAGTTCTCTTGGTAGATTGGACCATGATGAACATGGCGCCATTGGAAGAAAGAAAAAGCTCAGGCCTCAAGTTTGTTCGTGAACCCGCACGTTTGGCACCATTGGGTGGTTTTTATGGCGTGGGCATTTACGAACTGACTGACTTTTGAGACTTCTGAGTCAAAAAGAGAGTTTCAGATCTTATCAGAACTTTTTATTTATATATATATATATATATATATATATTTTTTTTTTTAATTTTAATTTCATAATAAAGATTAAATAATTAAATGTATTATTTTTACGGCTAACTGCTACCTAAAGTCTAGGTATAAAAATTTTAGAATTAAAATTTTACCTTTTTTTTTTAATTTTTAATTTAAAAAAAAAAGATTGAACTTTTATCAGGAAATTTCAGCTAAACCAGCTTGAAAGACAAAAATAAATTGTGATGAAGCATCTTGCGTTTATTTGATCCAATAAAATAATGTTATATTCTTTTTATTATGTTGTGTTATTTTTGTAGTCTAAAAAATTTTAAAAATAGTTTTTTTTTTTAAATTCACTTTTTTTGTTCGAATATTCGTAGTTAAGTGTTGTAGTTAATTTTGTACCGTCCTTGCAATCTTGTTTGGAAAGGGCAAAGGGGGCCAATTTTATTTTACAAGAATTTTTTTTTATAAAAAAATTATTTTAGATTAACCTATTTGGTAAAATTACAATTAATTTTTTTTTTTTTTTTTAAGTTCTAAGAAAATTAATATACATGAGGGACACTACTTAATTGATTTAGATCATATTATGTTATTTAAAAAAAAATTTGTCTTTGATTATCACGTTAGTGTATGTACTCTCCAAAAACTGACAAAAAACATAATTGATAGGAATAGACGTCTTAAACTCTATAGGGGGTGATAATTAACGTAGGAGTGTTGAGTGTGCCAGTAGGCTCAGGGCTTCATTTGCTCAAGGGGACGGTATAGGCAAATTTAGGGCTTATGAAGGATTTTTTTTCTTCTTTTTTTGATGAACTTTTATGAAGGAATATGACTCATCGTCGTGAAGTAAGGAGAGTGAGATGAGGTAATTAATTTAGGAGAAGTGTTTATTCTATAATATTTTTACAATAAATTATAAGTGGTAAGTTATTATTAATTCTTATTTGAATCTGATGATAAAAGGTTATTATCAGGAGCGGACGTCATAGGTTGAAACTCTCTCTAAAAAAAGAGTCTGCAACTTAAATTATTTTTCTACCCACCTCTAACAACCAATAATAACTTCACTTAGAATTTTTTGTGAAAATATTGTGGACATAGTATTTCTTTTATGCTCAATTAGTTTCAGCAATGATGTTTTCTAGAAAATGAGTGATTTTCCAAAAAACATTTTCCATAAAACTATCTCATTTTCTTATGTTTAGTAGTAACCTTAAATGAATTGAAAAACAATCTCATAATTTCTCTTATTTAGTTTGCTATAAGATAGAGTTATTTTCTTAAAAAAAAAAAAAAATTAATGAAAAACAATTTCTTAAAATAAGCCAAACTTTTTATATTAACTAAAAATAGTTTTCCTTTAATTAATTTATTCTAATGTTACAAAACACTAAAAAAAACTATCTCTACACCATATTTTCCATCCAAATTGTTGGAACCATTTCAAGAATTCTTATTAGTAGCCATAAATAAAATTTTATAAAAAATAATTCTTATTATAACTATCCGACTATTAGTTTTTTTTTTTTTTCTCCTTTGTCCCTAGTGAATAAACTTCAGTATTATTAATCAAAGAAGAAAAAATAAAAAATAAAAATGCTTATTTATTTTACGTACATCATCCAAATCTCTTTTGATTTATATTGTATTAATTCTGAGTCCTTTTTAATCTAGGCAAATTCTTTCTCTTTCTTAAGCTTTTCAAAAAGAGGGATTTCTATTTTAGAGAGGGGTTTTATATAATTTCTTCCATAATTAAGAATTCCTAAAGGCATGAGCATGGTGAATATAACAGATTGTTGAGTGCACAGTGGACTTCGGCCTTAATTAATCCAGTTTGGGCTGAACGCGCAAGTATTGTGCTTAAACCAAGAAGGTATATGGTGAACCATGTAGTCCAACTCAGCTCCCATCACTAATGGACCCAACTCCTATCAACTCTAGTGTCATCCTAGACTCAAATCCATCTAAGGCCCATTTTCTTTTATGCATGTAGAACTTGTGAGTAGCAAGTTCAAAATCATTGTGCAATGGAGAAAATGACATCAGGATGAGTGATGGTATTACTTCAAATATTGTGGATTCATTGGATTCACTAACTATAGGGATCTGAGAGATGCACAATGTTCAAAAAAATTGTGTAAGAATGACAATCTGTAGTTTTCTTAATACAAATTAGCCAAATCTTGGGCTATGAAATGAATTGGGCACACCAGGGGCAATTTGATAGGTTTTGGAAATACCATGTTAAGGCATGGAGTTACTATTTTTGAGGATGATTTATTTAGATTTTTTTTTTTTTTTTTTTTTTTTTGGGAATCAAAAGTATGATTTGAATGTGAAGATTTGCTTAGAAAAAAAAGGAAAAAAAAACAAAAAAAAATCATATGGCTACAATACATCAATTTCCATATTTCCCCCATCTTCTGAATGAAGTTTCTTTTGCACTAGTTGGATGGCACTCTTCAAATAATTTAATAAACAAATTAAAAACAGTAGAAGTAACAAATCTTCAAAGAGAGATCAAAGAAAGAGCAATATAATCACAAATGAGTTTAGAATAAGAAAAACCCGCAATGATTATGTTGAGCCCTATGATAAAATTCTTGATGGAAATACACACAAAAAACCTATTTAATGTCAAACTGCCTAATTGTATAAAACATAGGTAATATTCGGAAAGCAATTAGTCAATTAAAAGGAACCACAACCATATAACTAAGTTAATTTGCAACGTATCTTTGGGCACAGAGTTTCATTCTTCTAATATTTGTTTGTACACCAACATTGGTATCTCCACAATTTTATGCTCCTTTGAGAAACTATGACCAATCGGTCCAATCTATTGCACGTATTTGGCTTGCAGTAGCAAATTTCTTGGTCCAGGCTCTTGCTTTTTCTTCAAACTGAATTCTTTGAGTCTTATAGATGTGAGCAATCTCAAAATCAATAGGGTCATCAGGATCAGGGTCATTGAAGCGAGCATAGATTACCAGGAGAACATGTGAAATGGTTGTTGCTGGGCACCATAATGTCTCAAGACATAACCTGCCTTGCTGGTCAATGTTTGGGTGATAAACCTACAAAGTTGCACAATGATATCATTAAAACAAAATCAAATCATGATCAATCAGCTTATCTACTATTATATCTAATGAAAGACTAACAAATTATATTCCTACGGTTTACAATAATTTTAATTTTACACCCTAAACTTTCAAATTTTTAATTTACTTCCCCAATGTTAGGTATTATTTGGATTTGCTCCCTTCCGTCAATTCGTTGTGTCCAGCTTTCCATGAACTGCCAAATGGACACCCCAATGACACCTATAGTTGTATTTGTTTTGATTTTACACCCTCTATGTGTGTGTTTGTTTTGATTTTGCATTCTTTATGTTTGAGATTGTTTTGACTTTGCACTCTCTATGTTTGGGGTTTTTTTTTATATTAATTTTGAACTTAATGGACAGCTAGGCATGGGGAATTAATGAGAGGGAATAAATCTAAACAACACCTAATGCTAGGGGATTAGATCAATTTTTTGAAACTTTGGAGGTAAAATCAAATTTATCCCAAATTTTAGGGGTATAATTCGTAATTTAGTCTTAATAAAATGATTGTGTGGTGGTTTTGGCTCTTAGCACTAAACTGCTCATGCATAAAGACCTCTTAAACTACAAGCTTAAGAATCCCATAGGCATGTCTCCAATAAGCACATGAGATAAATAAAACAACAAAAACCAAGTTTTAATCCCTAAAATTTGGGGTCGGCTAAAGATCCTCAACAAATTAATCAACATTTATTACTAGTATTTTTTTCCATCATTTTATCCAAAGTTGCACTCTTTAACTTCTTAATTAGTATGTCATTTTTTTTTTTTTTTTTTTTTTTTTTTTTATAACTTCTGCCAATGTTAAGAAGCAAGAATTGGACAATAAGGAAAAATATTAGTATGCCCCCATTTACTCTCCCATGGCAATTACAATTGTTAGAAGCCACGGAAGACAAAAACAGAAATTGGGGGTTAAAAAGAAGGGCTTCCTTTGCAAATTAAAAGGAAAGGCATGAAGAATTTTTTTCTATACCTGATACGGATTGACGGGACTACAAGCTCGTCCACTGTGGACGAGACCACCGATACCGACGAAGATAACTTCAGTATACGTAAGCCAATCACAGACCTTACTGACGAGGAAATCCAGACCATTCAATGCAAGCAATCAAACCCCAAAACGGTTACAGGAACAACTGTACAATCCGTTGAAAGACATTGATGACACATTATTTAGCCCCAGACGTTATCAAAAGGAGCATTAAGACCTTCATAACTACTCCAACGGGAAGAAGCCATAAGAAGATATATAAACCTCCACCCATGGGCAAGGGAGACAGAAAAAAACAAAAGGAGAGTAGTAAGCAATTTTCTTTTCATTCTATTTACTTTATATTTCTCTGCCTTGAAGAAAGTTTTGTATACTGACTTTGGCATCGGAGGTGTTGTGGCAGGCACCACACCGGTGATCATCTTTGAAGGTTGAAGAATCTTCTCTGTCTGACGAACTTGACTGACGATCTTACGCATCATCACGGATCACAATTGTTATACTGTATTGAAAGATAACTGCCTTTTATGAAGGTAAGGTGATCCTCCAAAAGGCTTTACTTATTTTTATTATTATTTATAGCCTAATTTCTTTTAAACTTACTTTATGTTAATTAATTATTGCTCCAATTGTTTGTTCTATGATCTATTATCCACATGGGTGGTGTTTATTACACGCACAAAAGCAACTGCAATTGTAATTTAAAGTCACGATTTTTAAATTAGAAATTGTCAACTGCTTTTTGGGAGTGTGTAAAACTGCGTAAACAGTTTGTGTGCAACAAGTTTAACCCTATCCACATTTGATCTCAATATTGTTAGAAAAATTTTATGTGACAAGGTTTATTTCTAGTTACGAAGACAATTGAAGCAAATAATCAAATTTTAACAAAGGGAAGGCTGTCAAATGTCAATATACCTTGGTTTGGAACGTGATTTTGAGAGCTCTGAATGGGTGTTGATCAGAGAAATGGATGTCTAAGAGAAAGACTCCACCAGCATAAGGGCTACTTGGGGGACCAACCATGATTCCTTCCCAATGGAACGGGCTATCAATAAACCTAACTCTGCAACCTTGTGGAGGATCTGTCTGGAAATTCTGGTACTCAGCTAGAACTCTCTTATTAATCAATCCACTTGCTGAACTCCACAAAGATAAATTCTTGCCCCAAATATTAGCTGTTAGACCACCAAATCAGCAGTTTTAGTGACTGATTTAATAATGAAAAGAAGAAAATGAAATAAAAACTAGTGAGAGTCTACACAAAGATGATGAATTAGACTACTTTAAGATTGCATCTCATTTATCTGAGCTCTTATAAAAACATCCTAATGAAAATGGATAAAATGATCAATTTTCTCTGGCTTGAACAAGTGAACAACTTCAACTCAATTTCCAAACCCACATATAGGAAAGGCTCTTGGAAAAGCACAATCAATTAGATCAATACGAAAACATTAATCGAACTTCAAACTTGTTTTTCTGGGTTTAAGAGACTTACCTTAATCATGATTCCAAATAATAGCCTATAAACATAACGATCTTATAATTCAAGAAAACCTTAATAATAGAAAGAACTTTAAGATGGTATTACCAATAACGCATCTCCAAGTAGTACAGACAAGGCTACATCTTGCAAGATCCTTTGGGTCTATCCTCCTTATATTCAAGTGGTGTCTAAATATACGATCGATGAGATCTCTTGGTAGGTCAGACCATGAACGTTGAGCCATTGAAATACAAAAGAAGCTCAAGCTTAAAATTTTGAGGGGCAGGTTTGGTTACCAGTATAATTTGTTGGATTTTAGGCAATGGGAATTTATGAACTAAGAGTTTCACAAAATATGACAAGTAGCAGTTGGATAACTTCTCTATGAAGGAAAATGCCAAGCTTTAATCTATTAATTAAGTCAAGTCGTGAACAAAGTCAAGGCATATTTTATATTCCCATGAGTATGACAATACTATTCTAGATTCTAAATATGGTTTGTTTGTTTCTATGGCATTAATGGAATTTATGAGCTAAGACAAACAATAGAGTTTCACAGAAATAATACTAGTCTTACTAGGAAAGCTTTTCTATGAAGGAAAATGCAAAACTCCTAGTCCTATCTATAAATATATATATATATATATATAGATATATATAGGAAGAAGTCAAGTCGTGAAACCTTTTTCCATGACATTACCATTCTTGAGGATGATTGGATGAGAAGAATAAATTCTTTTTAATCCACTGACAAAAAATTGATACTAATGACCAAAAAAAAAAAAAAAAAGTTATACACAAGTTAGAATAAGTTAAAAGTAAAATTTAAAAAGTATAGAGTAAAACTTTTTGTGAGAGAGAATTGAGCCAATGCACCAGGTGCAATACCTAACAATTTCATATCTCAGTCTTATATTGAGCTACAAAACCAAGTGATGTATATAGAATCATTTGGTACTATTGTAGAAAGTACAACTTTAATAGTTGAGTTTTAATTGTAAAGCTTTTGATGTGAGAAATAACAAAAGATGATTGTAGCCTACAGGTGCCTTTGACTTGGGCACAAAGCTCTTCAAGTAGGGGAGGAGAATTAGGCTTGGTTCTCTCCGCAGGATGGACCTAGGGAATACTCCAAGACACAAAGAAGCAGTATATATATATATATATATATATATGAGTCATGTTAACGGATGCTCTTAATGTTATTGTTAATAAATCATATTAAAAAAGTTTTAACACTACTTTCACGGAAGAGAACAAATTATTGAGTACACAGTAGACTTTGGCCTTAATTAATCTGGCTTGGGCTGAATGCACAAGTATTGTGAACCACTTAGTCCAACTTGGCTCCCATCACTAATGGACCCAACTCCAATCAACTCTATTGCCATTCTAGAATCAAATCCATCTAAGGCCCAATTTTCTTTTAAGCATGTAGAAATTGTGCAGGGGCTACGGAGGTGAGACATTGTGAGGAGCATGTGCAAAATCATTGTGCACTGGAGAAAATAACACTATGGACGAATGACGGTGTTACTTCAATTCTTGTGGATTCATAAGATGCAGCAAAGTTTAGGAGAATTTTTCTCAAGGGCCCTGACTATAGGGATCTGAGCAAATGCACAATGTTCAAAAAAATTGCATAAGAATATAGACAATTCGTAGTTTTCTTAATATTAATTAACCAAAATCTTGGGCAATAAAACCAATTGGGCACACCCGTGGCAATTTCATAATTTTTTTTTTTTTTTGGAAGTACCACTTTAAGGCAGCATGGAGTTACCATTCCTGAGGATGATTTATTTAGAACTTCTTTTTGGATCAAAACTATGGTTTGAATGTGAAGATTAGCTTATAAAACAAAGAAAAAAAAAATCATATGTATATGAGCCTAGTCTTCCATTTCATTGAAACTTTATATCCCTAGAGAACATTCAAGATTGATCCATAACACATGATATGCACACCAACTTGTGAGCTTACCATCTACACATTATGTCCACCATATTACATTTTAATTTAGGACAAAGTTTGGTTACAAACTTAATTGTTGCTTAAAGCTACAATTTCATTTAATATTTTTTTATTAGATGTGAATTTTGACAAATCCACTATTAGATTACATTTTTTTTCCTTAGATCCTCCATGTTTACAAAATTTCTAGAAATTCAAAGATTAATAGCTATATCATAAATCAATTATTTAAATTGTAAGTTTTTGTAATATAAAATTATATATAAAAAATAAGTTTATGGATCATGTACTAAATAATATCCAAATGACACAAAATTTGACATAAGTTTTAAAAGCATAAAGAACATGTAATCCAACAGTTAGATTTTTCAAATATGTACAATGTTAATTTTTTAAATGAAGTTATGGCATTTGACTACAACTAAGTTTATAACCAAACTTTGTCCTTTAATTTATATGTCTTAATATTAAGGGCCTGTTTGGTTGGAGGGGTGGAAAAGTGAGAGGATAGAAAATGGTGGAAGGATGAAAAAAGTGAGTTTGTATAAATTTACTCATATACTCTTGTTAAAAAATGATGGTCCATTAAAACAAAAAAGTGACAAACAACCAAAAAAAAAAAAAAAAGCAATCACCCAATTTATTAAAAAATAAAAATCATGTCTAGTTAAACAAAAAAAAAAGAAAAAAAGAAAAAAAAAGGAAGAAAAACAAAACAATTATCACACCCACAGCCCAGGAAAAAAAAGAAAAAAAGGCAATCTCCAGGAAAGAAAAGAAAAAAAAAAAAAAAAAAAGAGGCTACGTGACCACCCACAGCCCAGGAAATCAAAAAAAGAAAAAAAAAAGAAAAAAGAAAGGGGCAACTTGCCCAGCACAAAAAGAAGAAGAAGAAAGAACTGGACATGGGCATTTTTGTCCATTAAATAGCACCATTATTTCCTTTCAATTTTCTATCCATTTTTGAGAGAACACCCGGGCCCACTATTTATTTTTCTTCCTTCCCACCCCCGGGCCCACTATTTATTTTCATTTCTTCCCACTCAATCAAACACACTCAAAAAAGTGTTCATTCCCATTTTCTCTCTAAAGTTTTCCATCCACTTTATTTTACCTCCAAACAAACACACCCTAACAATTTAACATTAAGTGTTGAGAATTCAATCAGGAACCTTATGGCTCAATTACACTACATCTAGTTCCCTTGTAAACGAACTGAACTTCAAAATATTCTTCTCCAACTTATTTTAAGTTTTAAAAAAAAGTTTTGTGAATTTAGATTTATCAAAATTTACCAAACTGAGGCATCTCATATCCATTCTCTCCAAATAATTTAATAATCAAACTATATATAGTAGAAGTTATAAATCTTCAAAGAGAGATCAAAGGAAGAGTAACATATTCACAAATGATTTTAGAAAATGAAAACCAACATTGGCTTCGTTAATCCCTATGATAGAATTCTCGAAGAAGATACACGCAAAAAACATATTTGATGTCCAACTGCCTAATTGTATAAAACAAATTAGGTAATATTTGCCAAGAAGATTAATCAATTAAAAATCACCACAACCATATAACCGAGTCAATTTGCAACTTATCTTTGGGCACAAAGTTTCATTCTTCTAATTTTTGTTTGTACACCTACATTGGTGGTGTCCCCAATTTTATGCTTCTTGAGAAACTATGACCAATCTATTGCGCTTATCTGGCTTGCAGTAGCAAATTTCTTGGTCCAAACTCTTGCTCTTTCTTCATATTGAGTTCTTTGAGTCTTATATATGTGAGCAATCTCAAAATCAATAGGGTCATCAGGATCAGGGTCATTGAAGCGAGCATAGATTACTAGGAGAATGTGTAAAATGGTCGTCATTGGGCGCCATGATGCCTCAAGACATAACCCGCCTTGCCGGTCAATGTTCGGGTGATAAACCTACAAAGTTGCAAAATGATATTATTATCATTAAAACAAAATCAAATCATGATCAACCAGCTTATCAATTATTATATTTAATGAAAGACTGACAAATTATATTCTTCTGTTTACAGAAATTTTAATTTTACACCCTAAGCTTTCAAAATTCTAATTTGCTCCCCTAATGTTAGGTATCATTTGGATTTGCTCCCTTCCATCAATGCGTTGTGTCTAGCTTTCCATGAAACTACCAAATGGACACCCCAACTACACCTTCTATATTTGAATTTGTTTTGATTTTACACACTACGTGTGTGTTTGTTTTGATTTTGCATCCTCTATGTTTGAGATTGTTTTGATTTTGCACTCTCTATGTTTGGGTTTTTTATTTATTTATTTTTTTATTTTGAACCTAACGGACAGCTAGGCATGATGCATTAATGAAAAGGGAGTAAATCTAAACAATATCTAGTGTTAAGGGATTAGATCAATTTTTTGAAACTTTGAAGGTAATATCAAACTTATTCCAAATTTTAGAGGTGTAATTTGTAATTTAGTCTTAATGAAATGATTGTGTGGTGGTTTTGGCTCTTAGTGCTAATGCATAAAGACCTCTTAAATTACAAGCTTAAGAATCCCATAGGAAGGTCTCAAATAAGCACTTGAGATTAATAAAACAACAATAACCAAGTTTTAATCCCCAAAATTTGGGGTTCGCTAGAGATCCTCAACAAATTAATCAACATTTGTTATAAGTATTCTTTTCTACCATTTTATTATATCCAAATTCTTAAGTCGCACTCTCTAACTTCTTAACTAATATGTCATTTTTTTTTTTTTTTAATTTCTGCCAATGTTAAGAAGCAAAAATTAGAAAATAAGGAAAAATATTAGTATGCCTCCATTTACTCTCCCATAGCAATTACAATTGTTAGAAGCCACGGAAGACAAAAACAGAAATTGGAATATCTTGGTATAGGCAAGACAATAAGAACATGTTCAAAGTCAGAATGATGAAATGACATATCTCAAAGCAAAAACAAGAAGAAAAAAAGGGGGTTAAAAAGTAGGCTTCCTTTGCAAATTAAAAGGAAAGGCATGGAGAATTTTTTGCTATAACTGATACGGATCACAATTGTTATGTTGTATTGAAAGATAACTGCCTTTTATGAAGGTAAGGTGATCCTCCAAAAGGCTTTACTTATTTTTATTATTATTTATAGCCTAATTTCTTTTAAACTTACTTTATGTTAATTAATTATTGCTCCAATTGTTTGTTCTATGATCTATTATCCACATGGGTGGTGTTTATTATACACACAAAAGCAACTGCAATTGTGATTTAAAGTCACCATTTTTAAATTAGAAATTGTCAACTGCTTTTTGAGAGTGTGTAAAACTGTGTAAAACAGTTTGTGTAGCAAGTTTAACCCACATTTGATCTCAATATTAACAATAAAATTTTATATGACAAGGTTCATTGCTAATTATGAAGACAATTGAAGCAAAAAATCAAATTTTAACAAAGGGAAGGCTGTCAAATGTCAATATACCTTGGTTTGGAACGTGACTTTGGGAGCTTTGAATGGGTGTTGATCAGAGAAATGGATGTCTAAGAGAAAGACTCCACCAGCATAAGGGCTACTTTGGGGACCAATCATGATTGCTTCCCAATGGAAGAGACTATCAACAAACATAACTTTGCAACCTTCTGGAGGATCTCTCTGGAAATTCTGGTACTCAGCTAGAATTCTCATATGAATCGGCCTATGTGGTGAACTCAACAAAGATAAATTCTTGCCCCAAATATCAGCTGTTAGACCACCAAATTAGCAGTTGATTTAATAATGAAAAGAAGAAAAGGAAATAAAAACTAGTGAGAGTCTACACAAAGATGATGAATTAGACTACTTTTATTTCTACAATTATTTTTGCTAAAAGATTGCATCTCATTTAGAGGTAAGATCTGAGCTCTTACAAAAACGTCATAATGAAAATGGATAACATGGTCATTTTTCTCTCTGGTTTGTTCAAGTTCAACCCAGCCTCCAAACCCATATATAGGAAAAACTCTTTGAAAAGTGTAATGAATTTGATCAGTATGAAAACATTAATCGATTAAAGAGTTTAACTACAAACCTGTTTATCTGGGTTTAAAAGTCTTAACCTTAAACATGAGTCCAAATAAAAGCCAGTAAATATAATCATCTTATAATTCAAGAAAACCTTAATAATAGAGAGAACTCTATGATGGTATTACCAATAACGCTTCTCCAGGTAGTACAGACAAGGCTACATCTTGCAAGATCCTTTGGCTCTATCCCCTTCCCCCCTATTTTCATGTGGCGTTTAAATATACGATCGATGAGATCTCGTGGCAGGTCAGACCGTGAACGTTGAGCCATTGAAATATAAAAGAAACTGATCAAGCTTAAAATTTGCGGGGCAGGTTTGGTTATCAATATGATTTGTTGGTTTTTATGGCATGGGAATTTATGAACTAAGACAAAGTGTTTCACAAAATCAGACTAGTAATGATCAAAAAAAAAAAAAAAAACAAAATCAGACTAGTAGCAGTTGGATAACTTCTCTATGAAGGAAAATGCAAAGCTTTAATCTATTCATTAAGTCAAGTCGTGAACAAAGTCAAGGCATATTTTTTATTCCCATGAGTACATGATAATACCGAGGATGATTGGATTGGATGAGATATAGATATTTATATTGGTGGAGGTGGGTTGTACCAGTCAAAGAAAGTTACAAGAAGTCAATACAAGAGAAAGTTTACAGGCGGTAGAAAATCAATATCTGTATAATAAAAGTTGAGATTAAAAATTGTAGTTGTGCCAAATAATTTTACCAAATTGTAAAATTTTTTTAAAATTTTTAGATTTTTTAATAAATTTATTCACTTACGTCTTTAAATAAAAATAAAAAATTTTTGATCTTTATTAACTTCTTTAGATAAAGTAATAATAAATGTTCCAATGAATTTTTCTTTTAAATTTTATAAAGTAACAATTTTACTAGCTTATGTTAGTTTTTTTTTTTTTTTTTTTTGGATAAACATTTATCCTACATCATTTATTTCCTAATAATAAAGTAACAAATTTAAAAGTATAATTTTTTTCTTCTTAATTTTTTTTTCTTTTGGAATAAATAACAAAAAATAGCTAATATTTATTAACTTTAACGTAAACTAAAAAAAAAAAAAATCTAATATGTAATTAACATAAACTTCTTAATTACGTAAACTCTTTTTTTTTTTTTTTTTTTTTTTGTTCATATCAAGTTATCAACTTCTTTACAACTTAAAATTATCTAATATAAAAGTGAGAATATATATACAGTTTGGTATATTTTTCCCTTTTCCTACTGTATGATTTCTTGATGTATTCTTTCATTCTCATACTTATCTTACCCATGAAACTTGCATGGTATTTGCCTTCTTCTTTTTGTTTTTTCATAAAATTCCCTTCTTTATTTTTTTTTTTCATTAGATTGAATATGTTTTGTGTGCGTGTTGCCTTTTGTTTAAGTTATTTTTGTTAAATTTGATCTAATTTATATGCTTATTATGGTCTTCAGAATTAGTTGTCTATCTTCCATGAAAACTAATAGATTAATTTTAACAAAAATCTTAGTCACTTTTTGAAAGATCTATTTTTCAATATGTGTAGATCCCACATGTAGCCATGAGACCGAGATTTGAGCACCCAAACCATGGTAATGAACATCACTCCACAAAGAATGGATACATTAAATTGATTAAATATAAAAAGGGTAATGTAAAAACAATGGATATTTAAGGTGATGTGAAATCTCCATGACTTCGCGGCCTCCCCCCTAGCTGTCAAATTTAATTCAACTTTCATGTGAGTATCTTTACTCTAACTCTAATTCTAGATTTTTTTTTAATGTTTAGAAATTAATATTATTTGTAATTATTGAATTCAGTGTTTCTTTGTGTCTATATATTTATGTGTGTGTTTTTGTGAATTTTACTTTCAATTTTTTTTAATTTTATAAATTTTGGTAGTTTCAATTTGTAAATTCAAGATGATTGCTTGAGGTTAAAGTAAAAATATTAGGTCAATTTTAATCATAATTCATGTAATTGTAGGGTGTTAGATGTTGATATTAATTTTATGCTTATTTACATTAATTAACATAAACATCTTTTTTTTATTTTTATTTTTTATAAATACAATATAGAAATTCAACTCTAGCATAATCTAAGTGTATATATATGTAAAGCTCCCTTCTAGAAACTTGAATCCCAACCCTTTCCCCCTACATCTCACAAGCACTTATATTTGTGGAATGACCATCGCACTAAGGGCGTGCAATGGTAATTAACATAAACATCTTAGCATGTTTAGTGTTGATATTAATTTGACACTTTGAGATGCAAGCGCTTCATTATAATTAAATATAAATGTTATTATGCCGGTATGTTATTATTATTTGTTGTTCCTCACCCTACTTCACCTTAATTATTATTTGAATAAGTAAAAGTTATGTCTTAGTCCGATCGAGTATAGCATTTCTCTTCAATTATTAATTAGTGTTTCTCAATAAAATTATTCATGTTATAAGTTTATGATCAAAACTGTGCAAAGCTTGGCCCATTTACTACTAAAAGCTTTTAGAAATTTAAAACTTGCCATAATCTTTAAAATATTTTTACTATTTTATTTGTTATTAAATTTAATTATATTATGAAATATATATATATATATATATATATATTAAAATTTATATATAATTCTTTTATTAAGCCGTGCATCGCACGGGCATAATACTAGTATATATAAAAGTGGAGACCTCATGTTCACATTAACTTATTTTACTATTATCTCATTAATATCTCATTAATTTATTAAACTTATACCACACCTTTCACTATCCTTCATGTCTTTTAGCATACCCACTATTTTTGTATTTAAAAAAGAAAAAGAAAAAAGAAGAAGTAAGGACTAATCATACCCACTATTTTTGTATTTAAAAAAGAAAAAGAAAAAAGAAGAAGTAAGGACTAATCATACCCACTATTTTTGTATTTAAAAAAGAAAAAGAAAAAAGAAGAAGTAAGGACTAATAGTAATAACTAATGAGATTAGACTCTAGAGAGAGATAGAGAGACACAAAAATATTGTGGATTATAAAATAAAACGCACTATTTCACTATATATTACCAAATTAAAAGACTTGAAACTAACAAAACATTTGAAAGAGAGAGAAAGAGGAATCTGAGGGGTCTCCACCTCCGTTATATTAGTCTCCCACCACTATCAAGACACTGAAACCCTTACGGGTAAATTTTTTTCTATTTAAATTAGGGGCTTAAATATGATTTATGTTTAAGTAATTTGGTTAGCTTTTTTTTTGGGTATATAAGTAGAAAGAATATTTTGTGCACAATGTAAAGTCATATTCTATCATGGTTTAATTTTAAATCATCTATAAGACACAGGCATACACACACTTGCCCACATTATGTCTTAATGTTGCATTATCGATGAGTGAAAGACACTCAGAGAGTTGGGTATACTTTTATTTCATAGTATGAAATATGTGAACACAATACAAATTAGTTTATTTTCATGGTCCCGTTACTCTTTTGCATTTATTTTTGGTTTCATGATTTAAAAAAATAATAATCTTACCTTAAGAAGACTATAAATATGCAATGAAGCTACTAAACCAATTTTTAATATCTCATAATGTATATGCTTCTTTACTCTAATTTAGTTTACTTTTTCTTTATAATATACGTAAAACATTATCTAAAACCGTTTTACATAAAATATTACAAAATTATCTGTACATTGCACGGGCAACTTATTAGTCGCTACCAGTGTCAAAAACCAAGAGATAGACAACGAGTTACAAAACAAAGTGATGTACGTATAGGGTCCCCTTGGTATATTCTTTGGATGTAGAACTTTAATTGCAGAGTTTTTAGCGGTAGAATTAGTATGATAAAAGAGATTTAACTGAAAAGAGTTTTAAGGTTTTTAGAGAGTTTGGCAAGCGGATTAACTAATTAAAAAGCAACACAAACATGTAACAGAGTTAGTTTGCAACTTCTTTTTGGGCACACTCGATTTTTTTTTTTGTACGCATACATCAGTGGCTCCCCAATTTTATGGTCCTCGAGAAACTGTGACCAATCTGTTGCGCTTTTCTGGTTTGTAGTAGCAAATTTCTTGATCCAAGCTCTTGCTTTTTTCTTCATATTCAATCCTCTTTGTCTTATAGACGCGAGCAATCTCAAAATCAATAGGGTCATCGGCATCAGGGTCAAAGAAGCATGCATAGAGTACTATGAGAATGTGTAAGATGGTCGTTGCTGGATACCATGGTGTATCAAGATATAACCTGCCATGTTCATCAATGTTGGGGTGATAAACCTACAAAGGTAAACAATTATATCATCAGAACAATATCAAATCATGATCATCATCTTATCAATTATTATATATAAGGACGCACAAAATTGCCAAGAACTGGAATGACTCTCAATATTAATGGTTTTGGCTTTATGTGCTAATACATAAACACCTTTACAAGCTTAAGAATTCCATTGGTAGGTCTCAAATAAGCACACAAGGTAAAACAACAGCTACTATAACCAGACTGGTGTTCTTTTTAAATATTTTGTTCTATTCAAAGTCATACTCTTTACTTTTTAATGAACATGTCTTTTTTATTACTTCTAATGGACAATATCTGTTTTTTAAGTATGCCCATTTACTCTTCCAATAGCAATCACAACTCTTAGAAGCCATGGAAGACGAAAACAGACATTGGGATATCTAAGTATAGGCAAGACAATAAGAACATGTTCAGTGTCAGAAAGATAAGATAACATATCTCAAAGCAAAATCGAGAAGAAAAAAGGCTACTCTATCAATAAGCCATGCTTCTCATCAGCCCAAAAAGAAAAAGGAAAACTTCTCTTTTTTGGTAGGGGGTAGAAAAAGACAACTAATTGGTTGCAAGGAAATGGACTAGCAAAACTAGAGAAGACTACCTTTGAAAATTAACAGGAATTGAAGTTTATGGTGTAGAAATTGAAGGTTAATTAGGTGATCCTCCAAAAGGGATTTTTATTTTATTTGTTTTAATTTTTAAGCCTAATTTCTTTTAAACTTAATTTATATTTGTTATTACTCCAATGCGAGAGAGAATTGAGCAATTGCACTAGTTGCAATACCTAGCAATTGCATATCTCAATCCTATAGTGAGCTACAAAACCAAGTGATGTACATAGAATTGTTCAGTATTATTTTAGGAAGGACGACTATAACAGTAGAGTTTTTGACATGAGAAATAACAAAAGCAACATAACAAAATTATTTATTTATTTTTTTGTTTTTGTTTTTGTTTTCTAAATTGTTTTTTTTTTTTTGGCATTTTCATATTCAAACCAATATTAATATCGCAATAATATGATGAAATCATATTTGGGGTGCTTCATCCCTATCCTGTCCCCTCCTCGGATTGGGAAAATCTGTGCAGGATAGGAGTGGGGTGGGAATGAGATGGGAGTATATTGTCATCTTTAATGATGTCACATTAAGGTTAATGAGGTTGAAATGAAAGAAAAATGGGAGAATTAGTTAGATTGTGTTGAAGAGAAATAATTTATTTATTTATTTATTTTTATGAGTTTGTAATAGAATATCTACACACACAAAATTATAAATAGAATATGCATAAATTATAGACATTTGGGGTAGGACATGGTGAGGCAAGCAAAACCCATCTCTACCCCCATCACCTTTTCTGGACAGAAAAAAACTTGTGTGGGTAGAGTTGCAGTACAGTTTTGATTTTTTTCCCCCTGGATTCTCCATCCTACTAAACTTGTCAAAAAAAAAAAAAAAACTATGGCTAACATGAGAGTATCTATTCCTTCTTGATAGAGTGTTGTAATTTATAATATGAATTAGGAGTGGCAAAATCTAACACGACCTGCGAACTTGACACTACTAACCCGTTTATAAACAGGTCATAAGTTGAGACTAAACGGATTTGGGTCATATTCAGATTGACACGAGCTAACCCGTTTAATAAACAGGTCATATTCGTGTTTAATATGCTAACTTGTTTAACCTGTTTAGCTTAATAAATTTATTAGTTATTTTGATTTTATTGCTTAATTTATGGTTGTTTTTATATGTTTATTACTATATTTATGGTTGTAATTGTATTTTAATTTTAGATATATGAGAATTGTAAAAATTATATAGGTTAGATATGACCTATTAATCAAATAGATTATTAAACAGGTCATTTGTATTGACCTTTACATGACTTGTTAATTAAGCGAGTTAAACGTGTCAAGTTAAGTCAACTTGTTTAATAAAAAGGTTGTGTTTAGGTTGATGATTTCTGACACATTTACTAAATAGGGTTGGTTTGAGTCAACCCATATAACTGAATACTCATGACTTGACATGACACGAACCTGACTTGCGAATACAAATTGACACCCCTATTATGAATAGCTCTAGGAACTTCACTCACTGTCCATCATCTTTTGTAGGGCTTGGGCAAAGGCTATCACTTTTCCAGTCCTGAGTTGACCTCCTAGTGCGGGAAATAACACCCACTCTTTAAATTATTGAAGAAAAATTAAGACAAATCATTATAAAACAAAAGCTTAAGAGAAATATCATTAACGGGTCTTGAAGGGACACAAAGTCACAAACACTAACTCTCTAATGGCCTGTTTGGGAGTTTAGAGAGGGAGAAGAGTAGAGGGGAGTAGAGGGGAGGAGAGTAGTGGAGAGGAGAGTAAAGGAGAATAGTTTTTCTCCACTTTATTTGGATGTTTTTAAAATTAGTAAGGGGGAAGGGAGTAATTAGCCATTCCTCTTATTTGGATGTTTTAAAAATTAGGATGAAAAGGAATAGAAATGATTTAAATAGACAAATTTACCCTTATTTGAAAATAAACTTACAACATTAATTTATGATTAATTTGTTAGATTAAATAATTATGACTATAGCATGTAATTTTTTTTTGATAATATATATTTTTTTCTAATGTGAATTAAATAATCAACATTGGTCTATGATTAAATATTTTTTGTGCTTTTAAATAATCACTTAAGTTTCTCTCACGCCGTCTAGGGTTATCTGCCAGGGTTCGCTAGTCAGGGTTCGCTAGCCAGATTTTCCCAACGTCGAGAGTAGAATATCGTCCCTCCCTTTGTGGAGGTTTGTTGTTCCCTCCAAGCCGGTGTGCCTGGTAGGACGGTAGGTATTGTTGTGGTCCTCTGTTACGGTGGGGTGGGGCAGAGCTTCTCATAACCATGGCGACTATTGTGGATCTCTGGTCCCGGTTTTCATTAACAGAAGATGAAGTGAATGGGGCTGATGTGCCTCGGAAAAAAGAGGTTGCCATTGTTCGTTTAGCAGCAAAATTCTTTACAAAGCGAGTGGTTAATGCAGAGGCAGTCAGTCGGACTTTCAAACCGCTTTGGAAACTTATTGGAGAGATGAAGATTCGAGACATAGGTGGTAACATACTACTGTTTGAGTTTGATGATGCGTTGGACTTGGAAAGAGTTCTGGAACTTGAGCCATGGACTTACGATAAAAGCATAGTTGTTTTCCGGCGTGCGGTGGACGCTGAATCAGTGGCCCTGCTCTCGTTCGATTCCGTTACTTTTTGGGTGCAACTCCACAACGTACCTGACCTATGTCTCACACAAGCAACCGGTGAAGCAGTAGGCAACACAATTGGGTCTATAGTGCAGGTGGCTGATCCGAAGGATGATGGTGAGGGGGGTGAGTTCCTGCAAATTCGGGTAGTGATTGATATTACAAAGCCCTTTCCGCGATGCTGCAAACTGTGGTCTGAGGGAGAGCATGTTGGATGGGCATTGCTTAAGTTCGAGCGACTCCCAAATTTTTGTTACTGGTGTGGAAGAGTCACTCACAATGAGAGAGACTGTGAAGTATGGCTTCGGGGGAGAGGAAACTTGAAAAAAGAGGAGCAACAGTATGGAGACTGGCTTCGTGCCGACCCGGTGCGTAACGCAAAAAAAACAGTGGTGGTTGTTTCTGGAAGTTCTCGTGGAAAACCGCTGTGGAAGAAGGGTCCTGCAATGGAGAAGAAACAGCCACATGCCAAAGATTTGTCCGGCCAAGGTGCTCATGGCTTAGATCTCGGCAAGGGGGTTATGGAAACAAGCTTTCGGACTGAGGCAGTGTCTATGGAGGCCGAACCATCAGGTGTGATTGTGACTAAGGCTAATAATTTGCATGGAGGTGTACTTAGTAATATTGGTGGAAACTCTGTTGAGTTGAATAAGAGTATGGGCAACTTGGTGGGTCAGCCAACTCTTATTATTCCCATGCAAGAGTCCTTAAGTACGGAGGGTGGGGTTGGATTTAGTGAAGGGCAGAAAGGTGTTTTTTCTTTCAGTGCAAAACAGTTTCCATTAGCAGATAGTACAAATGGGGCAGCCACGGAGTCTCTGAAAGGCTCTAAGAAAAAATGGTCACGACTATTGCGTGAGGCTGGAGAACCCAACTCAAGTTCAGATATGGAGATCTTAGAGAGCAGGAGGCCAGAGCTGGAAACTTTGGATTTGACTGTTCGAAAGAAGAAGAGAGTTTGTGCAACAAGTAAGGGGGGTAAAGATAACGATCAGGTGGTGGCTGGTTTCCAGCACCACCAGTCACAATGAGTTGCCTTAGTTGGAACTGTCGTGGGCTTGGGAACCCACAGACAGAATCCGAACTTGCTGACTTGGTTGGCAAAAAAGATCCCAAAATGGTTTTCCTCATGGAGACCAAAGTTGATAAGGAGGTTGTTGAGAAGATAAGTCGTAAACTGCAATACAAAAATTTTTTTGTTGTTCCACGGCATAATAGGGGAGGGGGGTTAGCATTGTTGTGGAAAGAGGATTTTGCAATGAAAGTCCTTACTTCGTCTGATAATCACATTGATGGGGTGGTGGATCAAGGAATGGATGACGCCTGGCGTTTCACGGGTTTCTATGGAGAGCCTGAAACTGCTAGCCGGGAAAATTCCTGGAATCTACTTAGAGATTTGTACCACAGATACAATTTACCTTGGATATGTCTAGGTGACTTTAATGAAATTCTAAAACTTGAAGAGAAGCAGGGTTGGTTGGATAGGCCTGAAAGACAGATGCAGGGGTTTCGGGATGTTTTGGATTATTGTGCTTTTAAAGATCTTGGTTTTAATGGCTTCCCTTTTACTTGGTGCAACAGAAGACCGGGTATCCATAATGTTTGGATCAGATTAGACCGTGGGGTGGCAACAGTGGATTGGATTTTGAGGTTTCCTACTTCTCGCATTCATCACTTAGAATGTTTTCATTCAGATCATAGACCGATTCTGCTTATTTCAGATGCTGAGCAAAAGAGGTTCTATAAAAAGGGGCGGCCGTTCCGGTTCGAATCTATGTGGCTTAAAGATAAATCTTGTGAGGATGTGGTGAAACATTCATGGGCTGACTTAAACGAGTCTAACCCAACTAGAATTTTGTTAAAAAAAATTACAAGTTGTCAAGAAAATCTTAGCACATGGAACCGGGTTACCTTTGGGCATGTGAGAAACACTTTGGCCAAGAAGTTGAATGACTTGACTCATGCTGAGGAGGCTGGCCTGTACAGCACCAATCCGGACCAGATTGAAATGCTTCGATCTGAAATTAATTTGCTTAAGATCAAGGAGGAAGCAATGTGGAAGCAGCGCTCTCATAGCGAGTGGTTGAAGGAGGGTGACCGCAACACTCGATACTTTCATTGTAAGGCAAATCAACGAAATAAGCATAATTATATTTTGGGGTTGGAAGATGAATTTGGCATTTGGACCGAAGAAGAAGATCAAATGGGCAGAGTGACAAGTTCTTATTTTGATACTATGTTCACCACTTCAAATCCAACTGGCTTCGATGAGATTTTGGGTGGTTTACTCCCTACAGTCACTGAGGAGATGAATGCTAGTCTGAACAAACCATACAATGCTGATGAGGTTCTCAAAGCTCTCCATCAAATGGCCCCTTTCACTGCACCAGGACCAGATGGTATGTCCCCTATATTTTATAAATCCTTTTGGCATATAGTTGGTAAAGATGTGACAGAGGTAGTTCTGACAGCTTTAAGTTCAGGTTCCATACCAGAATCTATTAATTCTACCTTTATAGCACTTATCCCCAAAATAAAAGACCCAAAGAAAGTTTCAGATTTTAGGCCCATAAGCCTTTGTAATGTGGTTTACAAACTCATTGCTAAAGTGTTGGTTAACCGTTTGAAACTGATTTTGCCCTATGTAGTTTCTGATTCTCAGAGTGCTTTTCTTTCGGGAAGGCTCATTACTGATAATGTGCTGGTTGCATTTGAGACTCTCCACTTCTTGAAGCGAAAAACCCAAGGTAAAGATGGGTACATGGCTCTAAAGCTTGATATGAGTAAAACTTATGACAGAGTGGAATGGGATTTCTTGGAAAGGGCAATGTTGCATTTGGGGTTTTCAGGTAGTTTTGTTGCCACTATTATGTCTTGTATCAAGACTGTATCATACTCTGTTTTGTTTAATGGGGTGCCAGGTAGAACCATCAAGCCTAGTATGGGGCTAAGGCAAGGTGATCCGTTGTCGCCATATTTATTTCTGCTCTGTGCCATGGGTCTACAAGGTATGCTCCACAAAGCTGAATCTGATGGTGCTATTAGGGGAGTGTCAATTTGCAGGACTGGGCCACGTGTCTCTCATCTATTCTTTGCAGATGACAGTGTCCTTTTCTGTCGGGCTAAAGAATCTGAATGCCAGGAAATTCTTCATATCTTATCTATCTATGAAAGAGGTTCGGGTCAAAAGATAAACCGAGATAAGACAAATATCTTCTTTAGTTCCAATACTCACCAGGATATCCAAGTCAGAATTCAACATCTGTTGGGTGTTCCAGCTATCAGGCAATATGAGAGATACCTGGGGTTACCTGCATTTGTGGGGAGAGCAAAAAAGCAGGGGTTTACTTACATTAAGGAGAGAATTTGGAAGAAGATCCAAGGTTGGAAGGAGAAACTCCTTTCCCAAGCGGGTAGAGAGGTGCTTATCAAATCGGTAATCCAAGCCATTCCAACATATTCCATGAGTTGTTTCAAACTTCCAAAGGGTTTAATTCAGGAAATAGAGGTTATGATCCGAAAATTTTGGTGGGGCTGCAATGGAGACAGTAAGAAAGTGCATTGGGTGAAATGGAAAAAACTTTGTCAACCTAAAGAGTGTGGAGTCATGGGGTTTAAGGAGATTGAGAAGTTTAATGATGCATTGTTGGCCAAGCAAGTTTGGCGTATGCTTAAAAATCCGGATTCTCTTTGTCATAGAGTCTTTAAAGCTCGATTTTTCCCGGATTGCTCCATTCTTGAAGCTAACCCTTCGGCTAATGGGTCATATGCATGGAAGAGCATTTTAAGTGCAAGGGATGTGGTGCGGAAAGGTATGGTTTGCCGGATAGGTGATGGTAAAACAGTGAGGTTAAAGGAGGATAAATGGCTCCCGGATCAAGTGTACCGTTCAGTTAGTTCTCCTCTCCCTTCTATTCCCCCTGATGCAAAGGTTAGTTTGCTTATCGATGAGGAGAATGGATCTTGGAAGGAAGCTGAAATTGAACAAAATTTTCTGCCACATGAAGTAAAGAAAATCATGAGCATTCCTCTAAGTACTAGACTGCCTCAAGATTGTCCTATATGGTCAAAAACGCCTTCGGGTAATTTCTCAACTCGAAGTGCCTACAAGCTGTTGATTCATGATGCTTCGGTCAGCAGCCCAAGTAGCTCAAATCCTCACCCCCAGAGACATCTTTGGAGAGGTGTTTGGATGCTACGAACCCCAAACAAGGTGAAGCACTTTACTTGGCGAGCTTGCAGCAACTCACTTCCAACAATGGACAACTTGCATCGTCGCCACATTACTCCATCTGCCAGCTGCAATGCTTGCCAGACCCAATCTGAAGATATCTTGCACGTGGTTTGGAGCTGCCCTGAGGTGGCAAATCTGTGGAGTACACTTAGCTGGGTGCAACACTCAAGCCCTCACTCCCCGGGGGATTTTGCTAACCTTTTCTTAAGTTTTCTGCAGGTACGAGATGATTATAGGGTGGAGTTCTTTGCCATTTCAACTTGGCTGCTCTGGAATAGACGAAATTCCATTCATTTTCATCGTCCGGCTCGGCCACTGAATCAGGTGTTCTCGGAAGCTGCCAGAATATTGCATGATTTCCTTGAAGCTCAAGAGGACGTACCAGCCATAGTTAGGAACCCAGTTCAGCAGAAATGGTCCGCCCCAGCACAGCATCAGTACAAAGCCAACTTTGATGGAGCTATTTTCAAAAGTAACAACTCTGCCGGTTTGGGTGTGATAATTCGAGATTTCAACGGCGCGGTCATAGGCGCTCTCTCAGCCCGAGTTCCACTACCTCAGTCCGTGGCGATGGTCGAAGCACTAGCTTGTCGGAGAGCAGTCCAATTTGCAGTGGAAATTGGTCTTCACGAAGTGGTCTTTGAAGGTGACGCAGCAGTGATCATCAACGCCATTGCTCAGGGATCGGCCAACCAGTCCTTGTATGGTCACATAGTTGATGATATTTTAGCCCAAGCTTCTCTCTTATCTTCCTCTGTTTTTTGTTTTGCTCCTCGGTTATGTAATTCAGTAGCAGACGCCTTGGCCAAACGTGCTAAAGTTGGACCTGACTTACAAGTTTGGTTAGAGGAGTTTCCTGAAGACATTGCCCCTCTGGTTTTGGGTGATGTCCCTTAATGTTTCTTTTCATCATTTCAATAAAAGCCCAGCCCGTTTTTGGGGTCTGGTTTCTCAAAAAAAAAAAAAAAAAAAAAAAACCATCTTTAATTAATAATAATTAAAATAAGAAAAAAATGTTATTTAGAGAAAATAATTAAACCATCCAAATATTCAATATATTCTCTGAGTGACAAAATTATATAAAACTTTGAATCAACATTTTTCAACATCTGGAATCACTTTGCATAAATTATTCCATTTGCAATAGTAAAATGCTTAATTTAATTCCCAATTTCCGATGATTTTAATCTTCAATACTTATTTTGCTATGTGTTGACTTTCTCGCTTACGTGGCAGCTATTGATAGGACAGTCTTATAATTTACCAAACTGTCATGTGCGTTAACCAATGAACTCAAATAAACTTCTCTCGTAAGCGTTTGGTTTCGAGAAGTGCGGGTCAAGAAAATTTTTTTCAAAAATTATTTTCTCAAGAAAAAAAAAAAAAAAAAAAAAAAAAACCCTAGCCTCCCAAATGAGCCGCCATAGTAGTAGCAACAGCAGAAGAAGCAATCGTTCTCCTTCATCAAATTGACTCTGTCTCTGCATCTCCGGCGATCAGATGCAGTCGGAATGGCGATCTGACCGGCGAGAGATCCGGTTCTTAAAAGCCAGCAAGTACCCCTAGCGTGTCAGTGCCGGAGCTCCGGTTTACCTCCGCTGTGCTCGAATACCTTGCTACAGAGGTTAGACTTTAATTTTTTTTTTTTTTTTTTTAGGTACGATTTCGTGGGGGTGTTTGGATGCCGAGAATATGTGGGAAACTGGGTGTGACTGATTTTGTGTTTTGTGATCGTTGCTCTGTTAGTTTATGGATTTGGGTATTGGATATTTGGATCTATGCAATTAGAGACTTTGTGTAGTATTCGGTTTTGGGTTTCTCTTTTCTGTTTGGTTGCTGCGAAAATATTGGATAGAAACTGTAAAGATACTAAATTTAGTAGAAATTGTGTTTGCTTTGTAATAAAGCACGGGGAAGATTTGTCATTTGTAGTGTTAAATTTTCTCAGGAACAAACAAAGATTATTTTTATAGTCTGTGTGTAATTTTGTTAATATAATAAGGTTAAATTTAGTAATTTATTTTGTTAATAATTTATGTATTTTACTTTCATTCAAAATCACTCCAATTTGGAGGAATTAAAAATAGGGGGCAAGAGGGAGTTGAAACCCCTCCAAATTTCTCTCGTTCCTTCTCTAAAAAACTTCCAAACAAGGTAATTGGATTACTCTCCTTCTCTCTACTCTACTCCTCCTCCTTTTTTAAACATCCAAACAGGCCATAAATTATTGAAAATAAGGCATAAAAGTATAAAACCATTGTAGGACAAAAATTTGATAAGAGGAATATCAATAAGAAACCTTAAAGGGATACATATCTGTGAGCTGCCGTCTTTGATTTTTTTCCCCCCTCTTAACATAATAATTTTAAAAAATTTTAATTAAAGATTACACAATCAAATTATTAAGTAGGTGGTTTGGCATTAGAAATTTAGGAGGAAACAATAATTAGTTTGTAAAATGTTTAGTCTAAAATTATGAGTATCCTGAAATTCTTTTAGAGTAATTGAGAAAAGCTATGTTCCAATAATGCTGGATAGCCATGATTTAGCTAGAGTAATTGGGAACCTAAATACTGTATCGCAAGGTAAATTATACTGGAATGTTGAGAATGTTATAATTTGATTTCAGTTGTTGTTGTTATTTTTTTTTTTTTTCAATTTTTTCTCTAAATTTATTTTGGAACAATATAACCTTTCCATGCACCAATCAAGACACCATCACAAAACTCACAACTTAATTCTTCCCAACATTTTGTTTCGAAATCACATTAAAACATGTTCTATATTTTAGGGGAATTTACATGTTCTATATTTCAAAATATAATTTAGAAGGGATGACAATTTGTGTTTATAGGTCGGATTTGTGTCGTGTCAAGTCATGAGTATTCGGCTATATAGGTTGACTCGAACTTGACCTGTTTAGTAAACGTGTCTGGAATCCTCAACCCCAACACAACCTATTTAATAAATAGGTCAACCGGAACCAACACGTTTAACTCGTTTAATTAACAAGTCATGTAAATGTTAATACAAATGACCTGTTTAATAATCTATTTGATTAATAGGTTATACCTAACGCATATTATTTTTTTTTTATCAATTCTCATGTATCTAAAATTAAAATACAATTACAACCATAAATGTAGTAATAAACATATAAAAACAACCATAAATTCAGTAATAATATCAAGATAACTAATAACTTTGTAAGTTGAATGGCTCAAACGGATCAAATAGGTTCGCATGTTGAACACGAACACAACTTGTTTATTAAATGAGTTAACCGTATCAACCCGAATATGACTGAAACCTGATTTAGCTTTAATCCATGACCTGTTTATAAATGGGTTAATCGTTTTAGGTCACAGGTCGTGTCAGATTTTTGCCACCTTTAGCTCTTTTTTAGCTAAATGTATAGTAATATTTACCTCTACAAATTGTCTCTGGTCCAAATATAACTTATCATCTTCACCAAAAAAAAAAAAAAAAAAAAAAAAAAAAAAAAAAAAAAAAAAAATCCCTTATCAGAATCACATTTTAGAGGTCTACATTGAGGTCTTCCCATATATGAATCATGAACCTACCATTGAGCAAAATTATGTATAGCAACCATCTTGCTCATTGCCTCCTGGGAAACTTATTGTGTACTCCCTAGGAAACTTTAAGCTTGAAAGTACAAAAAAAGCATCCCACAATAAAAGGAAACTTTTGTAGTCCCACATCAAAGACAACTCCCCCCACTTGCTGCCTTATAAGCCTAAAGCCGAAGGAGTAGTGTACCATCAGTTATTAATAATTGATGGTACACTACTCTTTCGGCTTTAGGCTTATAAGGCAGCAAGTGGGGGGAGTTGTCTTCGATGTGGGACTACAAAAGTTTCCCAGGGAGTACGCAATAAGTTTCCCTATGAGTACAAAAAAGCATCCCACATTTAGGGTATTACTCTTAAAAGTAATAATTATAAATTATTAAATTTTTAATCTTTCTGCCTTTTTATATATTATTTCTCTCCACGTAAACATTTACTACCAATAAAAATTTCTTTCTCATCTTAAATTAAAATTTCAGAGAATTGGATTTACTAATATACACCAATAGAAACCATAAATTTTGATACAATAAATAGATATGAACCTCCATTTCACATTTGGTTATAATTAGTGCCTACACACGAAACCATTCAACAATTGTGATGATAAGATAATTTTATCTAAATCTAGATGAGAGAGATGGTCATCCTGGTTTTCACGTTGAGGTTTATCAATGGGTTATTTGGCACCGAAATCAAGGGAGTCAATACTATACCGGAAATTGTACCGGTTTGGCTAGCGGTACAATATATTTAGAATATTGGTCAATACCAATGTACCGTTTCAGGTTTACCGCTATATATATATATATATATATAAATTCATAGATTAGACTAATTTGTAATCTTAAACCCCACACAAGCCTAAGCCCAAGACCAAGTCTATACATCTATATCTATAAAAAGAATTAAAAATCAAGTTAAATTTAAAATACTAAGCTTACCTTTCAGTGCTTTCACACGTGAACTAATTGAGGGCTTTAAAAAAAAAAAAAAAAAAAAAAAAAAAGAACAACTGACATGCCAAAGGACTTTTGACCCTTTTTAGGGACTAGGAGTTAATTAAAAAATGAAAAAAATCTGACATGAAAGTTGCTTTTGACTTTGTACATCACTTTTGCAAGCTGTCAACTTTATTGAGTGTTTAAGAGTATCTTCAGCAGGCTTTCTAAATTTTTGTCTGTTTAAAAAATGAACAGTGATATTTAGTTTTTACTTACTCATTTTTTCAAATACACTTTCTAACAGATTTTTTATCCCATACTCTATCTCATTTAAATATTCTCTATTCCTATATTTAAATACTCTTACCAAATAGCCCCTTAGCATTTATTTTATCAAACAAAATATGTCAACAATAAGGACAAGAATGCATATATGTAGAGTATTTAAAATTGGTGCTTTACATAGAATAATAAATGCTAAGGGCTATTTTTCATCCCCACGTTTCTTTTCTTTTCTTTTTCCCTCTTTTTTTCTCCTCCACACCTTTCCCTTTATCTCTATCTTCTCTAGCACTTTCTGGAGCCCTCTTTTCTTTTTTTCTTTTCTTCTCTTCGGCTGGAGCTCTGGGAGCACTTTTCTTTTTTTCTTTTCTTCTCTTTAGCTGGAGCTCTCTCTCATACATGAAGATCATCCGCTTGAGACTGAGTTTAGAGATGTTTGAGAGAAAAGATCAAGAATAGTTCTGTTGTTCGTTTTGATTATTGAGTGAAAATTAAAAATTTTAATCGGTTGTGATTATTGAGATTGAATTAATTCTTTTGCTCATGAATAGGTCTCTCTATTTTCTTTTTCTTTTTTCTGATTTCATTTGGTTTATGAGAAAAATTGTTTTTCGTTTTTGGATTGTTTGGATTGATTCTGCGTTTTGTAGCCGTTGAGATAAAGAAGAGAGAGAGTGTGAAGAAGAAAGAGGAACAGATGAAAGAGAAAAAAATATTTTTCTAATTCAGCCGGTATTATTTTAAGGGGAAAAAGTCTTAACTGCGAGTGACGCCGGTGAGTGGAGAGATAAGAGAGTGAAAACTTTTTTTTTTTTTTCTTCTTCTTTTTCTTGTTTCGGTCTGGTATGCATTTACCAGCCGAAACAGCCGGATTTTGCCGGTACGGCCGATATGCAGCCGGTACGTCTGGTATTTTTTCCGATACGAAATAAGGGGTGTATCTGTACCGGTTTATTGGCCGATACAGTATATACCGGTCGTACCAACCAGTACGGTACGAAATTCACTTCCTTGACGGAATTTAAGAAAATTCAATTAAATATATGGCACAAAATTAGACAATAATTAAAAAAACTACTGGAGTAATTTAGATTCTATTTATACTTTGATTTTAACATAATATATTTGATGTGTCACATTTGAATCAAAATTTCAAATAAAGACAAGCTGCGTACTCTGCCAGGTCTTTCCCCCCCACCCCCTGGTTTGGTCCTGTTATCTCTAAGAAGTAGGAATTGGAATTCCTGCCCTCAATGACATCTATAAAAGATGCAAATATAAAATGCACTGAGTTTTGAGAACCAACTTCATGTGAACAAGAGAATAAGTTGAAGTTAAAGTTCTTTAACTAGGCTGGTGGTTTTCTAAATATAAAATAAAATAAATTAAAACTCCCACCCTAGATTGCTAAAATGTTGTTAGAAATTGATGTTTCCAACGTCATCAAGTGATAGTTAGGGTTCGTTTGGATACAACTAAAAACTGAAAATATTGTAACAAAATAATTTTTAAATGTGTGAATAGTACCATGGAACCCATTTTAAATAAAAAAATTGCTGAAAAGTGAAATTTGTGGGTCTTGTGAATAGTGCACGAGACCCACTAGTGTGCATTGTGCACTGAAGAAAAGTCAACAATCACAGCCAAAAAAAAAAAAAAAAAAGGAAAAATGTGAAAACGCAAATGGGGGAAGCACAAAATGCGCTTCCCAAACGCACACTTAGTGATAATGGCATTTTTGTGGTTCCTCGTACGTTTTTCAAATGCCACCTCCCCTTCTCATTAAAAGGAGAAGAAGAAGAGTGTGATTCCTCATATGCGTCCAAATGTATGAGGTGCAGGTATAGAGCAAGATTCAATGGTGCATCAATTTACCTAGGGTCCATGTAAGGTTCTCTCTCTCCCCCCACACCCCCCCCCCCCCCCACACACACACACACATGTGCGCGCACAAATTATTACCTTTCTTTTTGCAAAATTTAATTTGCATTTTATTTTAATAAAATTAGATGCATCTTTACAAGAGTATTTCATTTTTAAGATTAAGAAATTTATCATTTAGTATATTAATGAATTTATAATTCTTTTGTCAACTTATAATGTCTAATTAAACTTTTATTTCAAAAATAATTAATAGTTTTTCCCTTTTTATTCTCATAGTACCTATAAGTTAAATTTTAATATTTTATGAATTAAATTTGATAAATTTGGAAATTTACAGTATAATTTATGCATATTATATTATTATGTGAATTATAATTTATTAAAAAACTAATTAAATAGTTAATAAAAATTCATTTCTTTATAAAAAATAAAATATGTAAGCATGACTCACCAATCTAACCAATTTAGATTGTTTTCTGCACATGTGATGGATTACATTGAATTGGATTAGGAATAAATCAACCAACAAGCTCAAATTGAGTTGAAAAAACTCTTCTTCAACCTAACCAATGGACACCCATAGCTTAAGCCTAGGGACAGCCCTAGGCCTAGGCCATTTAGGCCATGGCCTAAGGCCCCCTAACATAGAAAGCCCCCCAAATAAAAATGGGGCAAGTAAGTTAGTTTTTTTATTTTTTTTTATTTTTTTTTCCTTCCAATTCTAATTAAAAAAAAGAGTGTGTAACTTGCACATTTTTTTGTCACATAGGTCTTATAAATTAATATGTCCGATTATAATAAATAATTTGATATTCATTTATTCTTTTCTTGAAATGTCACATCAGTTTGTAAGTTTTTTTATAATAAAATTTGTAATACTTTAGCATCTTCTTCACCAAGAAAAAAAAAATTATGAATTAATAGAAATACAACACAATCACCAATTCACCATTAAGTGATTGAAAAATGCTAAAACTAATACAAATTTTATGAGAAAAAACTTACAAACTAATCAAACAATATAAAAAATGAATGTTTTGAATAACTTTTATTTATTGATGACTCGTTAGTTTGTAAAACTTACATAGGAATTATTACTAGCTCACTTTGAATGAATTAGTCTAATTAATTAGTAAGAATTAATAATAGATTTGAAATAAAATAAATATCATTTAAGTTATAATTAAATATAAAAAGGCCCCTTTAAAATTTTTGCCTTAGGCCTCAAACTATCATAGGCCACCCTGATTAAGCCCTCTATTCTCCTACACAATATGCTATTTATTCTAACTCTACCTTAAACAACGCTATTATCCCAAATCCTATATTATCGTTCCATCATTTTTTGTCGCACTCCAACTTATGAGTCCTAGGCCAGGTTCGGGTCTCATCTTAGGCCAGCTCGATTGTCAAACACTCAAATTGAAAAACTCATTGTATTATATTAAGTTGGATATGGTTCTAAAGGTTTCATCATTCATATAACAGGTTTCATAATCTGAATAGGATTGTCTAGCCAGGCTTGTTTGGAGACAAAGTAAGTGTACAAAGTACAAACTACTATTAGCCTTTAAATAATCAATTACTTAATTTGGTTTTTTTTTTTTTTTTTTTTTTTTTTTTTTTTTTTTTTTTTTTTTTTAAGGTGATTGTAACTCTATTGTGAATTGTGATTTGATTAAGAAATAACATTCAACATTGTGCCCCCGCAAACTTGTTTTAGAGCAATTCAACTGAATTGAATTGTGGTCCCCCCATATAGATGACTTCACGTCAAAATAGGGTGTCAAAACAAGTCAAAACCACATTGACACAAATAAAGTAATGAACTAGGTGTTGATTGTGAGTTAATCAAATCAACATAGAATCAACTCATTTATTAATCATGTCAAAATAGTTTAACCCATTTTGACATTAAACTATTTGTACTAAATACTAAATCATAAAAAAAATAAGCTAGCGTTAGGCTTCAACATTAGTTGAGGAAATAAAAAACCCTAGCCATACACTACAAAAAAAACTCTTGAAAACATGGCTATAGTTCGATTCGGCCTATGGTCGCGTTTTTAGCCGTGGTCTAAACCTAGTAACTATAGGTGCAATTGGTCTATAGCCACATTTTCACAAATGCGACTAAAGGCCAGGACCAATGGCCACGTTTTTAGAAACACGGCTATAGGACATACTTTAGCTACGTTTGTAAAAGGCAACTATAGGGAACAACTACAACCACATTTTAAAAACGTAGCTATAACCCTTTTGTATATATATATATTTTTTTGAATTTGGTTATAGCGGCGTTTTTAAAACGCGGCTATAGTTTTTTTTTTACCTGGGCAAATGGCAAATGCCTGACTACAAATGTTGCTATAACTTTTACAAATGCAGCTATAGGAAACTTGTCACACACTAAATTCCAGCTTGTTATTTGTTGCATTCAATTCTAGCAAATGCCTATCTACAAATGTTGCTATAAGTTTTACAAATGCGGCTATAGGAAACTTGTCACACACTAAATTCCAGCTTGTTATTTGTTGCATTCAATCCCAGAATTGAATGCAACAAAATAACAAGCTGGAATTTCAACACTTATAAAGAAAGAATTTGTGGGTAAGAAAAAAACCAGTATCACGTAGGTACTAGGTAAACATAATTACCAAGATTCCAAGGAGCTCATGTATGATAATTTATTACATGCTATATTGAACCTTCACACGAACTAGCATATCAATAGTAAGTCTTAGTGCACACATGCACAAACCTTTGAAACATTGATGGTGAAATGCATGCACATTAAATTTCTGAAACATGACAGAATCAATGCCTATGGGCTTGTAACTCAATTGGCACCTACCCCCCATCCCCAGCCCCATGTCACAAGTTTGACCCATCTCCCCTCTTCTCTCCCCAAAAGAGCAAAAAAAAAAATATATATATATATATATATATATAAGACAGAATTAACATACTTTGGGGACTTCATGTAGTTGTGCCATTTGTGTACACCATTGGGACGAAGATGATCTTGAACCCAAGCAGTTGATTTCCCATTTCCATAGGTCAAAAAGTAAATTGGTTACCACGAGTTGCATCTTTGTAATTGCCAAAATTTACCTCTTTTGGAAGATGATCATAGTTCTTCTTGAACATTGAGACCTATGCCAACATAAGATAAGGGACATTGGTTAATAGCAACGTGTATCTATGCATGTGTTGTTCACTTGTTTGTGTTGCAATAAAATATCAAAATGCATTTGACAATTTTGATGGGAACACTGAGTCAATTGTAAAACTAGAACAAACATTTTTTTTTTTTGATAAGTAATTGTAGAACTTCAACAATTAAACTTGATTTTGCAATATGCCAAAACTGACAGTGAAGTTGATCTAATCACAGTAGAGTAATCATCATGTAGAATCTAGAAACATGTTTCAAATGAATGAAATTTCTCAACAAAAATAAAAAATGGTGCAAATCCTAAAACATGCACAGGAAAAACCCTCACATGGCCACAGGAGAGCCTTGAAATACTTGGAAGATAATGGCTGGTTGGTTACATTGCCAGGGAGAGGCCATATAATAAGTGCTGGACAATCCCTGCACGAGACATTCATATTTCATATCTCAAGCCATTGAGATTATATATATATATATATATATATATTTCTAAGGATTCAAAAGATATTTAAGAGATTCATATTATTCTTACAAGTTTATTTTCTGGCACATGTGGAAATGCAGTCCTCAGCTTGGCACGAATGGTTATGGGATCTGTCTTAGAGATTACCTATATTAAATAATAATTCATTAATTCATTATATGAATTGTTGATATCTCTCATTACCTACAAAAATCCTTCAGTCATTAGATTCACTGTGAAATTCTCCAAAAACTATGCTATTTAAAAATTTCAGTCACACAAAGAGTGGTTCCCGCATAAAAGGACTTTCCTTATCCAGTTGATCTCCCTAACTATTAACCAATCTAATGGTAACATTCATCCACTAACGGAAACAAAAAAATTGTAAGATGAAAATTCAACAGTTAAGTTATAAAAAACTTTAACTATAGATAAAGTTTTGGCCAAAACATTGATATATTTCTCCCAGAGGTAAATATAAGAAGGCCAAAGTAATAACTGACTTGTCTTTTGTCACCAAGTAATAGTTCAGCTTGAGCATTGAGTGTGAAATTCATTATTAAAAAAACACACACACACACATGGATGATGACAATTTTAAATCATAATTTTTGCCTTAGAAAACCACAAATGAAAATAAATGGAATTGTGAAAAAGAAGTTTAAAAAAACATTCTATAGGTTCTTTTGCACTTTGTGGGTTAAGAAATTTGAAGAGCTTTAGCATTGTAAGGGCAGATCATACACCACCTCCTATGTTGGACTAGTTGTTGTTTTAACTCTGCCCTCAAACCCACTCTGCCACCCCTCATGGAGGAATTCATATTACTCAAACTAAGGACACTCCAAGATGTTGCAATATAATTGCAGCTATTACAATCACTTGGGAGAATTCTCATGATTTTGTACTGTAGAGTAGTATATGGTTGTCAACTAAAAAATTAACACCACCATTCCAAAGAGCAAAGTTGCAACTCATATTGAGATGTATAAAAATTTTAGGGTAAAAACAATTTCCCTCTTGTGATTTGGCCCTGTCATAATTAAGACTGCATATTTTCAATTGCTATATTTAACCAACTAAGGTTTGGACTTAGGAATTAAATGAAATCATTGCATTTCCATCCAAAATAGGGTTTAGAATTTCAAAAATCCAAACTTTAAGGGGTGACAATATACTATTATAGCAATTGAAAAGTTTATGGTGCTAAATTGTGACAGCCAAATCACATAGAGGTGAATAACATTTCCATAAATTGCAAAGTCTGTTTATTTAAATGAAACCCTAACAATTTTATATTAGTTAAATGTAACAATTGGAAGTTTATGGTGTGATAAAGCCAAACCACAAGGGGTAATTTTCTCACATTTTTATAGTGTGTACCTCATCTATAGCTACCTCATATGAATCCACCACTAAAATTACTTTATCACTTAACACTAACAATTTACTGCAACATAATTGTGAAAAATTATCATTTTTTATGTCTATAAATTTTATGCTTCATCATATTCTAGAATGTATATAGTAAAAAGTTAGGTTTTTTGTGTTTTTAGCCTCCCAGTTGCTATTTTACCAACCAAGACACTAAAAGAGGCTTTACCTGGATATAGGTACCTAAATTTTTTTGCCAACTATAAACAGTAAGGTTGTATATATACAACCTTGTAATAATAAAAATACATATTTTAATGGAGACAAGAAAGGAGAAGAGAGAGATGGGAGAGAAGAGAGAAAATTGATTTATTTATATTATTTGTTGGTATAATTTATATTATTTTAGTGAGTTGTATTTAAAAATAGAAACTAAGATGTTACATGAGTCATAAAATAAGATGGTAAAATAAATAAATTAAGTTTTAAAAATGTATATTAGATACTCTTTTATGTCCCGGATGCTTAAGCTAAAGCATCTCTAATTTGTTTGAATGGCAATGGTAGGTATGGTCTCAAAAATGGGTCATACAATAAATTATTGACATGTCCTTTCTCTACCTAATATCTACAACAATGTTCCTTAACAACTACAATGAAGACATCAACTGTCCTTGTTCCATTTAATTGCATGGCTAGCAAAATCAACATTTCTCTTTCAACATTAGCAAAGCCAACTAAAGTAGCTAACCCTCCCAACTTTTTTAGATAATATGTGAAGTGTAGACACTCCCTTTGTATTCTTCTAAAATATGCATATAATTATCAAAACTATATTAGATATTGAACTGCTAGCACACTAAGACAATGATTCATAATTCAACTGTTGAGCCATTGATTTAACTGCTATGAAAATTATTATAAAAAAAAAAATTTGAAAGAAAAGTATACATATATAACAAATATGCAAGTATACTTAATTAAATTAAAACAATACAAGAAAAGGTACATCTCCAATTGAAAAACCTACTCTTTTTATTATTCAAATTAAATATTACAGGTCTAAAGATATATCTAATGTTGTGCTATTTAAAAATTATTTAAATGCCATGAGGATTTATATACTTTAGGTATAAAAAAAAAAACAAAAAAATTTAAACTACGAAATAAACTATTTCCATTTCATTGAATAGATCCTATGCCCTCAAATTTTGCATGATTAGACAGTTCAACTATGGTACACTTAAGATTTTGGTAAATATGGCCATGCAACCCCAAGCAGACCTCAAGCTAGTCTAAATGGGAGGGCAATTCTTCTTTGCCACTTTTAGAACTTTTACATGTATTTTACACCATTTAATAGGAGTGGATTTGACTAGCTTGCTCTAACCCTCTTTCAAATTCAGCAACCAAAGATATGAGGCCCAACCCTGTAAGTAAGCAATGGAGGGATTAGGAAGAGGTGGGGGGTAAGATAGGAGAAGTGTACCAAAGAGGTTGAAGCCAGATATTTCAAGGGAAGCCACAAATAGTATTTTAAGCCCCAAATCTCAGTTAGCATTGCTACTTGAAACTAACATTTCTTCTTGTGAACACCCAAACAAAGAACTTTTTATGAGAGAATTTAAAATTCTACAATGTGCCTAAATTCAGTTTACAAATTCCTTACCAAATGTACAGTAAGTGATTAAGAATGTAACAAAAAAATTCATTCAGAAGATTAAATATAGAAAATTTTGAGCAAAAGTACACCATTCTGGTTCTCAGATGGTTAAACATTATTAGGAAAGTGGTAGTCAACTTTCTGATTACCACACTTACGTCCCATGAAAATTTGAGCACAAGTTTAGGCAAGGGAAAGAGACAAAATGTTATAAGGAAAAAAAAGAAAGGAGTCAATTTGCTAATACAACTGCAAAATGTAGACACATAACAAAGGACACAATGCTTACCAAAAATAATGTCTATAACTATTCATGTATGATTCCATTTTTAGGCGTGCACCAACAACCAAGCAATTACCACTGAATCATCTAACACACATCTAGAGTCTAAACATTTTGCTACCACAAGGCACTAATTAAATCACCAACAACATACCTACAAACCTTTGATCATATTCAAACCAAAAATATTGGCATTAAACATGTGGAAGCCTTGAAGTGATGCGTACATTAGGGTTGGCCAAGATTCGAAATGCTTGGCCTCTGGTTGTGTTGATGAACATGCTTGTGTCTTTGTCTCTTCTCCATTCCTACTTGAGATTTTTTTTTTTTTTTTTTTTAAATGGAAGTTTAATATATTGAGAATAATTTATAAATAAAAAAGGGAGGAAATGCTTAGGCTTTATCCCTTTGAACTTTATATATATATATATATATATATATTGATAAGTAAATGTAGCTCTAAACTTTGAATATATTAAGATGGTAAAATAAGAACTCATAAACATATTGAGTTTTAAGGATCAGATTCCTTTACAGAGGTGGACACAATCCTTTGTTACATAATGAATTAATCAATCAACCATTTTATGCTTTTCCCCATTTTAAGTCAATTTCTACTTTTTTTCTTGGGTTCTTGTACTTTAATTATTGAAAAGAATAATCATGTTGCTTCATCCAAGCCACATTTATCAAGTCAAAATTAGGTCAAGACATGAAAATTCCTAATTTGCCTTAAGACTGCATATGAATTTCAATTATTACAAAGAAATTTTGTTCTGCAAGAGGACCAAAATAGGCTCGTACAATGCTTGCATCACCCATTTCTAATTATTTATTAAATTCTACCTTAAGATACCTCCTGCTTTTCCACTTACATAAAACATGCTCTAGTCAACTAAAAGTGCATAATCCATATGCCCAAATGTTGATTACTCCAGACAATGTTTATCACATATTTCCCAAGGGATAAAATCACAGTGAAGCAAGCTAATTCATATAAAATCTTATATAAGTTCCAAATAATGTCAAAGTTGAATGGTATCTGGGGAATTTCAAATTTTGGTTTAGTCCGTAAGCTGATGCCCCTAACCAAAATAGATCTCAAGGGTTTTAGACACCTTACCTATTTGGGGAATAAAAACAAACAAATCATCATTTGGGAAATGCAGGCACGATTCCCAGCTCCACACTCTCCTTGTTTACTTTATGATGAAGGATTGATTTTGTATCCTTTATTAGTAAATTATCTCACACACATTCTCTTCCAAAGACTCCCAGAATTCCAAAAGTGACACAAAGATCCACAAAGTGAAATTTCATAGAAGTAACTTCCAATATCTCATTCAAATTTTCACTCATTCATCATGACTAAACTCATTTGTAGATAGTTTTATCATCAATAAAGACCAAGAAAGAAATGATTTCTGCAATGTTTGTATGATTTGGTGATACATCAAGCATCAATGCATTTAATGATATGAATTTCATTATTTTTGAATTTCCACTTTGGTCCCTCCTTGCATAGTGAGGTACACTAGGCTGAAATAAAAAATTCTATTTTTCCTGGGGTTGTTGGGGTAAAGAAAAGAAAATCTTTGAATCAAGTAGTCACTCATTCCCAGCAAAACCATCAAAATTCCAAGTTTAATCACTTTCATAACCTATGGACGGCAATCAGTACCAAAAATGGCACTAATCCCTTTTGTGTCAGATTAGAATGTTATAGGCCTTGTTATAAAAACAACAACAACAACAACAACAATAATAATAATAATAAAAAGGAGGGTGGGGGGGGGGGGGGGGGGGCGGTGGGAGGTGGGGGGTTGGGGAGAAAAAACCCTTGGGCTTGTGACTAATTGAGAAAATGGAGAGAAAGCATAAGCAAGAATTAACAGAGTTTTGCCTAACCGCTTATGTTTACATAGAAAAGCCCTTGACTGATACATCTTTACTATTGAAGTTTGCAAGTTAAAATGAATCCAATGTGGGGTGTATGTAAAGGATAACCTCCACTAACCATAAAATTGTACTTGCACTACATGTAGGATTAGAGTTACTTTGCCTGTTCTACAATTACATGGGTAATTAGGCCTAAAAATAGGTTTGGACCTCTTGGGAACACCGTCTCTAACAATCCCAAACATATTAGTAGATTTTGTGGATAAAGATTTGGTTGATAAAGGTTAAAGCAAAGACGCACACATGGTAAGAGCAAGAAGCTATAGATAGATTTTCTTTTATGTCCATAACTTTATGTTATCAACAGCTAGCTTGGAATTTAGTCTTTGATTTTGGAATTTGGCAACTGTGGTTATCTCGAAATGCACTAATATTTAAACAAGCAACCAACTTGATCAACCAATTAATAAATCAAACTATACAACTAGCATTGGAATTTACCATCTAGCCAAACTGGAGATAATAAAAGCACCCTGCGTCACCAAATTGATTACTTGGTCACCACTGGCTGCCCCCTCAGCCCATAAACTACTCACTACTTACTACTCGTACCACATTACTACAATTTAAATGAGAGATAGACCCATAATTTAATTTTATCTTCATCATGATACACCACGACAAAGTTGTAACCAAGATTCTAGAAACATCGAGAATTTATTAGAGACAAAACCAAAAATAAAAATAAATAAAAGAAAGCCCTAAAATGCAATTAATTAATAATGCAGCAAATTGAGAACCCAAAAAAAGAAAAAGAAAAAAAAAAGAAAAAAAGAAAGCTGAATTTAGAAATGACCTGAATGCCGAGAGAGTTGAAGTTCAAGACACGGATCTTAGCATTGACATCACCGAGGACCTTGATCTCAATGCGGTCATTTAAGGAAGCGTCACGAACCAAATTGGCGGCGTCAGCTTGCTGCAAGTTGATTCGATCAACAGCGATGGTGGCCTCCACCTGTCTCACGCTGTAGGCCTTTTGGTAAAACCTAGGAACTGAGGCTTCACCCAATGGAATTCCACAGTACATCATAGTGAACTTGGACTCGCCGTACTTGATCCCAACCTTGTTGGGGTTCACTGTCGTGAACAGCATCCTTATGCTTAAGGACAAGGAGGCCGAGGTTGTCAGATTGTTTGGATCCTAGAGATAAAATTGTATTTCTCTCCTATACTGAGGAGACCATAAGGATGCTTAAGAACAACATCCTTATGGTTTTATTTTAGAAGTAAACTAAATGGTAGTTCTTAAGTGGATAACAACCCGAGGCAATATGGCCTCGGACTTTGAGTTAATGGAAACCCTAGAATTTGGTGAGGGTGAGAGATTGGAGGGCAGAGGGCGAGGGTGAGAGGTCGAAGGGCAAGGGTGAGAGAACAGAGCTCGAAGGGCGAGGGTTGAGGGCGAGGGTGAGAACCAAAGGCCAGTTTGGTGAACAAAAAACTGAGTAGTCTTATGGGTTTTATTTATACCAACCCTATAGCCGCATTTGTAAGCCACGGCTATAGCCAAAGCTAAAGTCACGAGTTCTAAACGCAGCTATGGACATAATTTATAGCCATGTTTAAAAATGCAGCCATAGGTAAGCTAAAGCCACATTTTATAAACGCAGCCATAGGTCAGCCCAAAAAAAAAAAAAAAATTTATTTGGTTGGTCCTATAGTCGTGTTTTCCAAACGCGGCAATAGGGCCTAACCTAAAAACGCGGCTATAGACACATATAAACGCGACTGTAGACATGTACTATAGCTGCGTTTTAAAAACACGGTTATAGGTGAATACTTTAAGCTGCGTTTACTTAAAACGCAGCTCTAGGCTGCCTATAGCCGCATTTCTGCAAACGCGGCTAAAAAAAAAGCGACAATACTTTGTCAAAAATTGGCTGAGTAGAAAATTGAGTATACTTTGTCTTAATTTGTGTGATTGTGGATTTTTATCGCCCTACTAAAGTTATATATGGTATTCCTCTTTAATTTTCCCAATTAAGGTGTGTTCTCTTCCTCAAATTTCCTTCAAAATTAATGAGCAACTCATAAATACTATTTTTCTTCTCATCTTCGTTGAAATTTGAAAATGTTCAAATTGCGATTGCATAATTAGCAAAAGGTCCATTCTGAAAATGTGCTGCTTTTTAAGCTTCAAATGTGCAACAAACAATTGATTGTGAATGCATTCCATATACGTGGAGATATTCATGTATATATGTATATGGAATGTATTCAGAAGCAATAAATTTAAGTTTTTTTTTTAGGACAAAGTTTAGCTACAAAATTGGTTGTAGCCTTAGACTACAAACTCACTCAATAAAATAAATATTACTGCATATTTTGAAAATCTACGTTGAATTACATGTTCTTTACGCTCTTAATGCACATGTCAATTTTTGTGTTAATTGGATATCATTTACTATATAATCTATAATCTTATATTTTATGCATAATTTTAAATTACAAAAACTTGCAATTTAAAAATTTATTGATGATATAGCTATTGATCTTTAATTTTCTTGAAATTTTGCAAACATGGAGGATATAAGAAGAAGATGCAATCCAGTGGTGGATTTGTCAAAATTTACCTCCAATAAAAAGATATTGAGTGAGTTTGTAGCCTAAGGTTACAATCGATTTTGTAGCTAAATTTTTCATTTTTTTTATTCTTCATTTATTTGTCTTAAAAGAATAGATTTATTAGACTTTTTATTTGATTTATTATTTAAGTTATTCTTTTAAGTCAAATAAATGAATAAACAAATAAAATATACACACACATATGTGTGTGTGTGTGTGTGTGTGTGGAGGTACTCTTCATGAGTCCATTAATTCCATTTGTTTGTTATAATTATCAAATTACTGCCAAAAGCTTTTTAATTCAACTAGTTGAACACCTCGTAGTACTTCTAAAAAATATATTCATGGTTCAAATCTCTCATTTTTCAACTATTAAAAAAAAAAATTATCCCCAAAAAATTAAATTAATAAAATACTTAAATTTAATGATTTATTTGACTTAAATAATAAATTAAATAAAGATAATACGACCATATCTAGAGAAATAAAATTTTGAAGAAAAGTATATAATTATAAACCGGTGATTCTAAAAAAAATGATAATAATAATTATAAATTGGCTTATTAAGCAAGAACAAATATTCGTTTGTTTTAATATTAACATTTTTCTAGAAAACAAATCATTTTCAAAAAATAAAAAATAAAAAATAAATTGTCTCATTTTCCTATATTTGATAACAATTTTAAATGAGTTGAAAATTTATTTTCTCTTATTTAGCTTAATGTGAGATGACGTTTTTTTCAAAAAACTTTTTTAGAAAATAATTTTATTTTACATCAAGCTAAATAAATAAAAAATCAAAAAATAATTTTCCTTTCATTCAAATTTTTTCTGAAACTATGAAAATGCAAAAACACTATCTTTACCTCAAGTTTTTCATCGAAACTAATTTAAAAAAAAAAAAATATATAATCTGTACATAAAAATTGAGTCACACATTGAAGTTAACCGAAATGGGATTTTCTTTTTACTATTTTCAAAACTAATCATTCTTCATGTTTTTTACGCTCCCATTCCCAAAATCCATTGGCGCTTGACCCATTATGACTTCCGTAGTAAAACGTAGTGTAAATTACTAATTAGATATCCTCTACTGCACTAAGCTTGAAGTATATTCCAATTAAACTGCTTTAAACTTTAAACCCCAAGGAATAAACCTTGATTCCACCAATCAATTGAATACAACACTTCAAGCTTACATGAACTCGACCTCATCTGATCACCAAAAAAACGTTCACAGTAACACTCAATCACATGGAAAGCACGTATATATAAAGGTTGAGACAAAGAGAGTCAGAGAGAGAGAGAGAGAGAGAGAGAGAGAGCATAATGGAGAACAAGAAGCAAGGTATAGTTCAAAGACACTCCAACAAGTTTCTTCAACTTTGTTTTGCTCTGCTACTACTCTCCACCTTTGCCTTCTTTCCCTTGTGCCAGTCCTTTGACTATGGCGAAGCTCTCTCCAAGGGCCTCCTCTACTTTGAATCTCAACGTTCTGGCCACTTACCACACAACCAAAGAGTCACTTGGCGACACCATTCTGGCCTCACTGATGGTCTTGATCAAGGAGTGAGTCCATTTTATTCTATAACCCCATTTCCCAAAATCATATTTATCAAACATATATGTATCTATATATTGACCTTATTCATTTCAATTTCCATACCCCAATTGCCAAACAAGTCCATTTTTCATACCCAATTCCCAAAATCACACAACAAATGTATATATACATCCATTTTATCATAACCCATTTGTCAAAATTACGTCAAATTTTGTATATATTTCATACATGCACATAGATAGATATGTTCTGAGTGATTTGTTTCTTTTTCATTTCAGGTGGACTTGGTGGGAGGGTACTATGATGCTGGTGATAATGTGAAATTTGGTTTGCCTATGGCTTTTACTATAACAATGTTGTCGTGGGGTGTCATTGAATACGAGGAAGAGATTGTCGGTGCCGGCGAGTTTGGTCACGCGCTGGAGGCGATTAAGTGGGGGACTGATTATTTCATCAAAGCACATACTCAACCAAATGTGTTATGGGCAGAGGTAAAACTCAGACACTTGTTTTGCAAATTAAGAACATGTCATTTCCACGCGCTGAGGGTGGGATTATCCCACCGGGCTCGCCGGAAATGGGAACTGATTTGAATTTCCGAACAGTCGGTCAAATAATGTTTCACTATGAATTTCCGTAAGGAATGACCCACTTTACTACCGTGATTGGCGCGTGTCTCACTCGCGGCAGTATCTGGGGATGACCTTCTTCAAGTCTTTCCTTTCTTTTTCTTTTCTTTTTGTTTTTATTTTATGGGGGCATTGTTCAACTAATCAGCCTGATTATCTATCTAATGTATTGATTTATGTATTGATTTGGTATAGCTTATTTTCGATTGCCTAAATGAGCTTGAAAAAACATAATTATTCTATAAAAAAAAATGTATATAAGCCAAAAAGTAAAAAGTTATGTTAAACCAACTTGTTTTGTTTAATTCATTTCAAAAAAAAAACTTGCTTTGTTTAATTTTAGTCAACTATTAATTATGTAAGTAATTAACATACAATTGCTTTTTAGGTGGGTGACGGTGACACCGACCACTATTGTTGGCAGCGGCCGGAGGACATGACAACGTCACGGCATGCATACAAGGTTGATGCCAACAACCCCGGGTCGGATGTTGCGGGTGAGACAGCGGCGGCAATGGCAGCAGCTTCAATTGTGTTTAGGGAAACTAATCCACATTACTCTCACCTACTATTACACCATGCACAACAGGTAAGCTAGTTAATGAGGTTGCTATATAAGAGAATATGTGGTTGGTATACTATTCACCAAAATTTTAAGTGTTTGGTTAGTGTTACCAAAACAAAACCAAAAAACAAAAAAAAAAAAACAAAAACAAAAAAAAAAAAAAGCTAGAGGAAGCGTTATACCAATTATAATTTTTTGCTGTATAATTAACTGTGGTTAATATTTAATAATAAAATGGGTTTGATATGCAGCTGTTTGAGTTTGGTGACAAGTATAGGGGAAAGTATGATGAAAGTATTGGTGTAGTGAAAGCGTATTATGCGTCTTTTAGTGGGTACATGGATGAGTTACTGTGGGCAGCTTTGTGGCTATACAAGGCCACTGACAATGAGGAATATTTGGGGTATGTGTTAGAGAAGGCACATTCTTTTGGTGGTATCACTTGGACCATGACTGAGTTTAGCTGGGATGTCAAATATGTTGGCGTTCAAATCATTGCTTCAATGGTAAGACATCTCTCTCAATTAATCGGCTTTTTATTACCTTTTTAATTTTGGCATCAATATGTAACTGTTGGAATAGTCTAATTGAAATGGAAAGCTTAACAATCACTGTTAAGGCCAGCGGAAAACATTTAAAAAAGGAAAATCCTTTGTAACTGCAAGACTAAATTTGTTTAAGCCTCACCTTTGACCTTTGTAGTTTTTAACCACATATATAGCTACAAGCCTACAAGCGTTACAATATTTATTGCAAAATGCGATTGCATTTTTGTGGCCTACAAGCGTTATTGCAATATTTATTGCAAAATGCTGATTGCATTTTTGTGTCCACTCCACAGGTACTAGAGAAGATACTGTATATACATCTAGTATATATAAAAAAATTTTTAAGTACTTCCAAATCATGGAGAAAGAGTACTTTTGAAGCATGGAAAAATTATGCTCTCTCTTCTCATATTCATGATAGAACTCACTATGAATTTAATGAGTGAATCCTACCATGAACTTAAGAGGAGAGAACACAATTATTCATGCTCCAAAAGTACCTAATAATTACTCGATATATATACATATATATATATATATTCATCATTTTTGTTCATGGTATGAGAATCATAATTACATAATATGAGGAAGGTAATGCATATACCAAGTACATGAAATAATTATTGTATTAAGAATGAGTTTGATTTTTTTTTTTGCACAAAAGATTGTTTATTTAGTTGCTAAATTCTGATAAAAGTATACTTGATATGTACATAAACAAATAAGTTAGTATAAACTAACCAAAAAAATTAATGCAAACGTAAATTAACATTGATACACAGCTCTTTTTTCTTATTGAATTGTTAGTGGTGATTTGACTTTCAATCATTATCATTATAGTCTAATTAAACATTTTTGAAAGAGTATCCATCACTTCTTTCATTAATTTAATTTCAAAGGTTTCTATCACTTTTTTCAATTTTCAACTTCTCAATAGCACAGTAGCAGTACCTTTTACTTTTCTGTTGTTTTTCTTTTCAGTTGCTGATGGAAGAAAAGCACAAGAAACACAAGCATATATTGGAACAGTATCGTTCAAAAGCCGAGCACTACGTTTGTGCTTGTCTCAACAAAAACAACGTGTCTAACGTGGAACGCACCCCAGGGGGCTTACTGTACATCCGCCAATGGAACAACATGCAATACGTTTCATCAGCATCGTTTCTTCTCACAATCTACTCTGATTACCTCCAAGCCTCAAATCAGAAGCTCAATTGTCACAAAGGTGAGGTGGGCCCAGATGAAATCTTCTCCTTCGCGAAATTACAGGTTGATTACATCTTGGGCTCTAATCCAATGGCCATGAGCTACTTGGTTGGATATGGCCCCAAATACCCACAAAGAGTTCACCATAGAGGAGCATCCACTGAATCATACAAAGGGAATAAAGGTTTTATTGGGTGCACACAGGGTTATGATAATTGGTATGGACGAAGTGGGCCCAATCCTAATGTTCTCACTGGGGCCCTAGTTGGTGGGCCAGATAGTAAGGACCAGTTTAGGGATCAAAGGTCCAATTTCATACAAACGGAGGCATGCACCTATAATACCGCCACACTAATTGGGGTTTTTGCTAAATTGCATGGTTTACAACAAGCTGAGAATGGTATCTCTGTGAGTCCTGCTTTAATTGCTTCTAGCTAAAAAAGGATATACAAGGAAATAGGAGATTTTGGGTTTCCATTAATTGGTTTTGGGGGCTGAGTCAAAAGCTACACTAACCCAATGTATAAACATTTTCATGTATACGAAAAAAGGAAGAAATTATGAATAAAAGCTAAACCGGGATATTTTTCATTCTTAAATTGACTTTTCAAGAAGTATTTCTCAAAAGTAGTTAGAGACGATGCTCAAATCAAATCCATAAATTGATCAACACCTAACAACACAAAAGTTAGTCTCATTTTCTTCCATGAAAAAAAAAAAAAGTGAGTCCCATTTTGTGACACTTGGTAATATTACGAATCCAAATAGACTGGGGAGTTGTGAAATTCACGGACATAATGGGTCATCTTTTTTTCCATGATTTTGGAATTATATGGTCTAAATGAGAAACAGCTTCCTTTAATTGCGGGTGTTCCATACTACAAGGCAAACATGAAGAACAAATAACCAACGGCCATGGCTCATATCCAAAATTACGGTGTCAATGGCGGCAAATTTAGCCGCCTGAAAAGGTACCCAATACGATAATTAAGCAGGGTTTCATGCACTTTATTCATATAAATAAAATTAAATATTCAAAAATTTTGAATTTTGGGTCTTAATTTTCAACCTCGTATTAGGGAGATATAAATTTGCACTTTTTACCTTTTTCCTTTGCTAGTTTACGCGAGTTTGCAGCGCGTGCATACACCCTGGATTGGAAAGCTGGGAGCTCGGAGTTGGACCAGATTTATTAGAACACCCTAGTACAGCACTAAAATCGGCAAGCAAGACTTTGATGTCAAGGATTTTAATGCTGTTTAGTACTATAGAGTTCGTACATTCCCTAGAATGCTCAGTTGAAGAGGACGTGATTTTACGGGTAGTAATAATGAAGGACAGCAAGGATTTTCTGATTACCTAATTTATTTATTTATTTTTATATATGTATATATATATATATATATATATAATTTTTATTTTTTTGAGTTAATACTTTGATAATTAAAGATCATGAGATTTTATTCTAAAAAAAAAAATCATGAGATTTGGATTTTTTTTCTTTTAAAGATACTAAATTATACTAGTTAAGTTATAAAACCCTTAAACAATTACGTAATCTCAATAATAGAGGCTTATAATTCTCTCCCAAAAAAAAAAATGGAGGCTTATGTTATTTAAGAGTGATGCATCGTGCAAAATACTAGTTTGACGGTCTATTAGGGGTCTTTATAAACACACAACAGAAAAACGTACACATTACTTCTCTCATCCATTCTATTTGATACAAGCTGATAACCTGACACCACTGTTTCTCTAATTTTATCAAGTGTTATTGCTATCATTTGTATGCATTATCAACATGTGAGCCACACTGACAAGAATATTTTCTATATTGAAATTTGCTTTAAGATGATATCACGATCACATTCAAGTTTCAATTCTATGTCATTTACTTATGCATGATCTAACTCTGAGTTCACTGTCTTTAAATTAGGCGGACTCTTTCACAAGCATTTTCCATGCATTATGGCCAGAAATATGAAGTTTGAACTCTCAATATAATTTAATAGTTTGGGAAGGGGAGATTTGAACCTGGAAGTCTTTATTGGAAACATATTAGTTGAGTTACAACCTACAAAAGTCTTGGCGAATCCTGGATTTACAAAATTGAATGTGTCTTTCAAAGATATTTGAGTAGTGGAATTATGACCGTCATGCAATGACCCCATTATTTTCCCTCAAAACAAGTGGGGAAGGGGATTAGGGTTCTAGATATTCCCCAATAGTTCCAGCACCTCTTATGATAAGATGTTTGGGCATTAGGGTTCGAACCCTCCAACCCCCTCCTCCTATTTACCAAGAAAAAAAAATGGAGAGGAGAATTTAAACCCAAGTTCTCTTCCATGGAAGAACTAGGCACTTAAGCACAATATTGTTGATGCTTGCAATAGTCTATAGTCGAGCAAGAAATTGAGAGCATTGCCAAATTACTTTAGGGGCTCTACAATATAATATACTCACTGTCCTGGTAACATTTGATATTAAATTATAGATTTCTCATAAAAATATATATAAATAAATATAAAAAGTGAGCACAACCAAGGAGGAGGGGGGGGGGGGGGGGGTAGGGTTCAACAAATCACTAACTAGCACAAATAAACCTAAACCTATGCCCAGTGTTTATCCTTTTTACTACTAAACTAACCAAGCATTCTTCAAAATACATCATCTAAACAAAACTTTATCCACCATTCCTCTCTAGTTAGGCAATCTATTTTGCAGAACATCATCACCTCATCCCATTTCTTCACATTTTAAACCGTCTTGAATTGCTTCTCTCATCTTGCCCTCGGTTGTAAGTAATACCTCTACTTTCCCACTAATGCATACAACACTTTCTGTTTTTTTTTCTAGTGTTATGCTTATTCACCCCAAATGAGTGACGACAAAAACAATAACAATAGGAGTAATAATTTGTTTCTAGTAGGGTTGCAGGTCAAATTAAAGAGCAAAATAAGCAAGGTTCAGGTAGTACAAAATTTTCATTGATATGAAGGCTTTAAAACCAACAAAGAAGCATTTTATTTCAAGTCATTTAATAATAGTACATTTCTGTCCAACAAAAACTTAATTCACTAAAAATTTGATTCTAATATGCTTGGGAATTGGGATGATAAACAAAATTGTGTTCTAACATCGTTCAGAACAGGATTTGGATTGCCTTGACATGTAAACGGATTCAGATTCTCTATATTTTTTAGGGTACTCTACAAGTAGATTTCCTTAAATTCTAACAACTCTTTAATGATTTAATGATCTAGATTTTGCCATATCAGTATTCCACTAACAATATTATTAAAATAATGAAATAATATTGCAAACAAAACAATTAAGATTATTATTAGTGGAATGCTGACATGGCAAAATCTAAACCATTTAATTATTAAAGAATGGTTAAGATTTAAGGAAATCTATTTGATAGATTATCTTAGGAAATCTAGATGATCTGAATCCCATGTAAACTTTTGATATGACAAAAAAACATATTTAGCCAGCGACTGACAAGAAAAGGATAGGAGAGAAACGCTGATAAGGATAGCATATGATAGTTCTATTATCGGGGGTGTCAATAAAAAAATCGTTAAATCTCTAAGTAAACAAAGACTTTAGAACGTAATGGCATTGTTGATTGTCAAAATTAGGGATGGCAATGGGGTGGGGCGGGTCGAAGGATGGGGTCTTTGTCCCCGCCCCACATGGTTTTGTCTTGCTCCATCCTCGCCCCGCCTCTCATGATAGAGAAAACTTTCTCACCCCATCTCCACCCCTTGGGGCCTCGTGAAACCCCACCCCACCCCGTAAAACTTCACTTTTTGTTAATTTGCCTTACAATTAATACAATTTTTTTTTAATGAAACATATTTCATTAATAATAAAAAAACACTTAAAATTAAAATTAAAATTATCCCATCAAATTAAATCAATTTTTAGAAAAAAAAATTGAATAATATCCAAGCATTTAACAAGACAATAAAAAAAAAATTAAAAAAAAAAATCTCATAGTATAACACATAACAAAATAAAGGCAAAGAACCACATTAGGTAGAATAAAACAAGCTAATATTGATATATTTTTTTAAATAATAGGGTTTTAGGGTATGAAAAATTTACAATTATAATCCTTAGCAACGTGGGCGGGGTGGGGATGGGGAGGGGCGGGGTGGGGTGGGTCTAAAAAGTTTAAACCCATCCCTATCCCGCCCTGTGATGCGGGGCTAAAATCTTGCCTCATCCTCGCCCTACCACCTTTACGGGGTAGGGAAAACCTGTGCAGGGTGAAGCAGGGAGGAGCGGGTTAAGCGAGGCGGGGCAAAATTGTCATCCCTAGTCAAAATCAAGTTGGTTTCTGTTTTCAAGCTTATTGAAACCAAAAATTTCAGGTAAAAGGCGTTTCAATTTTTGTAGATGACAAAGTTTTCAAGAAAACAAAATTAAAAATCCCCAAAAGTGAAACATAAAAATACATCTCAACGTTATCAGGGAAGGGAGAAATCATTATTGATTATTGCACACTTTGTAAATGAAAAAAGATTTCAAGAAAAAAAACATTCAAAAATCCCCAAAAGTGAAACTTAAAAAGACATTTCAACATTATTAGGGAGGGAAAAATAAAACTCCCTCCGTTCCACTTTTTTTGTCCTGTTTGAAAAGTCAAACTTTTTAATAGAACATCATTTATTATTTTGTCTACCTTTTAAAAAAGTATAAGTTTCCAAAACTACCTTTAAAAAAATTTATTAAAAAATTGAATTAGTAAATTAATAGGGGTATAATAGGAATATTAGTAGATTAATGATTTTTATTTTTAGAAACAAGACAATATTTTGGGATATCTCAAAATAGAATAGATGATAAAAAAAGTGGGACGGAGGGAGTACTGATTATTAAACAAAGGAAAATGTTAACGGATGCCATAAGGGTATTTGTTAATTAACTATTTTAGGAAAGTTTTTATGAGAAAAGAAAAAAAAAATCAATTAATGTTTTGACATCTTTTTCTATTTTCCATAAAAGTATTGTCAAAACTTTCCTAGAATGGTTTGTTAACAATTACCCTAAGGACATCCGTTAATATGACCTTTAAACAAAACCTAATATTCAAAATACTCTTCTAATACCACTTTTCACGGTTATTATTATTAATCACAGCAAAATAACATTTGCAATTAAAATAGGAATAACAAAAAAGCTAAGAAATTGCTACTTGGACTATCACTCTTTTTAAGAACAAATAGTGGAGTTGTTAGGAAGAGAGTTAAGCTACATTGACCTTAATCAGCTGTCAATTCATTAAGACATACATAGTTACATACCAAGGCTCTATGAAAATTGTGAGTGGAACTCCGATTCTGAAGCAAAAAAAGTAGGAAACATAGTCTCTAAATAATACAGCTAGTATTAATACAACACAAAGGGATGGCATCTTTGATTGTCCAAATCAAGCTGGTTTTCTGTTTTCAAGCTTACTGAAAACAAAACCTCCAGGTAAAAAGGCATTGCCCTCGGCAACAGTTTTCAGGAAAACAACATTAAAAAAATCCCCAAAAGTGGGACATACAAAGACATTTCAACATTATCATGGAGGGAAAAAAAAACATTCTTTATTTAAAAAAAAAAAAAACCTAATATACATGTTAAATATGTTATTAGCAACGCGATGTGTTATACTATGTTGTATATGCTAGAGTGGATACGGAAGAGGAAGTATAGAATAGGAATACTGAGAATACGAGCATTACGTGGTTTGGTCTTAAGGGCTACGTCTTTATTATGTAAGAGTGTAGTATAATAACCAATGTTATAATGAACCCTAACATGAGTATATATAGGCGACTAAACCCTAGACTACTAGTACAAGCAAGAGTGGGCTTGGGCCTATTACATTGGGCTAATATGTCTAATATATCTCTAACATTCTCCCTCAAACTCAATACGGAAGCTCGATGAAGGCTTGAGATTGGATAAGTATGAGAAGATCACTTGGAGATGCCTTAAACAATGCCTTTGAAGAAACCACAATGAAGAACAAGCCAATTGACCAATTTCGGAACTTCAAATGAAGAAAGGGAGTCCAAAATTAGAATCTACATGAAAAACTAATCAAGATAAGCCCTTTCAAAAATTTTGACTTTTGGTCAAAGGTCAATGCAAAAGTCAAAGTCAACTACGGTCAAAGTCAACAAATCCAGGGTCAAAGTCAATGGCTACATGGTCTGGGTTGGTTCTGGGTTTCTGGGTTGGGTCACAAATCGAACTGCAGAGACGGTGACGTCATCCTGATTACGTGGCGCTGACCTAGATTAGGGTTGATGTGGTTAGGGCTTGCGTGATGTTGACATGGCTAGATGGCGTCATTGGATGATGTCAGAAGGGGGTCTTTGGCACGTGAGATTACCATTGGCGCGTGAGGGCGCGTGCAAGGTCAGATTATGGCCGGAATCTCAGGTTTTGTAGATCGGTGAATAAAAAGGCCATTTGGGCGGTGCGTGTGCCAAGAAGACAATCTGGAAGTTAGGAATCTGAGGTAGCACGTGGGAGATTTTTTGGAGACAACTGCAACACGTGGAGGCGCGTGACAGGGCTTCGGGTGACCAAATTTCTGGGTTTTGGTCGTGGAGCACGTATGTGGTGTTGGTTTCATCAGGCGGAGCTTGGATTTGCACATATTTGATAAGTTAAGTCACAGCTTGCTTGGTTGTTAGATTTTGACACAGCACAGAGCCTTGGTGGCTGCGAGATGTCGTGGAGTCTAGATCCAACAAACAATTATGTGTGACTTTAGATGGTGGGTTGCACGTGAGAATCTTTTTTGCTGTGTAAAGATGTTTATTTGATGCCAAAAACGAAGTTTGGCTCTGATACCATGTTGAATATATTATTAGAAACACGATGTGTTATACCATGTTGTATATGCTAGAGTGGATGCGGAAGGAAAAGCATAGAATAGGAACGCTGAGAATACGAGCGTTACGTGTTCAGTCTTATAAGCCTACATCCACGAAGGAATCCCTTAAGGGCTACATCTTTATTATGTAAGAATGTAGTATAATAACCTGTGTTACAATGAACTCTAACATGAGTATATATAGGCGACTAAACTCTAGCCTACTAGTACAAGCAAGAGTGAGTTTGGGCCTATTATATTGGACTAATATGTCTAATATATATCTAACAATACAGAATAAGCTTCTTATTCCACTTTCATGGTTACCAAACACAGCAACATAACTTTTGCAATTATAGTTGGATATAACAAAATAGCTAAGAAAGTGCTACTTGGAATGTCACTGTTCAGAAAAAAGCATGTTGTTATTAGGAAGAGAGTTAAGCTGCATTGACCTTGATCAGCTGTCAATTCATTAAGACATACATACCAAGGCCCTGTATGAAAATTGTGAGTGGAATTCTGATACTGAAGCAAAAAAAACGTAGGAAGCAGAGTCTCCCCATGATACAGTTACTATAAATAGAACGCAAAGGGATGGATTGAAAAAATGGCAAAAAAAAAAAAAAAGATTTACAATCTAGCTAAATTACGTGGTATATGAAAGCTTCAACTCATTATGTACAAACAAGGTTCAGTCTGCCTCCCACCCATAATGAACAGTTTAAGAACAGCCCAAAAAAATGTATCAACATATAGGCAAAGGAAAAAAAAAACAACAGATACATATAAGAGAATCGCAATCCACATACTTGCTGCTTCTTAAAAAAAGCACTCCATATCATGACACCCATTGTTATAAATGACTTTCATAGTGGAGATCGAATATCAAAGGCAATAAACAGTGCATGAGAATTAAATGCCATATTGAGCCTTTTGTATGCATAAACAGCAATTCATAAACCACATGCTTATGACTCCAAAGTAGGATAAAACAATATTATAGGTTTTACTAAAAGATGCAAATGATGCAACTGAGTTATTTATTAGAATTTAGAACCAAAAGCTATACGAAAACATTGAACAACTAACCTATGAAGAATGTTGGTGGCTACTAAGAAGAATCAGTTTCAAGACCCGGGAGATGATTTACAACCAATGGGGGACACAACGCTCGATGGTTTGCCTCTTTCTGTTTGCGAGCCTCATACATCTCTTTGTCTCAACTACAACCAATCTTTTCACCTTGAAATGTAACACAACACAACAACAATTTATTCCACAATGAACATAACCTACAAACCATATACAAAAAAAATGACAAAATAAAATGATTTCATTGCCAAACTAACTAAAAAAACACACCTGCTGTAGCATTCCCCTTACAGTGGGCATGTTCCAGCGCATGACAGTGCGATTGCATTTGCGGAGACACAATGCCTCTAAAGTGCGGCGGTGAAGCCTCCTAGAGCCCGGAATTCCCCTCACAAGGGTTAGATACACGTTGGGGCTCCATTCAATTCGGGCACATGCTTTGAAAGCTTTGAAGGCATTCATTTCTATCCACTAACACTGCCTAGTTGTAGTAACAACAAACACATTAACTAACTAACCTTTCTTCTTAACAGAAAAGAAAGCATAAAAATGGAAATAATTTCTTCAAGAAGTGCATAAAACTGTTGGTACCAATATTTGATCAAACAATAAGAGAAATTCTTGAGGGATTTAATGAAACCAAAGAAATATGAAACAGCTAAGTATACCTATAAGGCAATGCAATTAAGCTCTAAACTAGTAGCCAGAGCTTTTAATTTCTAAGTCTCTAAGAAATTCTTCAATTAATGAATTGGCCAATTTCGCATTGTTTTGTTTTGTTTTGTTTTTTTTTTTTTTTTTTTTTTTTTTTTTTTTTTGTGTGTGCGCGCCTGCGCGCACGTGTGAGAATTAAATAGAAATATGATAAATGAACATTCCAATAAATAGAAAGAAAGAAATAAAAACTAAGCGAGTGATGCTGGATTTTTCGAGGAGTTGATGATATATAGAGAAAATATTGGTAAGAAGGTTAAACGGCGTCGTCGCTTGGTTCAGATATGGCCCAAGGGGTTTTCCTTTCCTCTTTTTTATTTTTTATTTTTTATTTTTTTATTTATAATATTAATATGTACTTTTTTTAAAATAATTTCGTTTCAAAATTATTGATAATGTGGATTAAACTATGAAATATAAATCCATCATGTGTTTAAATGAGTTAGTCTTCAATGGAAAACACTACCAAAATGGTTTAATTTGTTATAAAACTAATGGGTTAATGGTTCAAAACTTCAAATTAAAGTTTTAACTGACACATTGACACTCATATATATATAGGAATCATTGACACTCATAACCTTACAACGACTTTATAATAATAATGCAAATATGACATTGATATTGCAGTGATATAATATGTTGTTACAAATAGATGGTAGTGACAGTGGCAAAGAATGATGGTAATTAATGATAATAGAAAACACATGATAGTGTTGGTACTAGTGATAATAACAACAAGTTGTAATGTCTTACAACAATTTTATAATAATAATGTAAATATGACATTGATATTGCAGTGATATAATATGATGTTACAAATAGATGGTAGTGACGGTGGCAAAGAATGACGGTAATTAATGATAATAGAAAACACGTGGTAGTGTTGGTATTAGTGATAATAATGATGGGTTGTAATGGTGGCAATGGCAACATCAACAACAATATGACATTATTGAAAGCATTTGCAGTGGCATGGATCCAACAATGATGTAAAAAGTAACATAGTGACAACGATGATGACAATGATGCTTATGATAATATGAAAAGTAAAATAAATTCTTTAATGAATTGGCCCTTAGAAATTAAGCATTGGTATTTTTTTTTTTTTTTTTTTTTTTTTGGTGCATTATATGAATAGAAAAAATTAACCAACCGACTTTATGCTGGATTTTCCAGCGTACACACTCCCAAATAGGGGGAAGTAGGAGTTCCGGGGAGCTCAACTTATACGAGAGAAAATATGGGAGGCCTTGGGCAGGAAGGTTAAACAACGTCATTATCTTTTGGTTCAAAATTCTGGGCCTAGGTGGGATCAAAGAGTTTCATTTTAAAGCCCAATTTTGTTGTCAAAACTCAGAAGTGAAAGCAAAAAGTCTCCCTTCTTTTTTCTTAGAACAAAAAACATTAATACTATGAACATAACATTTTCTATAACAAATTATATAATCGTTGAAGTCTTTGAATGTGAGTAGTGAACTTCTGGACATAACTGACATTTAAAATTGAAACCCTATCACATTTTCTCAACTACTCACAATGAATCACTTCAACAATTATGAAATTTTGTTTTGAAAAAAATTGTATATATAACATTATTAAATGAAAAGGTTTGAAGGTCAAATCATTAATATCAATCCTACCTAATATGTTAGGAAGGTAGCTACTTCAAGCGAGTTAAATCATAATTTGATCTTTAGTCCTATTCAAAGTGCAAATAGTATGGTACGTCCAGAGTTCGAACCATTGGGATCACATTGGCGGTCCCCAAGGTTCAAACTTAAGGCTCACTCTATGCAAGACCTTAAGCACTGGACCATGGACCATGAATTTGAGTGGTGGATGGACCATGAATTTGAGCCGTGGAACAAAAAATCCATGATTGTACCCCAAAAAAAATCCCCTTTGGAAAGGGATGATTCATAAGCATCCCCCAAAAAAAAAAAAAAACAAAGTTGATGATTACTTCTAAACAGCAACCATATACAATCCACCTCAAAATGAGCACATTTAATATCAATGATCATAATAAAAGCTGGGTTTTGATTAAATCAACTATAAAATTTGATAAGCTAAGAATGTATTAACCCCTTATAATAAATTAATAAATTAATTAACCAAGTGAATTAATTAAGTTAATTAACATGCAATACATGTGATAGCACAAACAAATCACCAATTAAGTTAATATGCATTGGAAAATAAAGTTGAAATGGTGATTTGTTTACAAATGAGGAAAACTTCCAAGGTTAAAACCCCACTGGGTGATTTTAAAGTCACAACTTCTAAGAATTCACTATTATCGCAACAAGCGGTTACAAGTAAAAGAATTTCAGTACTTTATACCAACCTATAGTTGAATCCTTACCCCAAAACCCAATTAGACTTGTTTTGTAATGACAATTTCTCATTTCAATGCAAGGCTCTTAGTACGTGACTAATCAATCAATGCACAGATCCCAGTACATGGCTTACACATCAACTTGAGAAAGATGTTGGCTGCAAAGTTCTGCAGTCTATCCACGCGATGAAGATCACGAAGCTCCTTAAGTACAAAACCCTACGGCGTACAAATGCGACAGCTTCTTGAAGAGAAAGATGAACTAGGGCAAATTGTCTTCGGTCACAATATGCTTGTGAAAGTTTTTTGCATTAAGTTGTACTTACTTGCCTAAACTATAATGGCACTTAAAATAATCATTATATATGTTGAGGGTTGTAAGAAAAGAAAGCCCAAACATATATACACGAATAGGATGAAATCAGATCTAAAAAACTGATTTTCTTAAATCTCGATAAATAGGGTATTTATCGAGTAGTTGTTAAGCATTGGGCTAAACTGCTTTTTAAACCTTGATAGATGTTATCTGTCGAGCTAGCTGTCGAGTTTTAAAATCTAGCACTTCTTCACTTGATTCTTGAACAGACTTGTATGGCTTCAACACTTGAACGTGAAACATTGTTCCTTGAAGTATTAAATACATCATAGATCTACCAAATTACAAGTAAAGTGTGTTTTGTCAAAAAATTAACCAATTCTATATTGACATATGTTTCTAACATAATTCACATATGTTTTAACAAAATTTATGTGATAAAGTTTATTATCATAAGAAGAAAGATTTAAAATCTATCTACATGAGAGGGGAAATTTTAATGGATTTAACTCATAATTTCTTGAAAATTATAAAATATTAAAAAGAACATATTGTCATATGATAATAATAAATTTAGGAACAACATTTTTCACAACTACTAACATATAATGCATAATACTTACTAATTACTATGATTACTTTAATCCATAAGTCATGTCAAGTAAAAAGATGACATGGACCTAAACTAACAGAGATTATGTGGAAATCTATCACTACATAATTTCCTTATCATCGACTGTGTCGTACCACATTTTTCTCGTGTTTCATCACCAAACAAACATCTTGTACCATTTGTCATAGTGTTCGTTTAACATATAATGCATAATACTTACTAATTACTATGATTACTTTAATCCATAAGTCATGTCAACTAAAAAGATGACATGGACCTAAACTAACAGAGATTATGTGGAAATCTATCGCTATATAATTTCCTTATCATCGACCGTGCCGTACCACATTTTTCTTGTGTTTCATCACCAAACAAACATCTTGTACCATTTGTCATAGTGTTCGTTTGACATAATTAATTTTGGCAACTTATTTTACTATTCAGCTTATTTTTAGTATTATTCATGGGCCCTACTGCACTTTTTGGTACTATTCATGAATCTTACTGTACTATTTCAACTAACTTTTACTTTTATCTACAGTACTTTCAGCAAAAAATTTTCAGTTTCAGCAAAATAAATGGATCCCAAACAAATCCTTAATGTTAAATTCCACAATGATTGATTCTTCTGCCATTTGATTCATTCCTTTCCTAAAAATTTCTTGTCACGCAAGAGAGAGTAATAAACACCTACCTTACCCCTTTGATACCAAAATTTCTAGGCGAAGAATAATAATCATGGAAAAAAAATGTAAATCAATACATGATTTATTGCAAAGCTCAATTACATAAATTGCTTAAGGGAACTGTCTTGACTTTAAAGACTTTAAACACTTGCTGCCTTATTTCCAAACTCTACACCATCATCCTATTTTTATACAGGATGACGAGTAATTATTAAGTACTCCTAAAGTACAATGACATGATATTTTATCCTCTTATATTCACAGTGAATTCCACTAATTAAACTTATTATAAGGTTCACCATGAATATGATAAAATGGATGAATGTAATAGGATGGAGTGTTATACTCTATGATTATCTAATAACTTTCCTTTAAAATCAGATATATATGTAGCCAGTAGCTAGCCGATCAGCTAGGCCTTGTTGGAAAATGCTTTGTCACACAAAGTAACCTCTTCCGTACCATCATATACCTTTTCAGCAACTTGACTAGCCACTACTTGCTGGGCCTTCCTCAGCTTCTCCTCAGCCATTTTTTTGAATTGTCTAGCGGTTGAAGGTGCCCTCTCTTCTATTATTTCACGGGGATCGTTGTGCTTGCTTGCTTGGGCATAACTCTGAAAACGTTAATTAGACCAAAACACAATAAGCAACAACACTTTCTAACACCTTTAAGTTTGATTAATGATTTTTAGAAATCACATTATGAGAGCATGGAAAATTCACCATCAAAAACTGTCAGGTTTTGTTTTGGGCCTTTTGGCATTACTTTCTTTCTCTGTTTTTACTTTTTAATGGGGACCTATTTGACAGATCGCTATCCCACCCAGAGTGGATTGAATCAAGACACTGGCCTCTATTAATAGATATTAGTGTTATAAATTTGCCAAGCTTGAACAACCGATCCCCCATTAGTGGACATAAGTCACATGACCTAGCCAACCAAGATAAAGTTCATAAATGTTACATGGGCTTGTAGATTTTCAAAGGGGGAAGTAGCTAATGCAAGAATTAAAAAACTGTCTCTAAGATCACAAAGTAAAACAAACAAACGCATACAAGGTCTGAGAGGAATGTAAAATCCACAAAAGTAATCAAGATATGATTTACTGTATCCCATGTAGTTATACATACTGGCAATTAGAAGACATTTAACAACCATATAAGCCTTGTTAATTAGTTATTACACCATTCAAAGATTAATTGTTTATTGAGATCAACCAGAGTCATCTATATACTTGGATGATGATCTTTTTCTTTTTCTTTTTTTCTTTTTTTTCCTTTCTTTCTTTTTTTTTTTTTTTTTTTTTTGGATGATGATCTTTACTAAAGAACTTGGGATCCATCAGATTCTGGCAGTCTTGACTAATAGACTTGAATGATCCAGAATGGCAAGTCATGGAAGTAGTGGACAGACATATATAGAACAACAGAAAAAAATGCTAGACACTACCTCTTCTTGAATTCAAATTCTACCCCGTCTTGCTTCATACATTTTACTCAAAGCACAAAAGGCATAGGAAATCAATAGCTACCCTAATAAGCATAAGAAGTACTCCTTCATCAAAGACCAAAAATTAACCAAAGACAAGCCAAGAAGTAAGTGATAATAGTAGTTACCTTGATGGGCTGGTAGACACATGCTCTCAAGTGCTTGGCCAGGAATGGCCGCAAGGAAGTGTTGAAGGGGAAGAGATGGCCACTCATATTGGTTACCAAGCTAGATATGCTGCAGTACAGACTCAGAGAATAACAAAGCTGGTTCTATAATTGCAATTGATGAAGAGTGAAGAAAGTGAATATTAGTGCAGAGATGATGCAGTACACGGGTTTTCATGAGTAGGATATCACTAGAAACGTGGTGGTGTCGCATAGATTTTCCATTTCAAAATTGGCATGCGATTGTTGCTAGGTTACATGTCTTTTTTATATGAGAAAAATGAGTAAATTGTGAGGATGGTCTCTTCCTTTGGGGCCCCTCAATAGACACTTTCTTTCTATTCTTCGCGTCTCTTCGGAAATCCCAAGAGCTATACAAACTGCAACAAACTACCCAAAAAAAAAAGAAATACAGACCAGCTTGTTGACACATTTGAGAAAAACAAATATCCTTTGGGAAAGTAAACAGACAGTTTCAACTTTCAAGTATAGCCAACAAAGTCAATACATCACTAAAAATAGTTTTGGTCATATAAAATAGGATGGCGTATGAAAATAGGATAATAAAGACTAATGCTTTCTGGTAGCCCTATTTAAAAACAGTTTTGGTCATATAAAATACAAATTTTGGTAAATTTTCACTATCCATTTTCCATTGAAATCGAAGATAATATTTTTTATATTTTTCTGTATTAGGTAATATAGAAAAAAAAAAAAAAAAAAAGAGTCAAAAGGAAAATTACCTTTTTATCATCAAAAAATTTTATTAAAAATATGATTTACTTTTTAGAAAATGGTTTTTACTTAAAAAAAATTGAAAAACAATTCTATCCCGTTCAAAACAAAACAATTTGGCAAATTATTTTTACAAAAAAATTTTGTGAAATTTATTCTCGCAATTTTAGGTAAATTGCAAAGTATATTCCTAAAGTTTGAGATTGCACCTTGAAGTTTACCTCCATTAATAAAAGCAACTCTTTTGTGAGGAGTTCAAATCTTCTGTCTCATGTATTGTATTCCACTCCATACTCCACCAATAATATTTAGACAGCTGGCTTCTTTCTTTTAGTGAGATAATGCCTTTAAGGTTAAGGAAACAGAAGATCAGTTAAGGTAAATCTCATGTGAATAACTTTTTGATTTTTGTCCGTCAATTTTTGTTTTGGTTTTGTTTCTTCTATCTATGGTCTAGTCGTATTCCTTCCTCACTACACATACCGACCAATTTATGGGCTTAAACCCCACCATTTATTGAGACAAATCTGACCTTATCTCAATTGAAGCACAAAATCAAAACATATTAGTCCAAGCATTCTAAATAGATAGCCATCAACTAAGTTGTACTTATCTAATAGAGTTTGATAAAATAATGAAATTTGAAATTTAAATAAAATGTTATCCGTATATTCAAATCAAATTGTAATCTCTACAATAATATATATACAAGAGAGCAAGCTTCCCATCCCTAAACTCATTCAAGAATTTCAACAAACATGTAAAATACAAAATCTAGCAACCCCAAATATTTATTGAATACAACCTTTGCAAGAAAGAGAAACTTTTTTTCTTTCCACGTGTTTCCTAATGGAACAAAAATCAAGCACCATTATCACCATAAACAAGTCACTCTGTTTCTCTCCACACTTTATTCCCACATCAAACTCTAAAAATGTTCGGTAACGAAAAAACCTAGAAAAGTTCTTTTCCACAAACCAATAGAAGCATAATTGGTTTTTGAAAGTACGTGAGAAAGATTCGAAGAGAGGGAGAGTTGGTGATTGGTAGTTCATAGAGAGAGGCGGATGTGTCTGTATCTAGTGAGTAATAAGGATGAATTAAGATGAACACTTTAGATTGAGACCACAAAGAGAAGAAACAAAACCAAAAACAGATAATGAAGATATAGAAATTGAACAATTTTTAGACCCCTTAAACCAACCAGATTAACCTAGTTAATTAGCCAAGTGATTAACTTAGTCAGTTTATGCAAATCTAGGTTATCACAATCACACAATCAAATCAAGAATATATAAAGCAGCGGAAAATAAATGAACACAAGATATGATGACCTAGGAAACCACACGGTAAAAACCTGGAGAGGATTTGACCTAGCTATCCTCAAGGTAAACCTAAATCCACTATGTAAAAAAATCGAAGTTCATACAAAAGGACTTACAAGCTCTCCGCTTGACTTCCTAATGCTACCCACCAGTAGAATTTACTGACACGACCACGTGCAAGCTCCGAATCCACGGACTCCTTCTTTCTTGGATTCTCCAATCAGCTACAAGCTCCCCGCTTGTTTTTCTTTAAGCTCCAATGGCAACAACCGAGTTGATCATCAAGATGTTGAAGTAATCTCTACCTTGAAAATCTTAAGTTTTGTGTAAAGGAAAGCTCCTTTAGATCTCACAAGAGATTTACACAAAACAGAAAATATGAGCAACAATACAACTGAAGCAACTCTCAAAAACGTGGCTAGGGTTTTGCCTTATATACCTAGGGCAAAAACATAAAACCCTAAACGTTTAATGAGGTAGGGTTTAGTTGGAAATTCTGCAGAAAAAAAAATCCGGTCGACTTTCGATCGATCGAGTCTATCCTTCGATCGATCGAGCCAGGCCGAAAGTTACAGAGACTTCTACAGCCACTCGATTCCAACTTTACAATAATTAATCAACTTTGAGCAAGCCTAAACACGACAAAACATATTGTTTTGATCATGGTTTGCCAACATTACACATTAGAGTTCTAAATACATAAAATCCTAAATCTTTAGAATCTATCAGAATTGAGAGAACCCCAGAAGAAAGCGACAAGATTAAGATCAGGTGCAATACCTAGGGTATTACACTTGATGCAATTCCTATGAATGGTTGAGATTGATAGTTGCAAAAAGTAACTTTCAACCTCAACCATTGATTCAAAATAGTTAAGAAAAAATTAAAAGAAGTAAAAAGTAAAAGTGAAAAAAATTTGTGAATGATTTGGGTGAATTGCACTCGGTGCACCGGATCCTAATCTGTTATCTCACTAAGGTTGAAGACGTTATCTCAAATAAAAAAGAGGTGTTGTTTCTCAAAAAAAGAAAAAAAGAAAAAAAAGAGAGGTGTTATTCAGATAAAAAAGAGGTGTTATCTCACTAAAAGAAAGAGGTCAGTTGTCCAAATATTATTAGTAAAGTATGAAGTGGAGCACAACACATGAGAGAGAAGATTTGGACCCTTTCGTAAGTCACAAGAAATTATACAGTCCTCTGATGGACCACGTCATTTGTCCACCATTCCACTAAAAGACTTTCATTTGTTTAAAATTGATGAGTTAGTAATTAATTTTTGTTTTAAAAATTTGTTTTAACTCAACAATTTTAAATAGGTGGGAGTATTTTAGTGGAATGGTGGACCACGTCACATGTCCACCATGAAAACCTTATAATTTCTCATAAGTCACCTACATGGCCAATAAGTGAATTGTGATTCACTTGTGTCTGATGTTTTTTTTTTTTTTTTTTTTTTTTTTTTTTTTTTTATTAAGAATTTCATCAGTACTATATAAATAAAGGCGTAAATACACTTTTAGTCCTTATATTTTGCACATTTTTCTATTTTGGTCCTTTTTTTTTTTTTTTACCACTTTTAGTCCCAAAAACAATTAACGCCCCACATTTTAGTCCCTACCGTCCATCAACTAATGGAGAGAGCTGACGTGGCTGATGGAAACATCTGTGAATCATTTTATAATAATAAAAATTACACTGTGGCAAGCTGTTGTAGCACGCGTGGTCTTCCCCGCCCAACTTACTCGCACACAGCACTCACGTGAGTCAACCACCCACTATTCCCACTGTTCATGGCCACTTTTATAACTAAAAATCCCCAAATCAGGTCTGTCACTTGAGCTTTATCTTTGATCTTTAATCCCTAGTTACCTGAGAGTTCCTCATCACGAATCACGAGTCCGAGTTCCTCATCTACAAGCTTGATCTTCTTAGACTTTTGCATGGGCTTGGCTGCTTCGTTCTTAGCCTTTCTCTAAAACCACCAAATCAGCTTTGTCACTTGAACCACAATCATCAATGATTATCAATCAGCTCCATCACTTTTTTTTTTTTCAGAGAAAAAGCAGCTCGGTCATGAGTCCGAGTTCCTCATCTACAAGCTTGATCTTCTTAGACTTTTGCTTGGGCTTGGCTGCTTCGTTCTTAGCCTCTCTCTGAAACCACCAAATCAGCTCTGTCACTTGAACCACGATCATCAACGATTATCAATTAGCTCCATCACTTTTTTTTTTTTTTTTTTTTTTGAGAAAGAGCAGCTCCATCACTTGACTTGAAGCCACCATCACCATCAAAACCCAGTATTTCCCACTTGAAGGCCGTATTGTTTTTCCGTCTCTCTCTCTCTCTCTCTCTCTCTCTCTCTCTCTCTCTATTTGAAAAGGTATTTGCTTTCTCTGTCTATGTCCTTATTTATAACTTAACAATATGCTTGTTGGTTGGTTCTGGTAGTAGGGCCACAATGTTTTTGTTTGCTTTTTGTTTGCTTTTGTATTTTACTTTTGATTGTGGTCCATATGTTTCCTATGTTTTGTGTTCCCTATGTACCCCTGTTGAAAAGAGTTAAGTAAGGCTAACAGTATTGTATGAGGGTTTTTTGAGTAATTTGATAACTATGCATGTCTATTTTAGTACAACAAAACTATTGAAGTCAGTGTTGTGTTGTGTGAACAATTATTTGATTAGTGTTGTGTTGGTAAATACTTTATTAAGTGTTGTGTTGTGTGCATGCAGAACGAAATTTGATTAGTGTTGTGTTGTGTTGTGTGCATGCAGAATGAAATATTTTATTAGGTGCTATGTTGGTAAATGACTGTTGTATTGTTCTTGCATTGTTTAATAGAGGTTGTTTTGGCTTGCATAATGGATGACCTATTCAGTATATCCATGCATCATGGTGGCTATTTTACTGAGAACCCTAAAAAATATGTGGGAGGTAAAGTAGCTATAGTTGATAATTGTGACCCTGATAAGTGGTTCAAGGTTGAGATGGAGGGTATATGTAGAGACTTTGGGTACACATCTATTAGTAGGCTGCGGTATACAATGCCTGGTATAGACCAAGAAAGGGCAAACTTTCATTTGGTTGTTGATGATCAAGATGCCATGTACATGATAGAATTAGTGAAGGGTCATGAAGAGATTCATGTGTATGTGGAGCACCCAATAGATGATCTTATACTAGTTGATGAAGGAGAGGATGTTAGTGAGGGTATGCAGCCATTGGCAGTGGAGCAAGGCCCTATGAATTATTATAGTGATGGTAGTGATGATGATAGTGATGAATTTTTCAATTTTTATGATAGTGATGATCAAACTTTTAACAATGAAGATGAGCCAACTGAGGTGGATGGTAATGATCAAACTTTTAATGCTGATGTTGCTACTTCCTAGATGGGTTCAAGGAGAGTAGGTAAAGAACCTATTATTGAGCACCCACCTGAGGTGGTTATTATAAGTGATGACAATGATAGTGGAGGTGGGGGAAGTGGGCTAGATGATGAGGTAATTATGGACCATGGTGTTAGGGACTTTGTTGAAGACAGTAGTGATAGTTGGGATGGTAAGGATGATGATGATGTCGTTGAACCAGGCCAAATGGGTGCTGGTGTAATGAACTCTGATTATAAGAGTGAGGAATTGCACAATTTGGTGGAATCATCATCTGATGATGAGCTTGGGTATGACAGTGATGATGATGTTGAGGATGGTAGAAGTACACATGTGGGAAATGGTAAGGGACAGAAAAATAAAGAAGTGAAGAAGTTCCCTGTGTTTAAGCCAGTGGCTAAGGTAGAGCATATTTCTTTTGAAAAAGATATGATGTTTACAACACCTAAATAATTCAAGGAAGCTATAACAGAATATGCAGTTCATGGTGGATGTGGCATCAAATTTGTAAAAAATGACCTGCAAAAGGTAAGAGCTGTCTGCCAAGAAAACTGCAAGTTTGTTGTCTATTTAGCAAAGGTGCCAAGGGAGAGGAGCTACCAACTAAGGACATTGAATTTAGAACATACATGCTCTAGATCTTTTAAGAACCATAGGTGTACTTCATCATACATTGGGAAGAAGTTGATGAAGAAGGTGAAAAGACAACCCAACATGAAGCTGAGAGACATCCAAGAAGCTGTCCATGATAAGTATACCATAAACATAAGTGCAGGAAAAGCAAGTAGGGTTAGGGATAAGGCTAGAGAATATGTGGATGGAGCTTATACACAACAGTACAACCAGCTGTGGGAATACTGTGAGGAATTAAGGAGGTCTAGTCCTGCCAGTACAATACTTATGAAGGTACATACCTTCAATGATGGTGATTTAGCAGCTGAGACTGACTTGGTGTGTGGAGTGCCTTATTTTGAGAGGCTATACATATGTTTGGAGGGATGCAAGAAGGGGTTTTTGGCTGGATGCAGGCCATTCATTGGATTGGATGCCTGCCATTTAAAAAACAAGTCAGGGGGGCAATTAATTACTGTAGTATGCAGAAATCCTAATGAAGAGTATTTTCCACTTGCATATGCAGTGGTAGAGGCTGAAACCAAGGACTCTTAGACTTGGTTCATCAATCTGTTACTTGCAGACATAGGCCAGAATAGGAGATTGGTGTTTATGTCAGACCAGCAAAAGGTGTGTAGTTAATTCCTATTGGTTGTTTTAATTTGTATTTAGTCATTGAACTTTTGGTCCACTAACTTCACATCCTTGCCTGTGATATTGTTTGTGACAGGGGTTGGTGCAAACATTCATTAACAATCGGCCAAAGTATGAACACAGGATTTGCTGCAGGCACCTTTATAACAACTTCAGGAAGGACCATCCTGGTGTTTTGATCAAAGATATGTTTTGGTGGGCAGCCAAGGCAACTTACAAAGAAGAGTTTGATAGGCTGATGGATGAGCTGAAAGAGATTGATGCTGATGCACACGGGTGGTTGGATTCTCACTCAATAACAAAATGGGCCAGACACATGTTTAGTGAGGATGGCTTGACTGACACCATACTCAACAATATGTGTGAGAGCTTCAACAACAGGATTCTTCAATTTAGATCTAAGCCCATAATTAGCATGGTATGAGTATTTATGATCACCTACAGTTAATTATAATGATTGTTTAGTACTGTTTATGACAGTTGTTGCAATTAATATCTAATGTTTCATTAGGGGTGTGCAAAAAACCGAAGAACCGAAAAAACCGCTTCAAACCGGCCGAACCGATGTAAAAATTTCGGTTCGGTTTCGGTCCGATTCGGTTTCGGTTTTATTTTATGAAAACCAAAAATTTCGGTTCGGTTTTTGGTATCAAATTTTAATACACCGAACCGACCGAACCGAACCGAAATATTATTATATAATAATATATTATTATATTAAATATAAAATATTTTGTAAATACTAAATACTCTACTCTCTCTACCGGTCCACCGGATATTTTCAAAAAAAAGAAAAGATTTGCTTTTTGAGTTTTTGCAGTTGGCAGATTGCCTGTTTGCCAGCTTTGCTTTGGGCAGTGGGCAAAGTCCAATCCATCATTTCATTTTAAACTAAATTCATTGACTAAGAAAACTAAGTTATCAAATGATTCAAATGATTCTAACTAAGTTACCAAACTAAGTGACTAAAGGAAACTAAGTTCAGTACAGTGGGCCTTTTTCTTTTCTTTTTCAGTCATCACTTCAAACTTCAAAGTTTCAAATTTTAAATGATTCGGCTAACTCTTTAATTTCAAAGTTCAGTACAATGATCCGGCCTTTTTAATCACCTATAATTAAACTAGCTAAGTATCTAATTAAACTAATTAAATTAAAACTAATTGAACTATAAAAGGAAAAAGTGAAAACCCTACCCACATACCCGGTCCACTCTTCTTTCATTTTCACTTTCAGTGTTTCAGTCTCACCCTTTCACTCTCTAAGAGTAAGACTCTAACATTCAGACCTCACTCCTCAGGCCGCCTCACTTCCTACGGTCCTACCTCTCACACTTTCCACTCCTTCACTCAGCCGTCGCCTCCACACGCCGCCCTTTCCAAGATCATCGGCTTCACACACAGCCCTCACCCTTTCACTCTAACATTCAGACCTCAGGCCGCCCCACTTCGTACCTCTAACACTTTCCACTCCTTCCTTCTACCGTCGCCTCCACACGCCGCCCTCTCCACGATCAACGGCTTCTCATCTCCCACGGTGAGTCTGTCTTCCCCACACTTTCACTCTCCCTCTGCCGTCGCCCTCAACACTTTCACTTTCACTTTCACTCCGCCTCCCCACGCCGCCTCTCTGTTTTGTGTTTGTCTTTTGTTTGTGATTCTCTGTGTTTGGTGTTTTAGGTTTTGAAAAATGAAAATACTCAAAATAGAAATCTTGATACCGTGACCCACTCTCTGTTTTGTGTTAGTGTTACTCTGTGTTTTGTGTTACTTTGTGTCAGTGGGTTTTGTATTTTAGGTTTTGAAAATAGAAATCTTGATACCCTATGACCCTCTCTCTGTTTTGTGTTTCTGTGTTATGTGTTTTGTGTTTTGTTTTTTAGGTTTTGAAAATAGAAATATCGATACCCTCTGACCCTCTCTCTGTGTTATGTTTCTCTCTGATTATTTTTTCAAGTTTTAATGTTTTATATGCAAATAAAGATAGGGTTTTGAAAAAATTGATAATGCTTGGCTGCATGTGCTAGTTGGGTAGTTGGTTTCTTTATTAAAGTTAACCGATTGCCCTTGAGGTCTGATATATATAAAGTTAGCTGCTTTTTTATTTATTTATTGTTGTGATATTTTTGTTTATTGTTGTTGACATGCTGTGAATCTATGACTGTTAAGTTAAGTTATTTTCTTATTGATGTTACAGATTTGAAAATCAATAACCCCATGTGCTTAACTGTGATGATGTTGTATTTGTTAATAGTTGACTGATGTTGGGGTATTTGTTAATAGATTACTTTCTTGTGAAGTCCTTTTCATTCCTTTTTTTTTTTTTTTTTTTTTTTTTTTTTTTTTTTTTTTTTTTTTTTTTTTTTTTCTGTTGCTGACTTTTATTGTGTTATACTACTGTTATTGTTACCGTATTTTTTTATATTGTAGACTAGACTCATTTTGGCATTAAATTTTATTTTTTATTTCTTACTTTTTATAGTTGCTGACTTATTGTGTTTTATTTTATTTTGTAGATGAATGAGACAAGAGAAGTCCCAGAGGGTCAACACAATGAAGTGGATCAAGGGGCAACCAATGTGCATGAAGACAAAGGCAAACCCCCACTCCCACCAACTGCAGGTAATACTGGTAAAAAAAGATCTATTGTTTGGGGTCATTTTACTGTTATTGAAGGGGGGGGGGGAAAACCTAGGTCAGCTTGTAACTATTGTGGCACAACCTATGCTTGTGACACTAAGTTAAATGGCACTACAGCCATGAGAAATCACATACAATCACAAAGTTTGAAATATCCTTATAGGGAGGACAAAAAAAACCAATCAACCCTAGCATTCAAACCTAAAGAAGAAGGAGAAAGTAGTAGTAAACTTGTGTCTTGGGTGTTTAATTTTGAGGAATGTAAGAAGGCATTAGCAGAGATGATTATTCTAGATGAGTTGTCTTTTAGGTTTGTGGAGGGTTTTGGTTTTAGGAAGTTTATGTCTATTGCCCAACCTAGGTTCAATCCAATCCCTTGCCGCACAACAATTGCCAAAACATGCTTTAGGGTGTTTTTAGATGAGAAACAAAAATTGAAAGAAGCCCTAAGAGAGCAGCGGGTCTGCCTTACCACAGATACGTGGACATCTGTTCAAAATTTGAACTACATGTGTCTCACTGCCCATTTTATTGATAGTAATTGGAAAATACACAAGAGGATTCTTAGTTTTTGTTTAGTGGAAAATCACAAGGGTGAAACACTTGGGAAGGCAGTTGAGATGTGTTTACTTGATTGGGGGATAGACAAGATTCTAACTATTACAGTTGATAATGCTGCCTCTAATAGTGGGTTGATTTCTTTTATTCAAAAAAAGACTAAGCATAGGAAGGCAACAGTTTTAGGGCATAAATATTTGCATGTGAGGTGTAGTGCTCATATCTTGAACTTGATTGTTCGTGAAGGGTTAGTTGAAATGGATGAGACAATAGTGAAGGTTAGGAAATCTGTGAAATATGTTAGATCATCTCCACAAAGACAAAACACATTTAAGTTATGTGCGGAGAAGGAGAAAGTTGAGTGTAAAAATCAGTTGTGCTTAGATGTACCAACTAGGTGGAACTACACCTATATTATGTTGGAGAAGGCCGAGAAGTATCAAAAGGCCTTTGAGAGATTAGAGGAAGATGATCCAAATTTTCTTATGACAATTAGAGAGGAGTCCAAGGAAGAAGGAAATGATACACATGAGGTTGCTTGGGGAATGGATGATGTGGATTGGGAGAAGATTAGGATCTTTTCTAATTTTCTTAAAATTTTTTATGATGCAACTTTGAGGTTTTCGGGTGCTAGTTATGTCACTAGCAATTCTTTCTTTTTGGAGCTCATGTCAATTCATGACACAATTGAGTCAGAGCATGAAAAAGATAGTTATTTGTTGAGAACAATGGCTGATGGCATGAAGAAAAAATTTGAAAAGTATTGGGGGAACTTTGATAATATGAATCACTTGTTGTATGTAGGGTTGGTTCTTGATCCTCGATACAAGTTGAGGTATCTTGAGTACTGTTTTGGTACTTTGTATGAGAGGTAAAAAGCTGTTGATATGGTAGGAAAAGTAAAGGCTGTTTTGGAGGATTTATATATATTTTATACTCAAAATCAAGTGGGGAGTAGTAGTGCTAGTGTTGCTGCACAAGCCCAAGGCCAAAATCCAAGTGGATTAATGGAGGGAGATGATTATAATGTGGTTGATGCAAAGGCAATTAGGATGATGGGATTTAGGAAGCACTTGAAGGGTATTGATTCTTCAAATATCAAATCAGAGGTTGATAAATACTTGTTAGAGAGTTGTGAAGATTTTGATGATAATTTTGATATTTTGGCTTGGTGGAAGGTTAATTCTCCACGATACCGTGTGCTTTCAAGAGTTGCACGACATGTTCTTGCAATTCCGGTATCCACTATGGCCTCAGAATCTGCCTTTAGTACGGCTGGTCATGTCCTTGATCCCTTCCGGAGTTCATTGTCTCCCCTTATGGTGGAAGCTCTCATATGTGGTCAAAATTGGCTCCGTCCTTCATCTGCTCCAATCTGCCTTCGTGCTGCCATGGATGATGTTGAGGAGTTTGAAAAGCTTGATGGGGGGATGATTATTATTTGTTATATTAAAAAAAATGACTTTCTATTTCTTTATTTATTAAAAAAAATTCTGCATGTCTATTATTATTAAAAAAAAAACTGAATGTCTTGGATTCTTGGCATATTTATTGTTTTATTGTACAAGTGATTTTTATGTTTTTTTTCATTTTTTGTTTGTAGAACTCGTGAGTGATGCTGCATTAACATCAGAACTAGGCATGTCCACACCAACACCTATTGAAGTTGACGGTTGAAGATTTCTCTTTGCTCTTTGGACGGGTAGTATTGATGATTATATGTACACTTTTTGATATGTATAGTTGTACACTTTTTGCTATTAGACAGTGGCCTACATAAGTACATATAGATATAGGCTTTTATTTTGAGCTTTGACAATGGCCTATACATAATACATAGACAATATATAGACAATATATGATATTAGGCAGTAGGCAATGATATATGGCCAATTTATTTTGAGTATTTGGCCAAATATTAAATATGGATTGTATATGATGACATTGACATATAGCCAATTTATTTTGAGTCTTTGGCTATAATGCTATGTAGGTATTGACATATGGACAATGTGGACATTGACATATTACTAATGAAGTAACTAAATATGTACTAGTTATTTTATTTTGATTTGTACAATTTATTTTTTTAATCTTGTTTGTATTTGATGGGTGTTTGTAACAAGTTACAGCTTAGTTTGAGGCTTAGAGCACTAGAGCAATTTTTTGACAGCTTAGTTTGATGGATTTATGAATCTATGTTGACAGGTTGTGTTTGTGCAAATGTATTTTGGACAGGTTATGAATTTATGATAGGTTATGATTTATGAATTTGCTATATATGTGTTGTATTTTTGGATTTATGAATTTGTAACAGGTTTTTTTTTTTTTTTTTTTTTTTTTTGTGTGGAAGAATTTGCTATTATGTGTATTTCTGGTTTCTGGATTTATGTGGAGTAAAAGCACTAAGCAGGTTGTGATTATGTGTATTTCTGGATTTATGTTGAGTAAAAGCCTAGATTTATGTTGAGTAAAAGCAGGTTGTGATTATGTGAATTTTTGGATTTATGTTGAGTAAAGGCATTTGGATTTATGTTGAGTAAAGACAGGTTGTGATTATGTGTATTTCTGGATATATGTTTGAGTAAAAGCAGGTTGTAAATTTTTTTTTGTTTGTAAAATGTTTTATGGATGTGTAAAAAGGCCCAAAAATGGCCAAAATAATAAAGGCCCAAATCTGGGTTATAAGGGCCAAAACAGAAAGCTAAAAAAGGCCCAAAAATGGCCATTGCCAGATAATTTGCCAAAATAGAGAAGGCCTGAATTTGGGCCACAATTGGTTCCTAACAAAGGCCCAAAATAGGGCATAAAAGACCATAAAAAAAAAAAAAGAGACTTGAATACTGCATTTTTTTTTAAAAAAAAAGCCCAAACAGAAAAGTTATAGAAAAAAAAATCGAAGGCCCAATTGGCCCAAACTCCAGGCCCAAAAACCGAAACCGACCGAAAAACCGACCGAAACCGAAACAAACCGAAACCGACGGTTTTTAACTATTTCGGTCGGTTTCAGTTGAGATTTTCAAAAACCGAAAAAGTCGGTTTCGGTTGGCCGGATTAGAAAAAACCGACCGAACCGAACCGATTACAACCCTATGTTTCATTGTACTTGTATGTGATTGTAGCTTGAGTGCATCAAGCTATATCTAATGACTAGGTTCCAAGAGAATAAAGAGAAGGGTGTGAGGCTAGAGTCAGATATTTGTGCCAAGGTGATGAAGAGGTTGCACAAGGAAAAGCTGGCAGCCAATAGGTGGTTAGCTTGTTGGGCAGGGCAAACACAATTTGAAGTGAAAAATGGTCTGCAGAGTTTCACTGTTGACTTGGCCACAGCACACTGCAGTTGTAGGAAGTGAAACATAACTGGCATACCATGTGCCCATGCAATCTCCTGCATATTTCTCAACAGACAAGATGCTGAGCAGTATGTTCACCCATGTTACCATGTATCTACATACAGAGCATGCAGCAAGCCAATTATAGCACCAATCAATGGGCAGAATATGTGGAGACCAAGTGATGTGACCCCAGTTCAGCCCCCTATCAAAAGAAGACCACCTGGCAGGCCTAAGAAGAAAAGAGCAATAGAAAATGAGCCAACAAGTGGTAAGAGAGCTGGCATATCTAAGCAGTGTAAGACTTGTGGTAAGTTAGGCCACAATAGGAGAAGTTGCAATGGTGAGATTGAAGGGAACTCTTCACTGCCAGGCACCACAAACAAAACCAGCACATATAAGAAGGTAATAAAGTGACATTATGGTGAAACAGTTGCTATTCAATACTTACTGTTAACCTTGTCTGTGAATTTCGTGTTTGTAGACCAGCAGAACCAGAAGTGCTCCATCACAGGCCAAGCTAGCCTCAGCCACACCATTTACACCACACTAGGCTGCCATGCATAGCCCATCCACCCCAAATGCACCACACCAGTCAAGTGCACATCACAGCTCCAACAGCAGCAACCCAACCTCAAGGCAGAAAAAGAATAGGGTGGTCACATCAGAGACTCTGAAGGCTTCTATGAATGCATCCAGATACATGGAAGCAATCAAACATGCTAGAAGTCAATCATCTGTGCAGTGTCCAAGGAAATGAAGAGAGCAAGAAGTAGATTTTTCCTTTTGTTGATGAGGGTCACTTGTTTTGTGTATTTATGGTGATCTACCTCACTATGGAACAAGTCAGATATTTTGGCTTAACTATTGCAGTTGAACTATGTAATTATGGTGATTGTGGTTGTTAGCAGTCAATGATAAGTTAAAGATGTGTTTCTATTCAATTTGTGTTGTTTAGTTTAACATTGAATCTTGTGTCATTTAATGTTGGTATTGACATCAATGAGAGACAGTGAATGTATTTGTATTGATACATTTTCTGCAAAACAGAATTTTCTTCAAAACAGGTGCATTTCTAGGTACAATACAACAATAGTATGGTTAATACATTTTCTGCAATAGTTTTATTCATTTCATTCACATGGTGGAATCCATAGATAGATGCATTCAAATCAGAATTTATATTTGTATCTTGAACAAAAACTGTATTCATTTCATAGGGAAGTGGGTTACATTGATATGAGTTGCCTGGCAGGAGCACAAAATTACCAGGAGGTAATACATGCCTAAACACATCTCATACAAAAATTGTACACACTGCCAGCTTAACATAAACCAAAACTGCCCTAATAATTCCCACAACAACAATCACTACCCTACATATATCTAAACTGTCTAAACTGTCAGCCCTGTTAACAATATTGATAATAATAGCAGCAGCAACTACACAGTAGCAGCAGCAGCAGCAACCACACAGCAGCAGCAGCACAACAGCAGCAGCAATAGCACAGCAGCAGCAGCAATAACACAGCAGTAGCAGCAGCAGCAAAGCACACCAGCAGTAGAGCACACCAGCATCATCAGCAGAGCACACTAACAGCAGTGAAAAATGGCCACAGCAGCAAAGCACACCAGCAGCAGTGAAAAATGGCCACAGCAGCAGAGCACACTAGCAGCAGTTTACTCACCCCTACACTACATACATTACCTAAACAAATACCACATACATTACCTAAACAAACACTACATACATTGCCTACATTACCTACATTACCTACATTACCTAACCAAACACAAAACTACACACATCAGAATAAACAATGCCACAGCCATAACTAAAAACTTCTCCCTCTTCTTGCAGCTTGCAACCTCAGCCTCAAGTGTGATGATCCTCTGCCTTTGCTGTGGGATAAGCACCTTACCACGAGCACATATCTCATCGTCACACCATTGGAAGAACCTACACTTACGCCCCACCTGAAATGCAAATAATGCTCAGAAAATCAAAAACCATAAACTATTGCAGCAACAAATTGAATCAAAATACTGAAATTAATTAACGTAGTAATCAATAATTCTCCAATTAGTGAAAACCCACAAACTATTGCAGCAGCAGCACAGCACACAATTTTTCTTTACACTAACTACTAGTACTATTATTTGACAATATTGCAAGTAAAGATCAATATCACTAACTACTTGGCCATCCAATTAGAGGAATGCTCCATCTATGACCATCAATATTGCAAGTAAAGATCAATTTTTTGAGCATCCAATAAAATCCAGTAAGCTATTCATGAAGAACATCCACAGATACAACAGAGTATCTATTGGTTTTTGGAGAAAATTTTTTTTTTTTAAGAAAACAATAATCATTTCATACTCCATTCAAGATATTTAAAAAAAAAAAATGAAAACGAAAATCCTTCTCTTTAAATATCTTTATCAAAACGAAAATTCCTTCTTTTTCTGAGAATGCATGTGTAAAAAAAGCAAGGAATGGTTTTGTTTTTTAAAACCATCACATTTTGAATCAACTTACCTAGTAGTTTGGACAACCGTAGAATCTTCTGCCAGGATTGTCTGATGTCCATGACACAACTATGACCGGTTTTTTTATTACAGTAGCACCTCATTGGTGCTCTCCTCCTGACGCTGGAACCTGATGAACAGGTTGCTTTCATTCTAGTCTGGGCTTTGAGGAATAGTTGTGTGGCTGGAGGTGAGGAATGTTTTTCGTTGTTAGTTAGGGTTTCAATTTAGGGATTTTGGGTTTTCTCATTTCTCTCATTTCTGGTACTGATTAACGTGGTAGTGGTGGTCACGTGAGTGCTGTGTGCGAGTAAGTTGGGCGAGAAGGCCATGTGTGCTACAACAACTTGCCACAGTGTAAATTTTATTATTATAAAATGATTCACAGATGTTTCTATCAGCCACGTCAGCTCTCTCCGTTAGTTGATGGACGGTAGGAACTAAAATATGGAGCGTTAATTGTTTTTGGGACTAAAAGTGGTAAAAAATATATATATAGAGACCAAAATAGAAAAAAGTACAAAATATAAGAACTAAAAGTACATTTACCCTATAAATAATTAAATAAACAAAAACAAAAACAATTTAACAAATGTGACCCTCTGTTCAGTCAAACCCTGACGTGGCAACTCAGCGGTCCACCTCTGCATCAATGTACAAAAGAGTCAAAACTCTCCAAAACTCTCTCTCTCTCTCTCTCTCTCTCAAGTTAGGGTTTTTACGATTCTTCTTCATATAAAACTCACGAACACTTCCACTCCAGCTTTCCACCGAAAACCCGAACCCGAAAATGGAACCCAACGGCCATGACGAAGCCTCTCGGATCCTCCACGAGCTTCAATCCCTCAAAGCCACAAAATCCGACATAGACTGCCGAATCTCCGCCCTCGAATCCCAGCTCCGCCACCTCAATCTCCAAAACGGCACCGTCGTCAAAACCTCCGCCCTCCCAAATCCAATCACAGCCGCCCATCACGATCTCACCCCGGAGATGATCCACCGGTACAGCCGCCACCTCTTGCTCCCGTCGTTCGGAGTCAAAGCCCAGTCAAACCTCATCAACTCCTCCATCCTAGTCATCGGAGCCGGCGGATTAGGCTCCCCGGCCCTCCTCTACCTCGCCGCTTGCGGCGCTGGCCGATTAGGCATTGTGGACCACGACGTCGTCGAGCTCAACAATATGCACAGGCAGGTCATTCACACCGAGGCCTTCATTGGTCAGCCCAAAGTGAAATCCGCCGCTACGACTTGTCGTTCTATCAACTCCTCCGTTCAAATCGTCGAGCACCACGAAGCTTTGCGCACTTCCAATGCCTTAGAAATCTTCAACCAGTATCCTCTATATTATTTCTTTGCTCAAATTCAAAGTGTTTCATTTATATTTTTGAAATGTTAGTATATGATTTCCGTGACTGGTAACATTTGGAAAGATATGATGTGATAGTGGATGCGACCGACAATGCTCCTAGCCGTTACATGATCAGTGATTGCTGTGTTCTGTTAGGAAAGGTAAATTAAGCTTGATGTAATGTTGTTAATGGATAAAATTTACATAAATGCATTGAATTTTATTGTTCTTGGAAAAGGTAATAGTGGGTTGTACTTCATTGGTCAATGCAATCACGTGTTTGATTTTAATTGGGAACTTAAATGTGCTAAGGAATGATACCTAACCTATACTATAAGGGTAAATTGCTTAACCCGTCTGGGTTGGATTACCTGGTAACTGGCTCTGGTGGGTGGGGTCAATTGCCTATAGGAGTTTGGTTAACAGTGAGGATTGTTGTACAGTGCAACTAATCTGAGTGAAGTTTTTCTATAATCTGAGTGAAGTTTTTCTACGTCATCAAAGCCAGTTTGGAGGAAAATTCCTCCAATCCGCTACATGGCAATTCATAATGCCAATAAGGCAATAACCAGCAGCCTTTATTTTTAGTCACATGACCTATTTAATGGGTCATGTCTACTTGTTTAAATATTTTATGAGACGTGTGATTTAGTACACATGGATGATTTTATGAATCACTACATAATGGTTTAAGGGAGATTCCTCAAAACCAGTTTGGAAGAAAAATTGGTCTTATAGTGACTGATTTTTTTTTTTTTTTCCACATTCAAGTACTAATTGCATCCATGTTTATGAATGCAGCCTCTTGTATCTGGTGCTGCTCTGGGATTGGAAGGGCAGGTATGCATTGCTGGTTATCTTTTCTACTGTAAATATAAGTTTCAGCATGAATCATATTGTTAAAATTCCAAGAATAACTACATGATCAAACTCATTGTATAGCTCACAGTTTACAATTATAATGGCGGTCCATGCTATCGATGCCTATTTCCAACTCCACCTCCAACAGCAGCATGTCAAAGATGTGCTGACAGTGGTGTCTTAGGAGTAGGTAAGCTAATGAATTGCTGTATTCTACCAATTGAATTTCTTATTACTAGTCTACAATTCTGTCTACAATGTCATCAAAATTTGAGTTTGTAGGTGGAACTCTATTTCTTTGTTATGCCCTGTCCTAAATGTAGAAAAAATTAAAGTGTAAAACTTTATTGGATGCTTGTAAGGACTGAAACTCAAATTATTAGCTTGATACATCCACATGGGGGTACTGCTAGAAAACCAGGATAAAAATGGGGAAAGAATCAAAAATAAGAATAATGAGCAAGTTCTTAAGATGAGGAAACTGTTGTAACACTAGGAGCCTCCTTGCTATTCATTTGACACTTAATTGATTCTAATTCTGTATTTTTGTTTATTAATTTCCAAGTAGTGGAACCGAGCTTTGTTTCTTATATTCTGTTTATTAATTTTCAGTACCTGGTATCATTGGCTGTCTCCAAGCACTTGAGGCTGTCAAAATTGCAAGTGCAGTTGGTGAACCACTCTCAGGACGGATGCTTCTATTTGATGCATTAGCGGCAAGAATACGTATTGTATGTATCATGTTCTCCTTTAAAAGTTCCTTCCAGTGGTTTACATTTTTTCCTGTGAGCTCAGATTGGAGTCTAAATCTTGTCTTAGAATGAAGTGTTGTTAGGTGAGACAAGACCTTTTAAAGGATCATAGAAGATAGGCAACCATTTGTTCAATTCTTAATATGGAGATGGCTGGACCAAATGTTATATTATCAAAAGATAAAAAGTATTTGTTTAATAAGTGACTAACTTGTAAAAAAACATTAAAACTTTGTAGACCTTGCTGGACTTGCATTAAACACGTGTCAAAGGTTGGGGGCCTGTTTCAGTAGTGACTTCATTCAACAGATGTCAAAATCAATTAGTAGTTCTGTTTGCTCTGCTGCTTCTACCTGTATCCCCATTTCCTGCCCTCACCAGCCCCATAATAATTCTCTCTCCTTACATTAGAGTTTACCATCATTTTGATCTTTTGTAGTTAGGACACCTTACCTAGAGCCTCTAGGCTAGAGGACATTGATAAGAAGTGGGTTTTCCCCTCCTGTTTTGGGCTTTTGCAAGGCATCTTAATGTGATATACTCTTACTGTCTCAACTATTTATATTAGCAGCTTGTAGTGGTCGGCATTTACAACTGGCACTTTTAGAGTATCATCTTGATAACATCATTAGGAGTTTCTTGATAACATTTATGTTATTAAGAAGACATTTATTTTAGAGCAGTTATTATTAGAAACAGATTTTCTTTGGTATGATGGGAGTTGGTCTAGGTTGGCCCTTAACCCTGTTTTTCATATATAATATAAGTAATAGAAATTTTATTGAAGATGAAAAATACTCTATATGTTCCTGATGATGCAAAGTATCTCAAAAATTTACTAGATCAAATATAAGATCTAAAAGAGTGTTGGATTTCAAAAATGGAAGTACAATGTGTAAAACTCCATGCCTGAGACCAGTCAAACAAAGTACGGATCAGCGAGGATTTAAATTGATCAAAAGGTCTCACAACATCCTCAAATGCATGACTATTTCGTTCCTTCCTTTAACCCTTTTAAGTGGGCTGAGTTTGCTCTCATCATGATGTAATTAGTTTATTGCTTTATTGATTGCGTATATTCATATTAATAGATATTGGACATTTTGTGTTTATATTTTGAGCTTTGGCATTTATATATACATATTCATTTCTGACCTATGTTGCAGGTAAAGATTAGAGGAAGGTCACCACAGTGTGAAGCTTGTGGAGAAAATGCAACATTCACCCAGCAGCAATTTCGAGAGTTTGATTATGAGAAGTTTACTCAGTCTCCACTGACTCCAGTAATTACACTTTCTGTCTCTTCTGTTTTCCATTGATAATTGTAATTGGATGAGTAGGTTACTTAAACTGTTAGTGTATATGTTTTGGCTTGTTTGCAATTTGATTTCTCTCTCATTTGACTAAGAAATATGATATTTGAAACTTGCTGCAGTCACCCTTGAAGTTAAAGCTGCTTCAATCAGATTCCAGAATAAGCAGTAAAGAGTATCATGATAGGGTCGCTAATGGGGAAGCACATGTATTGGTCGATGTCCGACCAGCTCACCACTTTAAGATTGTTTCTCTTCCCAAGTCCTTGAACATCCCACTCCCGAGTTTGGAGGCTAGATTGCCTGAAATTTCTTCAGCTTTGAAGGAAGAAGAAGAGCGAAATGGAAGTTCGAGTGCCAAACTATATGTAATTTGTAGGAGGGGGAATGATTCTCAGAGGGCTGTTCAGAATCTGCACAAGTTGGGTTTCACCTCAGCCAGGGATATTGTTGGGGGTCTGGAGTCCTGGGCCCATGATGTGGATTCCAACTTCCCTACCTATTAACAGGCATGTTCATGGTGGGTTGTCTTTAATGTAAACTTTTCTTTCTGGTTGTAGTTGTTTCTACATATATCTTTTTCTGTTCTTTTTGGGTCCAAATTTCTATATATTTGTTACTGACTTATTGTCAATGTCCTATAAACGAACAAAAAAGAAAATTACACTGGCCGTAGCTGTATTATTAACTAAAATAGTCTTTGTCGCTAATGTTTGAAATCTTACACTATTATACTCTCTCTCTCTCAATGTGTCTGCATGTGGCATGGAAATGGATTAACTATTTTTTGGTGTTTTGGTGTGTACCAGAATTCATAATTGACAGCCACTCTGAACCAATGTTGCAGTCCTGGGCCCAGATTTTTTTTCTTGCAAAGCTTTGAATAACCTTTTGTTTGATCCATGTTTATGTGAGCAAAGTTACTAGCCAACAGCTACTGATAAGATTACACCCAGAAAGGGGATAGGTTAGGCTTTAGCTATGAACAACTTGTGCCCAAAGTTGTCCGTTTAGTCTGATGGAAAATGCTTAGAATTATTATCAATTTTGCAGCTGCCTCGATCATTTTTGGGAATGAGAAGTCGCAGGAATGTTACAGAAAAATGTCATATCGCATCTTCCTTGTTATGAAATAGATAAATTTTGAACCATGTTCTTCATTTTGTCAGTCTAGGCAAGTGGTAACTTAGTCAACTTGCCTGGCTGTTCACTTTTAACGTGGCCTTTGCGATTTAGGCAAGTGGTAATTTTGTTTTACACACCCTCAAAAACAACTGAAATCGTAATTTAAGTCACAATTTCAATTACATCTGGAAAAGTGTGTAAAACAATTTGTGTGCAACAAGTATAAGCTAGGAACTCAACTATTTTCACATTATATTAAAGGAGCAGTGTGTTTGGCGTAAAATCACTCACATAGAAATCACTAGTGGAATTATTTTTATTATTACACCAATCATAACAAGTCACATTAATAGTTGTGAAAAAAAAAATTATTCTAGATTTATTATAGAAAGAAACACCAACTAGGGCCAGCAAGTAGCAACTTACTTGGTCACAAACTGATGAGTTGAACAGCGCAATTGAGACGTAAAATGGCATAGAATGGATCTTGTCATAAGAGCTTCAGGGTCATGACTCATGACCGAGCATTGGTGAAGTTCAGAGCATAATGGCAAGCAATCAATTTAGAGGTCACCCAAAAAAAAAAAAAAAAAGGGTTAAGAGCTATGGCTTTCAAACTCAAAAACAAAAGAACAATTTAGTCTCGCAGTTTCAGTAAACCATGGAAACCAAGTCAAAATTGGAAGCCCTATAAAATAAAAAAGGGTCAAAATTTGAAACTAGAGGTGAGGCATTTTCACCACCCAACAAGTAAGAGCTTCAAAACAGCCATCCGTATATAAAGTCCATTCTTTGCTTGTCTAAAATAAGCAGCCCGTGGATCCCCATCAACATCCATAATAATCTGCAAGAATTCATGAGAACCAACAAATAATCCAGTAAATACATAAGAAGCACTTAAAAATGTTCGCGCTCATAAAGAACGCACCAACATCACTTAAACATCACATGGGTACCTCATCACCCCTTGGTAGAGGGTGCATGACCACAGCATGCTTCTGCATAACATCCAAGACATTCTGATCTACAATGTACTTGCCTCGAGCTTCTTCATATTGGTCAATTCTCTCCCCAAATCTTTCTTTCTGAATGCGAGTTTGATACACTACATCACACTTAGAAGCCACTTCCACTAAATCAGCACTTTCTTCCCATTCCACTCCCTTTGTTGTCAAATAGTCTTTTATATCATCCTGTAAGATGAAATTGTAAATATTGAGAGACCAAAACCCCAAATTTTCTATAGTATTTCCACTTCTCATTTGCCTAAATCACACAGAAGACCTATAGGTAAATTCAAATGACAATTGGATCAACATTTACCTTCATTTTTACCACATCAGGAGAGACAAAGTAGATCTTCACATCTTGGTACTTGACAAGCAAGCAAGCGAGTGGACAGTCCTTCCATTGGCAAGATCACCCACTAGCCCAAATTTGATGCCATCTAGCTTCCCCACCTCTCTTTCAATGGAATATACATCCAAGAGAGCCTGAATCGTATACAACAGCAAGAATAGATATTTGAACTAAACTGTGTGAAACTTACTACCAGCAATTAAAATATGACGAAATGATTAAAAAAAAAAATCATCAAATGAAAATACCGAACATATTCTCCCCCTCTACATTAGGAGAATAAACAATTAATGTCAAAGCAAGACAGAACAACATTATTACTTGTCTATGAAGATATTTGTAGATGAACACCTCACCCCATCTTTTGCAGCAAGCCTTGGATATAAGATGTGATCTAGCAAGCCTTGGATATGCTCTGCTCATTTTTTTGTTTGTTTGTTTGTTTTTTTTTTTTTTTTTAATCTCAGAGAATCAAGTTGTTCATCCTACAGCATACAATTAGAGTTTTTAACTGTCCATTAGTCCATATGGTATGAAATTAAACAATATATATATATATATATATATTTAAAAGCTGAAACATAACATTTATTATTGTTACACTCCAGTTGAGTCACATCATCGACCATGTCACCTTTTTTTTTCCTTCATTTTTTAAACAATATTAATATATAAATAAATAGTGCAACTTTACACATTCTCTCATTAAATCCAACTCACCATAAACAACCTTACACATTCTTTAACTCATTAAATCCAACCCACAATTAATTTATCCTTCTTCCAATTCTCATTTCTTCATTTTCCCCTTCAAAACTGTTTCACTCTTTTGAGATTCAAACCCTTCAATTGCCACTCCTGTGATTAACTACATTATTTTTAGCACTATAAATTTACAGTTACTCTCTCTACCTCCGCAAAAGTTGCCAAAGTAGCATCAAATTTGGAAAGTCCAGTTAAAGTTTGTTATTTCCCTTCTTATTTTTTCTTTTCCCCCAACTTTAGTTTTTCCATTGGGTTTCTAAATTTTGTGGATGATATGCTTTTTTTGTGGGTTACCGACAATGCGATCACTTTGGGACTATGAGTGGTTAGGATTGGTTTGTCGGTTATGAGATGGGTTTTCAAGAATTAGAAATCTCTACAACAACTTCTTACTTCATATTCATGTTATACAATTTTTATTTTATATTTGTGTTTTACCCATTCAATTTGTTTATCTTTGACATTTTAGTTTTTTTTACATTTGATATATGTTTAACTATATATAAAAAAAAGGAAGAAAAGAAAACCAAAGTTTAATGTATTTACCTATGATTGTTTTGAAACAGTAATAGAGTATATGTGGTAATTATACTCCAATTACTAGTTTCATATTTTTTGATTCAATGGTTCTTTTTTGTTGTGGAACCTTTCTCAATTTCTGTTTGGATTCGACAAATATTATGTTTACCATACTTTTTCTTATTATGTGCAGCACATAATAATTTGATCTTGTAGTCTAATAGACAATAAAAAATCTACCTCAAAAGTTTGGTCACAAAGAAATAGAAAATCTCAAAACATGATTAATTGGAGGTCTAATTTTTATTTGATTTTTATAATACTAAATGTGGAATTTGGTTCTCGCAAGGTTTAGGATCATTGACCTAGATACATGAGAGTTGGACAATGAAGGTTTCTTAAGTGGCCAAAGACATTTCTAAGGAACTTTAAGAGAAGAGAGATTTTGGAAAAAGAAAAAAAAAACGTTTGGCAATGAAGATACATTTTAGTCTCTCTAAAACTTTAGATTAAGATAACATTGTAATTTTGTGATAAGTTTTGATTATCATGATAGTCACTTTACTCTTTAAGAGATGAGAAATTTTAATAGTAAATTTGAAATTTATAAAATTTAGTTGCATATTAGGCAAATATAACACAATATAACAAAAATTAGAAGAATATGAATCACCTCAAAAAAATATTAATCAAACATACAACAAAAAAGATGAAAAATAATAGAATGATATATTTGTAGAAGTCTTTAAAAAAATCTTGAAGCAATTGTTGCTTTTTATATATTACAACTCATTTTAAAATAGTTATATATTTTCACATATTGCGCGAGGTTGTGACTAGTTTAGATATATCTAAAAGCTGAAGCATAGCATTTATTGTTGCTACGCTCCAATTGAGCCATATCATCGACCATGTCACATTTTTTTTTTTTCCTTCATTTTTTAAACAATATTAATATATAAATAAATAGTGCAACCTTACACATTCTCTAACTCATTAAATCCAACTCACCATGAACAACCTTACACATTCTTTAACTCATTAAATCCAACTCACCATTAGTTTATCCTTCTTCCAATTCTTAACTCTTCATTTTCCCATTCAAAACCGTTTTGCTCTTTTGAAAATCAAACCCTTCAATTTCCACTCCTATGATGAACTATGTTATTTTTAGCACTATAAATTTACAATTGCAATCTCTACCTCTATAAAAGTTGCCAAAGTGGCATCAGATTTGGAAAGTCCCTTTGAAGTTTGTTCTTTTCCTTTTTATTTTTTCTTTTCCCCCAACTTCAATTTTTCCATTAGATTTGTAAAGTTTGTGGATGATATGCTTTTTTGTGGGTTGCCGACAATGTGACCACTTTGGGGCTATGGGTGGTTAGGATTGGTTTGCCGGTTATGAGAAGGGTTTCCAAGAATTAAAAATCTCTACAACAACTTCTTACTTCATATTCATGTTGTACAAATTTTTTTTTTTTATATTTGTGTTTTACCTATTCAATTTGTTTATCTTTAACATTTTAATTTTCTTATATTTGACATTTGTTTAACTCTATGTAAAAAGAGGAAGAAAAGAAAACCAAAGTTTAATGTATTTACCTATGTTTGTTTTGAAATAATAATAGAGTATACGTTGTAATTATACTCCAATTATTGCTTTCATATTTTTTGACTAAATGTTTCTTTTTGTTTATGGAACCTTTCTCAATTTCTGTTTGGCTTCGACAAATATTATGTTTAGCCCACTTTTTCTTATTATGTGCAGCACATAATAATTTGATCTTGGAGCCCAATAAACGATAAAAAATCTACCTCAAAAATTTGGTCATGAGGAAATAGAAAATCTCAAAATATGAATAATTGAGGGTTTAATTTTTATCTGATTTTGATAATACTAAATGTGGAATTTGGTTCTCGCAAGGTTTAGGATCATTAACCTAGATACATGAGAGTTAGACAATGAAGGTGTCAGAACACAATTTGGTTTCTAAGCCCAAAAGGTAAAAGGATCTAGGCCCAAAGAACCCAATACAATGAATTTGTAGAGTGGGTTATAAAACTAGGCTCTAATGAGTTGGGTGACAATTATAATGGATCCAGATTGCAATAAAGTAAAGATGGACTGATTTTATCTAAAGAAAATCATCCTCGGCAAAATCCGAGGAGATCAGTTCTTGTATATATCTCTTGAATTTGATTACAAGCACAATTCTTGTTGCTACAATAGTTTTCTCTTCATTCTCTGATCCCTTTCCCTCAGAGTCTTCTTTCCATTTTATATTATCTTTCTCTTTCATCTCTACCCTCTACATATAGATTAGATTACTGGTATTGATCCTTGTTTCATCAGCACATTCCTGAAGACTTTAAGAGTAATTGTAAGGCTGAAAATTACTGTTCAGGTATCACTTCCTCATTAATGTGGCCAGAGAGTTAGCTACAGAGCATTCAATGCGGTGGTAGCAGCTTTCTCTTAGATATTATATGGCCTCCCTTTGTCCTGTGCTTCCAAGATGCTTATCCTTATCAATGGAATCTCCTGGAATGTTGCCCTGGACAACAGACCACACCTTTGGATCTCGCTTTGCTCAGCCAAGGATGCATTCATTCTCAAACCACCTTCTTGGACCATCATAACTAGACCCCTTTCTTTATTCAATAATGCCAACCTCCATAACAACGTTTACCCATCCTCGAACTGGACTCCCGGCCCAATACATAATACTGGGCCTATCATCCCTACAAAAGGTCTCTTAAGTGGCCAAAAACATTTCTAAGGAACTTTAAGAAAAGAAAGAAAGTTTTTTTTTTTTTTTTTTTTTTTTTCAAAACTTCCATTATTATATATAATATAGATATGTATAGACATTGTTTTTTTGTTTTTTGTTTTTTATTCTTCATTGAATTCATCATTTAGTTATTAAGAAAAACCCAAAATAATAGAACAAAAATGGATCACACATTTAAAAATTGTTCAATTTTTAAGGAGAACAAATTATTTTCAATAATTTTTAGAGAATAAATTATACATTATAGCATATTACAAAATAATTATTATTCTCACGCATCACGTAGGTCTGCGACTAGTAATATCTAAAAGTTAAAGTGTAGTATTTATTTTTGTCGTATTCCTATTAAGCCACATCAACGTAGCATTTTAATCCATTTCGGTCTAATTAGAGAAATACTTTGTCCATAACAACTTATTATCTAAGATTTGTTGTGATAATCTATTGCCTCTTTTGTTATTCCCTATTTATTTATTTTTTTAATATCAATTTGGGTATGGTCTTAGAGTTGGGTGTATGTTTTGGGTTGAGTATACTTTGATTATTTTTATATTCAAATGAACGAAATCACTTGTGACGGATACCAGAGATTGATCGTCGACGAGGAAGACGATCTTTTCTGCATCCCTGTAGAAGACGAACATAGGGGCAAGACCCCGTCATCACAATTAGTAAGGAATACGTGCATTAATAGCATAGCTGAACACCCGCCGGATAGCTGGCCTTCCCTAATTACATCGAGAGCAGTTACGAGAACAAGAGCAGCGCAACGGTCATCCGTTACGCCGTAACTGAGGCAATCATTGTTCATTAAATGCAATGGTCAGGAGAGAAACGCTCAACCCAGCATTTAATGAACATAACTGCACCGACCCAGGTAAGGGTATAAAAAGTGAGCTCGGTGTGAAGAAGAAGGTAAGAGAACAAAAAACCAGAAAATAGCAAACTGTGAGCAAGTTAAGTTTGGATTGTGTAATCTGACTTAAGCATCGGAGTATTCCTAGCTGGCCTCACGCCGGCAAAGGTACCCTTTTTGCTTTCTTCTTGTATGGACAACAGGTCTAGAGGTCGTCCATCATTCTGACGAGGAACATACTAACGAGGCACATTTTCGGCTTTATCAGTTTGGCGCTGTTTGTGGGGGTACGACCATCATGCTCCTACTGATAAAGTTCCGATCTAGAGATGGATGGCGAGTAGTAACACCTTCAGATCCTATGGTGATGGCTCAGCAAATCCAGGCTTTAACAGCAAATGTACAGGAGCTAATGAAGCAAAACGAAGAACTGAAACGACGAGCCTGTCCGGAGGGGAGCAACACTTCGCTTCATCGGCGAAGTCGAAACAAGCATGACGAAGAAGCCAGCAGCCCTGCGAATAGCAAGGGAAAGGATATGACAGAGTATACTAGACAATCTGTACCTGGCAATGGCAGTCTGATGCAGAATCTAAGGAAAAAGCCCGATGAAGTCAAAAACGCCATGAAGGGAAAAACGACAATGAACTTGAATGGTATGCCAAAACGGACGGATTCGCCCTTCACGCCTAGTGTCTTGGAGTGCCCCTTGCCTCCAAAATTCTGTCTGCCACAACTAGAATTCTATGATGGTACAAAAGACCCTCTTAATCATATAGGAGCCTTCAAAACCATCATGAATTTGCAACAAACCTCGAATGAGGTTATATGTAGGTCGTTCCCGGCCACCCTTAGAGGAGCCACAAGAGTTTGGTTTAGCAAGTTGCCAGTGTCTTCCATTGAGAATTTCGAGCAACTCAGTGATTCCTTTGTTCGCCATTTTATTGGCGGACAGCGACACAAAAGGCCAACCTCTTACTTGCTGACAGTAAGACAACAAGAAGGGGAGAGCTTGAAGGATTATGTGAAGCGGTTTAACAAGGCTGTATTGGAGATCGATGAAGCTGACGATCAGGTCATTATAACGACCTTCCAGGCGGGGCTCAATAATCCCAACCTTATCTTTTCATTGGGTAAGACACCACTAACCTTCATGACTAATCTGCCGTTTAAAGCTCAGAAGTATATGAATGGGGAGGACGCACTTACGGCCAAAGGCTTAATGGGAAAACGAAAGACGGACGAGACCAGTGAGTCTCATGGAAAGAAAAGGGATCGCAAGGACTCGTATTCGGACATAAAGGCTGGCAAGAGCGGTCCTGACGCCCCGAGGAAAAGGATGAATTTCACATCGTTGGTTATGCCCGCTGATAAAATACTGATGCAAATAAAGGACAAGCCAGGGTTGAAGTGGCCTAAGCCACTTAGCACGTCCTCGAGGAAACGTGACCCAAAGAAGTTTTGTCGTTTTCATAAAGATCATGGTCACTACACTGATGAATGTCGCGATCTGAAAGAACAAATAGAAGAATTGATTCAGCGTGGAAAGCTTCAAAAGTTCATAAAAAGGGACCATCAGCCTTGGCTTAGGACTAAAGATAAAAATCATGACGATGCGAAGGACGACAGACGAGATCACCCAAAGCAAGTTGTGGGAGAAATACGGACAATAGCTAGAGGGCCAGTATCAGGAGGCTCATACTAGTCTTTGAAGAAGACGTACTGTAGACAAGTTAATAGTGTTCATATGAAGCACCCGTCCCAGAAGTATCGACGGTCGTATGATGACGACATTACATTTTTTGAAAGGGATGCGAGTAGAATAAAGCAACCCCATGATGATCCACTTGTCATCACTTTGGAGGTGGAAGGATTTGCCATGAGGAGGGTGCCAGTGGACAATGGAAGCTCGGCAAATATAATGTATATGACAGCCTACCAACAGCTAAAATTGGATCCTAAGAGGCTCAGATCCTTTAATTCTCCTCTGGTCAGTTTCAGTGGAGATAAAATTTACCCAAGGGGAATCGTCACGTTATCCGTTACAACTGGAACATACCCAGCACAAGTGACAATTCAAGCAGACTTCTTGGTCGTCAATTGCCCGTCATCTTACATTGTCATCCTGGGACGACCCATACTGAACAGACTCAAAGCAGTAACGTCGACTTACTGCTTGAAGGTGAAGTTTCCGACTCCAAATGGGGTAGGTCAGATATGTGGAGATCAGCTACTAGCAAGGGAATGTTACCAAGCAATCCTAGCCTCAAAAGAAAACCACACGTGGGTAGTGGAGAAGGAATCAAAAGAATCATCCCAAGAGCTAGAAGAAGTGCACCTGGTAGACGGGGAGATGACAAAGGTGACGAAGGTGGGGACAGGACTCAGCAATGCTTTGAAGAGCAAAATTGTGGAGTTCCTCAAGCAGGATCTAGATGTCTTCGCTTGGACCCACAAAGATATGCCGGGGATAGAAAACAAGGTCATAGAACATAAGTTGAATGTCAACCCTGCCAAAAAGCCCGTCCAGCAAAGACGACGAGTTTTCACCCCAGAGCAGAACAAAGCAGTTATGGAGGAAGTAGAGAAGCTTTTAACAGCTGGATTCATTAGGGAAGTATATTATCCAGAGTGGTTGGCCAGCGTCATTATGGTGAAAAAGTCCAATGGGAAATGGCGCATGTGCGTGGATTTTACAGATCTTAACTGAGCCTACCCTAAGGACAGCTTTCCCCTCCCTAGGATTGATCAGCTGGTGGACTCAACAGCAGGCCATGAGTTACTAACTTTCATGGATGCGTTCTCAGGCTATAACCAGATCTGCATGAGTGAAAAAGACCAGGAGAAGACTGCATTTGTTACCAGTCAAGGGTTATATTGTTACAGGGTCATGCCTTTCGATCTAAAGAATGTAGGAGCTACATACCAAAGGTTAGTGAACCAGATGTTCTCGAGGCAGATCGGGAGAAATACAGAAGTTTATGTTAACGACATGCTAGTGAAGAGTAGAAAAGCCGAGTAGCATCTAGACGACCTCAAGGAAGCTTTCGATGTATTAAGGAAGTACCAAATGAGGTTGAATCCAGCCAAGTGTGTATTTGGGGTGTCATTTGGCAAGTTCTTGGGCTTTATGGTCTCACAGAGGGGTATAGAGGCTAAACCCGAAAAAGTCAAAGCCATATTAGATATGACGTCACCAAAGAGTGTGAAAGAAGTTCAGAGGTTGACAGGACGCATAGCAGCCTTGAATAGGTTTGTGTCCAGAGCGATGGACAAATGTCTCCCATTCTTCAAGACTCTGAAGCAGGCTTTCCATTGGACAGACGAGTGCGAAGCGGCTTTCCAAGCTCTCAAATGCTACTTGTCCAAGCTACCATTGTTAAGCCCGTCCGTTGAGGGGGAAGATTTATTCTTGTACTTAGCTGTCTCTGAAACAACAGTAAGCTCGGCACTTATTAGAGAAGAAGTCCAAGTTCAAAGACCAGTATACTACACCAGCCAGGCTTTCCAGGGGACAGAAGCAAGATATCCCAGGATAGAGAAGCTAGCCTTTGCTTTGATCATTGCGTCAAAGAAGCTTCATCCTTACTTCCAAGCGCACACAATACTGGTTATGACGGACCAACCACTGCGAACGGCCATGGGTAGACCAGACGTAGCAGGAAGAATGGTTCAATGGGTGGTAGAACTGAGCCAGTTCGATGTTGACTACAGGCCCAAGACAGCAATCAAAGCCCAAGCACTGGCAAATTTTGTTGCTGAATTCACTACGGCTAAGCAAGGTCTAGAGTCAGGACATTGGATAATACACACGGACGGATTAGCAGCATTGGGCATAGGTGGAGTAGGTGTGATTCTCTCCTCCCCAGAAAACGATGTCATCAAGTATGGGGTAAGACTCCAATTCCCTGCGACAAATAATGAAGCAGAATATGAAGTTGTCTTGACAGGCCTGCGAGTGGCAAAGGCTATTAGAGTAAGAAGCCTGACATTGAACTCTGATTCAAAGTTAGTGACTAGACAACTGAACAATGAATATAAGGCTAAGGAGGACAGAATGAAGAGGTACATGGCCTTGGCTAATCAGTTAATTTCTAATTTTGATGATGTCAAGATTATCCAGGTGCCTCGGGAAGAGAATTCTGAAGCAAACGAGGTTGCTAGGCTGGCGATGTCCGATACCAGCAAGAGACGACCAGATTTGCTACTAGAAGTACAATACCTTCCAAGTATTAAAGGCTCAGAAATAAGTTATGTACATTCAGAAGAAAGCTGGATGGATCCCATAATCATTTACATCAAGACTAGAAGCCTTCCGTCAGATCCACTCGAAGCCCGTAAAGTCAAGGTCAGGTCGTCCAGATTCGCAATCTTAAACGACGAGCTATACAAAAGGGGATTTTCCCAACCCTACTTGAAGTGCCTGGGCCCAAGGGATGCTGAATATGTCCTAAGGGAAATACACGAAGGAGTGTGTGGGAGTCATTCCGGGCCACGGTCACTCGTCAATCAAGTTGTCCGTGCAAGATATTTCTGGCCAACAATGCAGAAGGATGCAACTCAAATCATCCAGACATGCGATAAATGCCAGCAGTTTGGGAACGTGCAGCATGTCCCAGCCGAGCATTTGACCAGCATAACTTCGCCTTGGCCATTCTCCACATGGGGAATCGACTTAATGGGCCCCCTACCTCGTGGTAAGAGACAGATAAAATTTCTCGTCGTTGCCATTTATTATTTTACAAAGTAGGTGGAAGTAGAACCTTTTGCAGTTATAACAAAGGCAAAGATACAACACTTCGTATGGAAGAATATTGTATGCCGATTTGGAATCCCCCGCATTATCATCTTTGACAACGGACGACAATTTGACTACAGAAAGTTCAGAGACTTCTGCAGAGAGTTAGGTATAAAGAACCATTACTCCTCACTTGGTCATCCATAGGCCAATGGTCAGATAGAGGTTACAAATTGGACCTTGCTCAAGCTAATCAAAACCCAACTTGAAGGGGCAAAAGGGGCAAAAGGGGCATGGCCTGATGAGCTCCCAGCAATTTTGTAGGCATACAAAACAACGGCAAGGACCCCGACGGGCGAGACTCCCTTCAGGATGACTTTTGGAACTGAAGCGGTGATCCCTATGGAGATTGGAATATCAAGCATTCGAAAAGCTTGGTATGATGAGCAAAGAAACGACGAAGGTCTCAAGCTAGCCTTGGATTGTCTACCCGAAGTCAAAGACAATGCTGCACAAAGGATGACATTGTATCAAGAAAGGATGAGGAAGTATTACAACCAGAGGGTCAAGCTGAAACGATTCAACCCAGGAGACATGGTCCTGCGGAAGGTTTCACAAGCCTCCAAAGATCCAAACAACAGGAAACTATGGCCTAACTAGGAAGGTCCATACAAGGTCATCCGTTATTCAAGAAGGGGCAGTTACTACCTAGAAGACAAGAAGGGGAAGCCTTTATCTCGTTCATGGAATGCAGAGCATCTCAAGAAATATCATCAGTAAGGAGAACGAAGATTCAGCCTTAATAAGTTCCGAGATTCGGGACATCTCGTTTATTTACATACAGATAAGCGAAGATATCTATTTTTCGTTATGCACTTGTTTTGTTTTCTATTCAGTATTGATTTATTATTCAGTACTTTACATGTAGCACTTTTGTGTTTCCATAAATTTGTGTCTTTGTAACTCATCTTTATGAACAAGGACGAATAAAACAGACCAGATGTTTTCACAATTACTTTCATTGTATCTCGTGACAAACGCCCCAAGAACTTTCGTCGAAACAAAAAGAGGAGGCAAGGATAAAAATCTCCATCAATAATAATGACGAGATTGAAGTCCAAACTTAAGTGATAAAAACTATAAGTTTAAATCACAAGGATAGAAATCTTGTCAATAAGAATGACGAGGTCTAAGTCCAAACTTAAGTGATAAAAACTGTAAGTTTAAATCACAAGGATAGAAATCCCGTCAATAAGAATGACGAGGTTGAAGTCCAAACCTAAATGATAAAAACTCTAAGTTTAAATCACAAGGATAAAAATCTCTGTCAATAAAGATGACGAGATTAAAATCCAAGCTTGAGTGATGAAGACTCTAAGTTTAATCCCAAGGTTAAAAAACCCCATCAGAATTAGTGACGAGGTTAGAAATCCAAGTGATAAAAACTCTAAGTTTAAATCACAAGGATAGAGATCCCGTTAGTAAGAATGACGAGATTAAAATCCAACCCTAAGTTGTGAAAACTTAAAGTTTAAGTCGTAGGGTTGAAAACCCCTGACGAGGTAAAAAATCATCCTGAAAACCACAGGATAAGGTTCATAAGAACAACCATGGGATAAAAATCCCTCAATGATGAGATTCACCTCATGCGACGAAATCAAAGCAATTACTAATTCTATGCCCAAATCAAGCACAGTCTTCAACTGGTATCAAAAAAGATTACAAGAACAAAAAAGTTCAGCAAGAGAAGCAATAGCATATGACGGCATAAACAAAGTAATAAGCAGTTTAATAGACAGCCCCAAAACCAAGGGGAAACCCGTCACTACAAAAGAGAAATATCTACCTCAAAACAAGAGGTAACCAGTGTTTGTTAACAAAAGAAACCCCCAAACATAGAAGGGGAAAATATATTGTTTTCAAAACAAATACTTATGAAGGAAGGGTTGGAGGTTCGTTAGCAACCTTATCTCCAACCGCTCCGTTGTCCTCCCTGTCTTCAATCGCTTTATCCTTCTCCGGCACCCCAGACTCAGCTTCCTCCAATTCCTTCGCTTCGTCTTCCAGGACCTCAGCGTCAATCTTCTCAAAGTCCAGGCTAGAAAAATCCACAGCCGAGCTATGATGCTTCATGGTCCAGCAATGTAAAAGTTCAAACCCTTTGAAATGTTGCAAGAATTGGAGATCTGAAAATTCTTCTGATTGCTTGAATTTTGAATAACATTCTCCCTTTCCTCGTCAATCTTCAGCAAGGCAACTTGGATCTCTTCGTCTTTTTGAATGACAAGAGCTTTCTCCACACGCAAGGATTCAGTGAGCTCTTTTACTCTTTGATTAGCTTCGTTCCATTCATTCATCACAGCGATCAGATCTTTCTTTAGTTGAGAACATTCAGCCTCAACGGACTCTGCTTTTGATGAGGCCATCACAATCTTCTCATCCACACTCAAATAATCTGTCGTGATACGCAAAGACTCTCCAAGTACCTAAAGAGAGGGAAAAGAGGGTCATACACATTCCATAGCAAATAAGTAAAGCAAGGAAATCAAGGTGACATACCTGCACCAGCTTGTGGATATGTTGATTGACGAGCTCGTGTGAAGGAACGGATGACAAACTCTTCAGTTCGTCACTTGTGATGACATTGTGCACACGGCCTAAGACTGTGGCAGGATCGTCCCATACATTCATCCCAATCTTGCTCTTACCCCTAGCACGAGTCACCGAGGGAGAGATAGCGATCACTTCCAAAGATGGAGTTGGAGAAGGAGGAGCAACATGAACATAAGGATTTAGAAGGAAAGCTTCAGCCTTCTCATCACCTAATTTCCTCTTCTTTGAGCCTGAAGTCAAGTTGGCTAGAGTTTCACTCTTCAAGTTCTTAATCCGAGCATATTTGTCTTTACTGTATCGAGTTGCCATTTCTGCAAAAAGAGAAAGACGATGTAGAAAGAAGTCACTCCCTATCAGATAAAAGGCGAAGTCAAAGGAAGTAAAGTAGTTGACAGACGAACTTACTTTTCTCTTCTCGATGAATTTTTTCTAGAACGTATTTTGACGGCTCAGAAGCTAAGCAGCAATCATATAAGTGACGAGGATCAAGTAGATCGTCAAAATCCTCTATTCCACGGGCATAATCAAGTGCAGCTTGAACTCGATGACGATATTGATCTTCGAGATCTGGACGATCAAGATTTTGCAAACCAGAACAATAACAACGTCAGATAAGCATTCAAGGCACAGAAAAGAGCAGAAAGAGATCACAAGAATACACACCAAGTGCTGGAACTTCCCATTTTCGGAGCAATCTTGGGACTTCCCCCCATAAATCTTCAGATAAGGTTTCCCAACCTGATCCAGAGATGAAAAAGTACCGTGATTTCCAATCACGGAAGGACGAAGGGAAATCCCTCACTACTTTGAATTTCCTATCCCAGGGTAGAAACTCAAAATACCCATAATGGGTAGACGGCTTCAAACGGTATAAAAACAAAAACTCATTTACTGTAATCATTTCTCCATCACAGGCAGATACCCAGATGGCCATACAACTTATTACCGTCCTCCAAGAATTGGGGACTAGTTGACCAGGGGCAATCTGAAGGGCGTTCAAAAGGTGCAAAATGAAAGGGTGAATTGGGAATCAAAGGCCACACAAAAACTAAGCCTCATAAAAACAAACCACCCCGTGAGCAAAGTCGCAAGCTTTCTCACCCAAACGAGGCAACCTGACAGAAGTGCTTTTGGGAAACTGAAACCTCTTCTTAAAACCCTTCAAATAACTCACCTTCAAGCAACAAGACTCAGAAAGGGCATGTAAGGGACGAGAAGAAGAAGATGAGGGTAGCCTAGAAATTGTTGTATCAATCACTTGATTTAAAGACTCAGTGTTGGAAGACAACCCAGCCTCTAGTTCGCTCGACCTAACATCGACTGCCCTATACTTGATTGGATCCATCTCTAAGTGATACCCAACTAAAGACTGGTGGATTAAAGGATAGAGAATAAATAAAATAGGCCTAATAGCAGAGTCACGAGACACAAACAGACCCAAGGGAGGATGTCGACCGGAAGAATGCTTAAGAAAAACTCCCAACCTGGTAAAGGAAAAAGAGACCGAAGGGCATTCTTGACTAAGATGCTCAAAACCAACCATTAAAGCAAAAGCAAAGAAACCTTACCAGGATTTCTGAAGATGAATCACTTGGCGCTTCGAGAGGCAAGCAAAATAGGAGGAAGGAAGGGGAACGGTTTTCTCTAAAAAGAAAACCTAAAATTAAAGCGTGCTAAAAATGATGAAAAATTGCACACACCTCCAACCAAGAGTCAACACGTTCCCATTTCCCGAAGAGGCAGTCACATCGCATTTAAACCGGGACAATTGGCATTGGAAATTGCAGAAAACTGAATCGTCATGTCCAATCACATTCCGAATATCGTCTAAACTCATGATGATCATGGAATGAGGGGGCAACTGATGGATACCAGAGATTGATCATTGACGAGACCTGAGATTGATTGTCGACGAGGAAGACGATCTTTTCTGCGTCCTTGTAGAAGACGAACATAGGGGCAAGACCCTGTAATCACAATTAGTAAGGAATACATGCATTAATAGCACAGCTGAACACCCGCTGGATAGCTGGCCTTCCCTAATTACATAAGGAGCAATTACGAGAACAAGAGCGGAGCAACGGTCGTCCGTTACACCGTAATTGAGGCAATCATTGTTCATTAAATGCAACAGTCATGAGAGAAACGCTCAACCCAGCATTTAACGAACATAACTACGCCGACCCAAGAAAGGTTATAAAAAGTGAGCCCGGTGTGAAGAAGAAGGTAAGAGAACAAAAAACCAGAAAATAGCAAACTGTGAGCAAGTTAAGTTTGGATTGTGTAATCTAACTTAAGCATCGGAGTATTTTCAGCTGAACTCACACCAACGAAGGTACCCTTTTTGCTTTCTTCTTGTATTGACAATAGGTCTGGAGGTCGTCCATCATTCTGACGAGGAACATACTGACAAGGCACATTTTCGGCTTTATCAACTTGATTTAAAACTTGATTAAAACGATATTTTGGGCTAAACCGATTATGGAATATGGAGCTATGTCTTGTTAGTTGTGAATCTATTATTTTTTCCAATTTAGGTACGATTTTGGAGTTAGGTACACAAATAATCAATTCATGTGATATAGAATTGAATTTCTTAGAATGAAGTTCACAAAAAAGTATTGCTTAGAGGCATCTAGTAGTAGTAGTAGTACACTAGTACGCACTCAGAAAAACGCAAAGCAGCCGATTCTACAAAACCTTTATGTACTTCCAAAGTCCATTATTCCCCTTCCCTCACGTGAGCTACACGTAAGGCTTCACCCGACAACTTAGGACTTAGGTTGTGCAGATACAGAATTCCAAAGTAAACTGATTCCTTGATAATTTTGCAAAGTAAGACTTTGATTGTTATTGCGTGACGATGGTACAACCGTAGTCCCAAAACCAAAAGGCAGTTAGCAACGAGCAAAATTGAAATACAAAAATAATGCTATTAAAAATATATACAATATTACAAAATCTTATTTTTGAAGATGTAATTGCGTAAGAATGAAAATATGGAGAGGAGGATGGAGTAGAAGAAAGACAAAAAATAAATTCTTCAAAGATGAAAATTGTATAAGAATGAGAATAAATTAAGAAAGAGAAAAGAATAGATTGCTTTCTTCTTTCAATGTCCTTCAATCTCTTCTTCATTCACTAAACTGCAACTGCTCGTCTATTTAAGATTAAGAAGCTCTGTCTGTCTATCCTTACAATGGTAACTTGGTAAGGTAGCCTTCAAATCATTAAAAAAAATCTCTGGCTCTGGAATTGATACATAATAACATCTGAGTTCATTTATTGTTTTCTCCAATTGGGTTACTCTAAAAAGGAAAAAGAAAAAAGAATGGCATTCTTACTGCCAGTGGCCTGGGAATTGAGCTGGGGATGGGGCCTCTTAATTGGAGCCTGCGGAGTCGGCGCTGCCGTAGCAGCTGGATCTATACTCCGTAATACTAACAACGGTGGATTCCATAACACTCTCATCCACGACAACGAGCCCACCACGCCACCAGTCACCCACCAGCCCACAGCAAAGCAAGTCACCGTCCAGCACACCCTGCCTCCAGTCACCGTCCACCAGACCACCACGCAGCCAGTTCACGTCCAGGCTCTCCAGCACAAGATGGTATTTTTCGCTTTTTAGCAAGTTGTTTAATTATGTAGCATCTTTTTTAAAACCAAAATCAAGTTCAAAGTAAACCTTGATTTCGCCAATGTCGAGTGCTATGTAGTAACCACTTATGTGACAAATTAAAGTTAAGTTCCAAATCGATCATGCCACATCAGTAATTACTTGAATAAAATTCAACTTTGGTGAAATTAAGTATTACTTTGAACTCAATTTTAGTAAAATCAAGTTCCAAAAAAGGTTATATAACTAAATAACTTATGAATGATATTTTTTTATAATTCACAAAAGTCAATCTTTTTTGCAAAATAAGCCTATTATAGGCTAATGTTGTTTATACTATTATATTGCCTACAATGATATTAAATACTTCTTCTTTTTTTGAAAGAAACAAACACACACAAAATATTTATATTAAATAAAAAAATAAATAAAAACCCCACACACAAATTATAAAAAAAAAAAAAAAAGTTATAACTTATAACTTATAACCAAAAAAATAAGCATAATTCACATAAAATAAAATATATATATATATATATATATAAAACATGAATCACACACACACACATATATATAAATCCAAAACTGAAAGAAAATCCAATTAGATTTTAAATTAGATTCTAATTGTTGACTGATTTTGCGCCACCTGTGCTATTTAAGTTTTTTTAATTTTTGTTTTATCTGAGTTAATGTTGTGGAAAAGACGAAAAATCTAATATAAATAAACCATCAAAAGCTCAATAAAAGAAAATAAAATAAAAAGTAAACTCATGTATATATCCAAAAATAAATAAATAAATAAAACTCATGTATATATCTATGATTTAAAAAATGTATAACTCTTATACTAGATATTACTCAAACTTATATATATGTAATTATGATTTTTTTTTTTAATTATAACGTGCATATACAAGGCTTATACACTATAGTATAAACTAATAAAAGAGAAAACTTGATACCCATAAATCTTGTAAATAAATTACTTTGTAAAAGATTATTTTAATACTAATATTGAATCATCATGCAATGATGTGCTAGAGAGAAATCATCCAAATGCATCACACATATTTTCCTTCTACCTTCTCAAAAAAATATTAATACATTTTTTCCTTTCTCACTCATCCATTTTTTTTTTTTTTAATTTATATGAATATTACGGTTCTTCTTCTTCTTCTACTTCACAGACCAAAGTGGAAGAAGATGCAAATAAGGCTTCTTCTGAAAAAGAAGAAGATGCAAAGAAGGCTTCTTCTGAAAAAGCAGAAGAAGAAATTAAAAAACTGGGCAAAGATATTGTAAAGGAGGTCACCAAAGACATTGTAGCAGAAGCCTTAGTGGAGGTCGCAGCTGAATACATTGAGAAAAGTATGATGGGACCCCCCCAAAAAAGTATAGAGCAATTCAAAGGGCAAGCTCGGCTTCCGAAATTCGCAGTCCCGATACGCTACGACATACGGCTGAAACCGGACTTGAACGCATGCAAGTTTGCCGGGTCCGTGGCTATCGAGCTCAACATCGTGGCAGATACCAGCTTCATCGTCCTCAACGCCGCTGAACTCTCTGTTGATACCGCCTCCGTATCTTTTACCCACTCTTCTAATTCTAATGTACGTATCAGGATATCATATCATTTATTTATTTATTTATTTTAAGATTAATATAACTGCATGCATGCTTTAACTTATTATAAACATTCTAAACTATATATTGTTAACTTCAATTAGTTCCATTCTCAAAAAAAAAAAAAAAAAAAAAAAAATTCGATTAGTTTAGTTTTAGTCGCTGTTGCTCAGCTCTTGCTTAGCTTAGCTGATCAAATACTCAACCTTTTTATTCATGGGCAAACCAAACGCCATGTCGTTTAAATTAAAATGCTGAATATATGAATGCATATATTAAGTTTTGGATACTTGGGCAGGTGTTGGAGCCTTTGAAAGTTCACGTTGTTGAAGAGGACGAGATTTTGGTTTTGGACTTTGCTGACACCCTTCCCATCGGGATCGGATTTCTCACTATCCACTTTCAAGGAACTTTGAACGACAAAATGAAGGGCTTCTATACAAGGTACACATTTTTGCTGTTAAAACTAAAAGTTTAGCTACACCAATTTTTTCATAATTTTTCTTTTTCCACAACTACTTACTTACTCTAATATGATTGATGTATAATAAAAATGATGTAAGTAGTGTCAACTGTCACCTCAACATATTTTTTTGTGAAAGTTATATTGCTCCATTCACAACTTGTCAATTCTCACCTTAGCAAGCTGTGCATGGGCTTCAGTCAAGATGTGTTTGCACTGGTAAAGATGTATATGTGTGTGATGACAAAAAATGGTTTCAAAAATATTCTTGGGAATGAGAATCATTTTTATAAAAGTATGTTTTGCATTCCACATGTATAATATCAACTAGGATGTGAATCACTTAAAATTTGTAGTGATTTTTTTCATCTAGGTAAGTGTTGACTTTAGTTTTTTTGCATTTGATAAACACAGTTAAAAATTATATATAAGTTCTTTCAAATATACTTAAAATGATTAAATTTTTATTTCCAATACTATTTGAGATTATCAGGCTGGCCTTTGAACGTAACAATTAAAGGTTTAAGTTATTGTATGTACTCTCTTTAATGGGATTTAACCTATGATTTCACCCTTCACCATTTACTTATGAATGGAGCTAAATGCCTTCTGTTTTCTGCTAAATAAGAATTTTATTGATAATGTGTATATATTTTAAATTGTTATTTTGCTTTCCAGTACATATGAGCACAACGGTGAGAAGAAGAATATGGCAGTTACACAGTTTGAACCAGTTGGTGCTAGGCAATGCTTTCCATGTTGGGATGAACCTGCTTGCAAGGTGTCACAATCTCTCTCCCTCAGTTAATTTAAGATCTTGTACTTCTTTGCCACTTTTTTCTGAAATAAAATCTTATATCTGAACACACTTCATGCTGAATTTTAGAAGCTAGTGTTTTGATTATTGTGACTAAATTATTTTTGGATTGGAAGTAGATTTGTTTGATTCTGTTTCAAAGGAATGCAAACAAAAGCTTATTTGGCCCTTCTTTTTGAGCATGAGTGTTGCAGGCTATGTTCAAAATCACATTGGACGTGCCATCCAAACTTGTAGCTCTTTCCAACATGCCAATTATTGAAGAAAAAATAGATGGGGATCTGAAGACAGTTTCATACCAAGAATCACCGATAATGTCTACATATTTGGTGGCAATTGTGGTTGGTTTGTTTGATTATGTTGAACATCTTACATCTGATGGTAAAACAATACACCATGGTCAGTGTTTTTCATGGTATCATGATCCTCGTTCTTGATAGTGTAATCTTACATCACTTTACAGGAGTCAAAGTTCGAGTATACTGTCAGGTTGGTAAATTAAATCAAGGGAGATTTGCATTGGATGTTGCTGTTAGGACACTTGAATTGTACAAAGAGTAAGTTTTACTGTGAATCACCACCAAACTATTGATCACGAGACACAGTATACACGTCTTAAGCTAAATAATGAATTTAAGTGGACACTGGATCATGGTTATTGGTGATCCCTTAAGTTGTTACATTTTGCTGCTTATGCTTTATTATTTGAAATTTTAATTAACCACGAAAATTTCTGCAGATACTTTGCAATGCCTTACTTTCTTCCCAAATTGGATATGGTTGCAATCCCTGATTTTGCTTTTGGGGCCATGGCAAATTATGGTTTGGTTACATGCTGTGAAATAGATTTGCTCTATGACAATCAATATTCCATGGCTGCTAATAAGCAGAGGGTAATATGCATGCTGTGAATGCTGTTTTTTTTCTTGTTAGAATTTCGTTTGACTAATATAGTTTGGAGCTATTGTTTTAATAGAACTACACAAAATGTTTAATTATTATTTTTCTCTAGGTTGTGATCGTCGTAGCCCATGAACTAGCACATCAGTGGTTTGGCAATCTTGTAACGATTGAATGGTGGACTCATTTGTGGCTGAATGAGGGGTTCGCAACATGGGTATTAATTGCATTGGGTTGCAATAGATCCAAACTGAGCTGTTTATTATAATTTCAAGACTGATTTATTTAATTATGTTTTAAACTTGAGCCAGACTCAATTTTATCAGCAAGCTTGATAACATGCTCATCCTTACGTCATTTATTTTGTTTATTAAGCTGAAGCTTGTTCACATATATTTATGAAAATACATGCTCACGTATATTTACTTATGTTTTAGGTGATATCGATCAAGTTCCTTGATAGACTACTTTTCTTCATTTATGGCCCTATAAAAAATTAAGTTCATCAAACTTGTATTCACACACAACTTTTTAACCATGAATTAGACTATTTATATGACCAACTGCATAAGTCAAAAAACTGATAGTTTTATTTATCTTATAAGTTGTGACCTTATTTATAATTTTTTAAAGAAAGTTAATTTAAACTATATATTTTATTTTATATATGTACAAGTCAAGCCTCAGGTTCATGAACTTGTCCACTAACTTTATACTATGATTGAACTTGACTTGTTTATCAATCAAGCCTCAAAGGTTGGCTTGAGCTTGGCTTCATTATTAAAATAAACTAACATAAACATTTTTGTCTGGAATGTAGCCCAAGCTCTTCGTAAATGGTTTTGTTTCTTTACAGCCAGCATGGGTCATGTGATTATATATTTTTCTTTATTGATTGCATGCTTGTAAATTATTCATCGGTTATTATTTGACTGTGTTCAGGTTAGTTATTTAGCAGCTAATCACTTGTTCCCAGAATGGAAAATGTGGACTCAGTTTCTTGATGACTATACAGAGGGTCTTAGGCTAGATGGGCTTGCCGAGTCCCATCCCATTGAGGTAATTCTGCATATGCTGTTTTTCTTTTCTTGGTATAATTGCTTTGAGGAATTAGTATTATTAATTTTTGAGTATATCTCAATTGAAGCATACATTTTCAGGTGGAGATAAATCATGCAAGAGAGATTGATGAAATTGTCAGTGCAATAAGTTGCAATAAAGGTGCTTCTGTTATCCGGATGCTGCAAAGCTATCTTGGTGCTGAATGCTTTCAGGTTGGTTGTTAGATTTTTTACTGGTATAAGTTTCTTGTCCCAAGTAAAAATATTTCTTATTATTCAAGAAACTCGGTTCCCTCTAACCCAATTTCACATGAAATCTATGTCATTAAAACCCTTCATAAATTCAGTCTTCGAGAAAGATAGCAACAGGAATTTTCTTTTTGCGAGTTCTGAAGAGGTTAGAGAGGTTTTGTTTAAAGTTAGTTGGATAGTATGAAAGAGGTTTAGGAAGTCACCATTAATGTGATGAATAGTATATAATTAATATTTTGAAAAGTGCTCATTTCTATTTATATATAGAAACAATGGTGATATTCATCTAGATAAGAAATACTAGAAAGCATATCTACTTGATATCTTGTGACATAGATATTCCACACCAAATTTGCAAGCTGTAAAACCCTATAAAAAAGATCAGACATCAAAAACCCCCTGAGGAGAGTTTCCAACATATTTTATCCACCCCATTTATCTCAAATATCTAGAATATATGAGGTCCATAAAGGAGATAACCAATTCTAACTCCCAATCTTGAATCAGTCGAATAAAACTAATAATCCAAATGGTAGTTCTTCTCTGACAATGATAGCAACTCAGCCACTGAAGTGTACTTATCATTGGCAATATTATATAGTTCTGGGAAGATGTTTTCCAAGGGAAGTCCCTCACACAAAGGATCATGCCAAAATTTAATAGAAGAGCCATCCCCCACCTTAAAGATGATAAAATGATAAAACTCATCCCACCCCTTCCTAATATATTTCCACAGAAAAACCCCATAAAGGCCCCTGCACATTATTAGCACTCCAACACCAACAAACAACACCCCCCCCCCCCCCCCCCCCCACATATGCTGCCATATTTCGTGTCTATTACCCTTCTCCACAAGGAATTCCTTTACATAGCATATCTCCACAGCCATTTCCCCAACAAGAACTAATTAACAAGAACCAGACCACAAACACCCAATCCCCCATTCTGAACCGTTGCACAAATGGTCTTCCCCTTAAGTTAAGTCTAGTCTTGTTCTTTTAAGGTCCATCTTTGTCAACCAATCATTTTCTGCAGTATATGAGACAATTTTTAAAATCTATTCATTGGATTAAGAAGCTCATTTTGCTCATTTGTAAAGTATTTCTTATGTAATCATATGTCAAACGTTAGTTAATAATCTTTTTTCTTGCATCTGTAAACACTTTTTCTCCTTGGGTTTTAAGTAACTGTTTTGCCCTCTTTTTTTCCTGATTTGTGTATGCAATCAGAGGTCACTTGCTTCATATATAAAAAAATTTGCTAGCTCAAATGCAAAGACAAAAGATTTATGGGCTGCACTTGAGGAGGGATCCGGTGCACCTGTGAACAAGCTAATGAATTCATGGACAAAGCAAAAGGGGTACCCAGTCATCTCTGTCAAAGTCAAAGATCGAAAATTGGTGTTCGAGCAGGTTTATTGTGTCTGGTCTCTTTCACCCTTTATTTCTTGAAATAACATATCTTAACCCTGATGTATACCAAGTTGTGTTATTTTGTAATGAGTTTCACTTAATAATATATTGAGAACTTACTGACTTCTAACAAATGAATGAAATAATGGCAGTCACAATTTTTGGCAAGTGGTTCTCATGGGGATGGGCAATGGATTGTTCCAATAACATTATGTTGTGGCTCATATGATGTGCAAAAGAATTTTCTACTGCAAACAAAGTCTGAAACTCTTGATATGAAAGAGCTCCTGAGTGACGAAAACAATTTAGCATCTACTTGGGTAAAACTTAATGTCGATCAGACTGGTTTCTATAGGGTTAAATATGATGAGGACCTTGCAGCTAAACTCCGATATGTAATAGAGAACAAATACTTATCTGCAACGGACAGACTTGGTATTTTTGATATTTGTACTCATACCTGCTTTTATCTCATGATGGTATGTGTTGATGGTAGAAAAGGGCACTTACCACAACTTATTCGTTTAACAGGCATCATGGATGATTCATTTGCCCTTTGTATGGCTGGCCAGCAGTCCTTGACTTCATTGTTTACTTTGATGGATGCTTATAAGGAGGAACTTGAATATACCGTGCTGTCTAATTTAATCAATGTAATGTTCACCTCTTGTCTAAGACTTGAGAATATTTCAGTTGTGCGCTTAGTCCTAATTCTGATACCTCTATTACAGATAAGTTATAAAGTTGAAAGAATTGTAGCTGATGCAACCCCTGATTTGCTGGAATTCATTAATCTATTTTTTATTAGCCTTTTCAAGGGTTCAGCAATGTAAGTTGTCCTATATACCAATAATTGAAATTCATATGGTGGTCCTTGTTTAAAAGTCATTCTGGTTGCTCTGCCTGCTGTTTTTTCAATATAAGTGATATCTTTGAAGTTGATTGTATTCCATTTGGTTGTAAAAGCCCCATAAGATGTTAACTATTAAGGTACTAGAATGTATGACAATACATTTCCTCAGATTTATAGCATAGAAGTATCATTTCTTTATGTACTGAATAATTAGAATATTAACAGGTGATTAATATGCTACTGCCATTAATACATATATGACATTTTCTGAATTTAAGTCAATCTTTTTCTTGCTTAAATAGAGATGCTTATAGCAAATAAATAGCAGTCAGAGCTATTTTTTTCATTAAATCTTGGAGATAATTGTAAATGTCTCAGAATGCAAAAAAGAGAGCTTTAAGGAAGAAGAAAAAGTCACTTAAGGATCGTTGTGATTCCTCTTTCAAGTTTTGTAGTGATAGACTCACAAAGTTTTTCCTCAGGATCTAAGATGTAGATATTTCTTGCATCATGTGGCTGGCAAATAGTATATGCATATTTATTTCTTTTATTTGGAGATACTCTATGTATGCGTAGTAAAGATTAATAAAACTGTCATACATACTAATAGCTATATTGAATAAACCTTAAGAGATCATGTCTGATAAAAACTGTCATGCATACTAATAACTCTATTGAATAAACCTTAGAGATCATGTCTGAAGTTGTGTAACCTGTATAAAACTATCTAGGAAGCATGTAGGATGTCAGAAAATGTTTTAGGGTAAGGGGTCTTTGACTTGATGGTTGCAGACCACCACTGAGTTCTATCAGACCTTATATGCTAATGGAAATCCAGTGTGTATCACTAACCCAAATAATGAACACTCAAAAAACTTTGAGCAACCCCAAGATTCTTATAGCTCAATAGCATTGCTTGCTCTCCTTTATGAGGAGAATCAGGGTTCAAATCCCCCTCCCCCATTGTTGTAGCTAAAAAAAAAAAAAAATAGAGAAGAAGAAACTTTGAATTGACCAAGATTAGCTTCTTTTTTATTTCATTCTTCCATTAATTTTTTCTTCAATGTTTGAATTTCTTTGCAGGAAGCTTGGTTGGGAGCCTAAGACAGGTGAGAGTCATCTAGATGCAATGTTGAGAGGAGAGGTTTTGACTGCCCTTGCTGTGTTCGGAGACGATCTGACACTAAAAGAAGCAAATAGACGTTTTCATGCATTCTTGGATGACAGAAATACGCCCCTACTTCATCCTAACATAAGAAAGGTTGGTAAAAAAACCATTAGTTAATCAGTAGTATTTCTCCATCTACAATACCTATCAACTTTTCTAATGAGCTGCAGTCGCAGGCAGCATATGTTGCTGTAATGCGTGAAGTCAGCACCTCAAACAGATTTGGTTATGAATCTCTTTTGAGAGTGTACAGAGAGACTGATTCGAGCCAGGAGAAAACACGCGTTCTAAGTAATAACATATCATTATTTAAAATGTTGCAAAATATTTGAATCTCTCTAGTATGTTGGTGACATGTCTCTTTTTGTGCTTGTAGGCTCATTAACTTCTTCTCCGGATCCCAATATAATTGTTGAAGCTCTCAACTTTTTGTTGTCTTCTGAGGTAGGTCAAAATTTTTTCATACATGTTGATAAAGAATGGTCTGATGGAGCTTGGGATGTTGATGCTGGCTTTATTTCCCATTTGATCTAGGTTCGTACCCTAGATGCTGTTCTTGGACTAGGTGTTATTAGGGAAGGACGCGAAACAGCTTGGACATGGATGAAGGTAATAATCCATTAGTAACGTAAAATGCAAAAAGGTACATTGCATTGAAGAATTTTAAATGTTCATTTGCATGCACTATATCCATGTATTACATTGATCAAAATTGTCTTTAAACAATTAAGAGACTGATCTAAGATTTTGCCTGTGGATTTGAGGAAGACAAAGGAATTTAAGCATATAGGAGGACAGGGCACTTTCCTTCTTTCATGTAGGAAAAACATTCATCGTGGTGCACCCAGTAGACCTTAGACCTTTTCCCCCGACTCCAAAGAAGACGAAGTTCTTCGAAGAGCTGCAATTGAACCTTTAAGATCCCTATTCCTAAGGTGTTGTCTAAGTTTTTGTAATTTAAGGCTCAAGTATTTGTGGAATCCCATTTGATTGATCAAAACCTGATAATGGAGCTCCTGAGAAGATGCAGTTGTTTGTGAAAGTAGCAAGTCCTGAGGACTTAGATGCTTAAGGTGGACGGACTAAATAGATTGTACTATTGTAGGGGCTTTAGATTTTGGATATGTCAATATCAAGTTAAGCCACATCTATATCATATTTTCTGGTTTTAATACAAGTACAGTTCTAATTTATTTTGGTCAAAAATTCCATTATGCTTCTATTACAATTCTTTTTCTAGCTTATTGTTGTTGGAATCTTTAGGTATAACATGAATGAAAGGGTAAATTGTTTTTATTTACTTTGATACTGAACCCCTATTATTCTATTCTCATGTTCATCACTATTACATACCACTTTTCAATTTATTTTGGTCAGAAATTCCATGCTGCTAGTCTATAACAATTCTTTTTCTAACATATTGTTGCTGAAATCTTTATGTATAAAATGAACGAAAAGGGTAACTTGTTTTGATTTACTTTGGCACTGACCCCTATTATTCTATTCTTGTGTTCATCAACAGGAACATTCATAATTCATCACTAGTACATACTACTTTGTTATCTAATGCATTTTTTCTGCTCTTAAATGTGATTGAAAAACAGGATAACTGGGAGCATATTTCAAAAACCTGGGGTTCTGAAAATCTAATAACTCACTTTGTCAACTCAATTGTCTCGCCGGTTTGTCTCTCCCTTTCTCCTTCTCTCTTCTGTTGTTACTTGTTAGTCCCACAAGTATCAGTTTTGGTCCTTTGTGTCTCAATTAAAAATTTAGAAAATTTAAATTCAAATGCATTTTATCAGTTATTGTTATTGCTTATCTTTTTTTTCTTTTTTCTTTTTCTTGTCATGTTTTATCTATCCCCCAGTTTGCTTCGTTTGAAAAGGCCAAGGAAATAGAGGAGTTTTTTGCAAGCCGTACTAACTCCAAGATTGCTAGAACCTTGAAGCAGAGCATTGAAAGGGTTCATATCAATGCAAATTGGGTTCAGAGAGTTCATAATGAGGAACATCTGGGTGAGACAGTGATAAAATTGATTTGTCAAGGTCGTGAAATTTAGTGTGTAATACTATGAAGAATCAATAAAATGATTGGTTAATAAAGGGCTTATAGGCGAGAAACTTTGTCGTCCTTTAGACAATATTGGCCGCCACAAAAATTATGCTTAATGGTTATTGCAAATTTCTCCCAATGATACAACTAAGTTGATAACTCTTCAAGTAGTACTCTTGAGAAAATTCTTGCGAATTATTCCTATACAAATGATGAAAAAGTACTCATATATGAGTATATGACTATCATCATTAATTATTTATAACCAAGGGCGTTATAGCCCTTCAAAAGGAACCTTTGGAGAGACACTTTGGATGGTGTTAACATTCACAAAACATACTAGTCGTTGGAAGCACCTCAAAACCATTATCTAATAAATTTCTGCAGAAAAATTGCTTTTCCAAAACTCAATCGATCGAAATTTACACTTGGATCAATATAGCTTAAGAGCTCAATAGATCGACACGACATGCTGTTCAGGTAGGTGTAAAAAAACAGAAAAATTAGGAAATCAACCCACTCAAGCTTCAATCGATCACCATGAATTAAGTTGACTCGATTGATTGAGTTAGGAATCGAGCCCTCAATTTGTCTCTTCAACGACATTCTCTCCATTTTTAACCTTTTATATATTATAGCCTACTTTGTATATATGTATATCCAATATGTTTGACACTTTATTATGCACCAGTCGTTGACCCGCACATTGCATGTGATAATATTTTTAAGATAATCTCATTAAATTTATTTTTTGCAGTTTGGACTAATTTAATAAATAGTAATGTATTTCATAATCATATTTTCATTTATTATAGAAACAATCACAAATGAAATATATATATATATATATATATATAATTTTTGTCATACCAAAATGAAAACAATACAATTTTTCTCAATGATTCAAAATATAGCAAAAATATTAATTTTTTAATAAAAATTATTTATAAACATTTTGTGTATCATTAAAAAAGTATATAAATTTTGAAATTTTTTTTTTTTTAGTTTTAAACAAACCTTTTCAAATCCAATTATATCCGTTGTACAATCAAAAACACCAAAAAAAGTATCAAAAAAAAAATCAACAAAAACTACAATTCAAAAAAAGAAAGGGAAAAATAAAAATCACATCAAAGTCAAACTTCTTCTTTTGAATGTGTAGAACATTTCAAAAGTGATGTGATCAAGCCAAATATCCAATGCATAATCAAATTCAAAATTTTTAATAAGATTTTGAAGTGACACATTAGAAATATGTCATTATTCCCAAGGAAAAAAGTGTTTGTTATAACTTTATATATAATTATTGTAACCAAGAGTACAAAGGGGAAATTTAGAGAAATTTTTTTGTAAAAATAATAAGTATTGTGTTAATATTATCATACTCTAATCTAACATCTAATCCAACATATGAAAAATGAATAGACAAATAAATAATTTTAAACACAAAATTGAATTTGTTTTCTTAAAAATCTCAAACAATACACAAATGAGATAAGGAACATAAGCAATACAAAATATTCGTAAATGCTTGAAACAATTACTCAGGCATCTAAAAGTATCATATAATAAAGATATAACAATTTGCTAATAATCTGTAAACAAAATATTTACAAATAGTTAAAGGAAACTGCACAAATACCATCTTCTTCAACTGCATTAATTGTTAAAACTATTTTGTGTTGTAAATAAAATGATAAAAAAAATAATTGCATCAAGTAACACATATAAATTAGTCAACAATAAGACAATGGGAGTACAAACCTCATAAAAAATCCAATAAAAAATGGAAAAAAAAAAATGAGAGAGAGGGTGAGAAATAACCTTTTTGTGTGGGAAAAATATGCATAAAATGGGAAAGAGTTACAAATTTATGGTAAGAAGACGAGAATAAGAAGAGCCAAAATAAAGGAAGATTAAGGGACAAAATTGTATGTAAAGTTAAAACCGTCTAAGAGGAATATGTATAGATAATACTTAATTATAACATCAAAATTAAAGTAGGTAAATATGTAAAGTTAAAACCGCCTAAGATGAATTTGTAAAGCCAATGTATTTATATATTAATATTTTCAAAAAAATTAAAGATAAAAAAACAAATATGAAAAACAATAATGATATGACAATGACGTGGAGGATGAGGTGGCTTAACAAGAGCGTAGCAACAATAAATGTTACGCTTCAACTTTAAAATATATATAGATATAGATAAGGGAAAGTGTCATTCAACTTAAACTCCCCGTTAGTGTAGTAATCTCAAAGTCCCAAGAAGTTAAAAGGTGGTCATTGCTTAAACCAAAACTCTATCTTAGAACTGGAGAAAACACACACATGAAGATGTCCCTAAACACCAAAAATTCACATCTTGTTAGCACCCTATGGCCTTGTGCTACTCCCTGAATTCATGAGCATTTACATGAGCTAGAAAACCAAACTCTTGTTCAAAAGCGAGACCACTTCTATTCTTCTATATGTTTTTGTTACACAGACATTTAACTTGTAATTAATTACATTAAGAGTATAAAACTCGTCCTCTAAACATAATACTTATCCATCCTAATGAGACCATGAACTTAAGTGCCCAACTAACCACTTATCAATAGCATGCTGTTAGCCATTCAACCTCTTTCAAATGAATCTATTAAAGGTTTGGGTTTCCGATATTGGTGATTCTTTTAAAAGGGTTTTAATCTCATTCCAATGGATGTTGTCCTTATTAAATCTTGAGACAATGATTTCATGAGAGGATTTGCCAAGTTATTACTTGACAATTGAGAGTAAATTGGTCTTTTAATACTACATTCTGTTAGACTCTGTTTGTTTCAATGTTAATGTTTTCTAGAAAGTAAGTCATTTTTAAAAAAATATTTTCTATAAATTATCTTATTTTCCTATGTTTGTTAGCAACTTAAATGAGTTAGAAAATAATCTCATAACTTCTCTTATTTTGCTTGTTGTGACATTGAATTGTTTTCCAAAAAAAATTAGTAGAAAAAAAAAAACAATTAATATTTTGACAGTTTTTTCTATTTCGCATAAAAATTGTGTCAAAACTTTCTTAAAATAGATTATTAACAATTATCCTAAGAGCACCCATTAGTATGCTCCTTATAAATTTAGCAACTCATAATAACTAAAATAAGACACAAGAATAAAATACTAAGCACTAAACTAGATAAATAAAATAAAGAAAAAAATATTCACAATACTAAAAAAAAAGCCACAAGGAAGCCACATGCGGCTGCCTGCAGCCCAGCCCTAGCCATCCCCCTTACTATTCTGTTTGCTCATATTTATATCACACAAAGACGCATGCCTATAGCACTTAAAAAGAGAGAAGCCTGACATATTCCTTGTACAAGTCAGACATGGAGTTTATTAATTGTAGGCCACACGTCCAGGACGTTAGACTTGGGCTTTAATTCTCTTTCTTGGATTTTTCATCTTTCTTTTCTTTTATTCTTTCTACACCTCACGCCTGGACATTAGACTTGGGCTTTCTTTCATTCTTATTGTTTTTTTTCTTTTGCTTTTTCTTTGCTTCACTGGATCTGTTCAAGGTTAGGCTTGACTTTGGGCCCATCGGGTAGCATTTAACTTCCACGTGAATTGCTTCTTCAATGATTTTTCTATTCCTTCTCTTCCACTAATTCTCTTTATCATGTAAATCCTTTATCACCTATAAAACAAAGATTATTTATAATCAGTCACAAATTAACATAATAATGAGGTCAAAGATGCAAATATGAGGTTATTTTATTGTATATATGTCGTGCACATCCCTCCCTGCTATTCATTTGACACTTGATTGATTCTAATTTTGTATTTATTTTTATTAATTTCCAAGTAGTAGAACTGCTCTTTGTTTCTTACATTCTGTTTATTGATTTTCAGTACCTGGTATCATTGGCTGTCTCCAAGCACTTGAGGCTATCAAAATTGCAAGTGCGGTCGATGAACCGCTCTCAAGACAGATGCTTCTTTTTTTCTTTTTTTTTTCTTTTTTTATAAGTAAAATATTATTGAACAGAAAGCCCAAAAGTGGGCAAAGACAACATAGGGGGAAACTGCCCATCAGAATCCTCACAAAGAACTCAAGAAGGGATGGATAAGATGGGTTGAGGTCCTTAAGTTGAACAAAATGATGCCCAAAAAGCAATAGAATGGGCTAGGGCATTAGAGGCTCTATAACAAAAATTAAATATAACTTGAGAAAAGGAGGGAAGGAGGAGCTGAATATAGAGATGATTGATCTAAGGTCCCAAAAAGTAGGAGCTTTAATTGAGTCAATTACAATCTTAGCATCGCCTTCAAAAATGACGGATGGGAACTCAAGGTTAGCTGCTGAAGAAAGAGCAAGTAAGGCTGCTTTAGCTTCAACCCAGGCAAGAGAGGAGACAGATTCTTTAGCTATGAAGACTGAGATAATATTCCCATTAGAGTCACAACAAACTGCAGAGGGAAAGGAGGCACTCAGGGTGATGGCAGCGTCGAAATTGAATTTAACCCAACCAGGAGGAGGAGGTTCCCAAGAGGAGGTGGTGGGCTGCAGCTTCAATTTCCAAGCATTAGAATGGGTGAAGAAAGTTATGTTAATATTAGCAGCAATGTCAATAGGGGAGGTTGGTGGTGAGCTATCAAAAACCAGTTTGTTGCGACTCCACCAAATTCGATCACATGTTCTAGTAGCCAAGAGAGTAAAGGTGTGGCATCCTGGGGGTTTAGACCAAGATGTGTGGATGGGTTAAGGATCAATTGAATCCATTCAGGAACTGATCTTAGAGGGATGTTGTTGATGTTTAGGGGGTGGGATAGGTGTCTCTATATGATGTTGGCAAAGGGGAATTCAAAAAATACGTGGACAATGGATTCTTGGGAACCATGACAACAAGGACATATTGAGTCCATATCATTGATTCTACGGCAAAGGAATTCTCTTGTGGGTAAGGAATCCTAAGCAATTTTCCATAAAAAGAGCTTAAGCCGCTCATTAATCTTCAAAGCCCACAACTTAGACTAGTCTTTTTTGGAAAGAGGACCAGATGGAGTGAATCTTGCTTCTTAGTCAGCTAAGTAAACTGATTTAACTGAGAATTTACCACTTGGATTCTCTGCCCAAATTGCAATATATTCAGTGGGGGAGGTAGAGATATGGATTTCTTGGATGGCGTTGAAAGGTGACTGGTTCCCACGCTTGATGTGGAGGGGCAAGCCAAGATACTTGGAATTTGGATCCAAGAGTTTAAGCCCTATTTGATTGCAAATTTCAGCTTTGGCTGGCTGTTGAACGTTGGTGCTAAAGGAGATGGTAGATTTGGCAGTATTGACTGAAAGACCCGACCATTCATGGAATTGGTTAAGACAATCTTGGATAGCTTCAATATCTGATAGGAGTGTGAGACAAGACCTTTTGAAAAATCATAGAAGATAGGCAACCATTTAAGCAATCCTTAATATGGAGATGGCTAGACCAAATGTTATAATATCGAAAGATAAAAAGTATTTGTTTAATAAGTGACTAACTTGTCAAAAGTAATAAAATTTTGTAGACCTAGCTAAACTTGCATAAAACAAATAAGTCAAAGGTTAGGGTCTTATTTCAGGAGTGACTTCATTCAACAAATGTCAAAATCAATTGGTAGTTCTGTTTGCTTTGCTGCTTATACCTCTACCCTTGTTTCCTGCCCTCATCAACCCACAATATTTCTCTCTCCTTACAATAGAATTTACCAACATTTTGATCTTTTGTAGTTAGAACACCATAACTAGAGGACACTGATAAGAAGTGGGTTTTCCCCTCCTGTTTTGGGCTTTTGCAAGGCATATTAATGTGATATACTCTTACTGTCTTGTCTATATTTATATTAGAGATTTGTAGTGGTCGGCATTTACAACTGGCACTTTAGAGTATCTTCTTGATATCATCATCAAGTGTTTTTTGATAACATTTATTTTATTAGGAAGACATTTATTTTAGAACAGTTATTATTACAATTAGATTTTCTTTGGTGCGATGGGAGTTGGTCTAGGTTAGGCATTTAACCATTTTTTTCATATATAATATAAGTAATAGAAATTTTATTGAAGATGAAAAAATACTCTATGTTCGCGATGATGCAAAGTATCTCAAAAATTTACATGAAGATCAAAATAAAAGATCTAAAAGAGTGTTGGAATTCAAAAATGAAGTACAATCATCTCATGTACACCAAGTGTTCACAATTTTCAAGTGTCTATTTTTAATGTGTGATGACAACTACAATGTGTAAAACTCCATGCCCGAGACCTGTCAAACAAAGTACGGATCAGGGAGGATTTAAATTGATCAAAAGGTCTCACAACATCCTCAATTGCATGACTATTTTGTTCCTTCCTTTAACCCTTTTAAGTGGGCTGAGTTTGCTCTCATCATGACGTAATTAGTTTTTTGCTTTATTGATTGTGTGTATTCATATTAATAGATATTGGACATTTTGAGTTTATGTTTTAAGCTTTGGCATATATATATACATATTCATTTTTGACCTATGTTGCAAGTAAAGATTAGAGGAAGGTCACCAAAGTGTGAAGCTTGTGGAGAAAATGCCACATTCACCCAGCAACAATTTCAAGAGTTTGATTATGAGAAATTTACTCAGTCTCCACTGACTCCAGTAATAACACTTTCTGTCTCTTCTGTTTTCCATTGATAATTGTAATTGGATGAGTAGGTTGCTTAAACTGTTACTGTATATGTTTTGGCTTGTTTGCAATTTGATTTCTCTCTCTCATTTGACTAAGAAAGATGATATTTGAAACTTGCTGCAGTCACCCTTGAAGTTAAAGTTACTTCAATCAGATTCCAGAATAAGCAGTAAAGAGTATCATGATGGGGTTGCTAATGGGGAAGCACATGTATTGGTCGATGTCCGACCAGCTCACCACTTTAAGATTGTTTCTCTTCCCAAGTCCTTGAACATCCCACTCCCGAGTTTGGAGGCAAGATTGCCCGAAATTTCTTCAGCTTTGAAGGAAGAAGAAGAGTGAAAGGGAAGTTCGAGTGCCGAACTATATGTAATTTGTAGGAGGGGTAATGATTCTCAGAGGGCTGTTCAGAATCTGCACAAGTTGGGCTTCACCTCAGCCAGGGACATTGTTGGGGGCCTGGAATCCTGGGCCCATGATGTGGATTCCTACTTCCCTACCTATTAGCAGGCATGTTCATGGTAGGCTATCTTTAATGTAAACTTTTTTTTCTAGTTGTAGTAGTTTTTACATATATCTTTTTCTCTTCTTCTTTTCGGTGTGTTCTAATAAGTATTACTGTTTACTAAAAAAAAAAAAAATGATTATCCCACATTAGTTGTGTGTGTCTAGTCCTTGAACATCCCACTCCCGAGTTTGGAGGCGAGATTGCCTTAAATTTCTTCAGCTTTGAAGGAAGAAGAAGAGTGAAAGGGAAGTTCGAGTGCCGAACTATATGTAATTTGTAGGAGGGGTAATGATTCTTAGAGGGCTGTTCAGAATCTGCACAAGTTGGGCTCCATCTTGACCAGGGATATTGTTGAGGGTCTGGAGTCCTGGGCCCATGATGTGGATTCCAACTTCCCTAGCTATTAGCAAGCATGTTCATGGTGGGCTATCTTTAATGTAAACTTTTCTTTCTAGTTGTAGTAGTTTCTACATATATCTTTTTATCTTCTTCTTTTCGGTGTGTTCTAATAAATATTACTGTTTACTCAAAAAAAAAAAGATGATTATCCCACATTAGTTGTGTGTATCTAGTATTCGTTGTTTATGACCACAATTTACAACTAAAAAGGGTCTAACCTTTATAGTTGTACTCTGATTAAATAATATATTATAAATCTAATTTAAAATACTAATATTATTATTTTAGTGTGTATATTCTAATAAGTATTATTGTTTACTCAAAAAAAAAAAAAACACTTGTTGTCAATGTCCCATAAATGTACAAAAAAAGAAAATTACACTGGCAGTAGTTGTATTATTAACTAAAATAGTCTTGTCGCTGATGTTTGAAATCTCACACTACTCTCTCTCTCTCTCTCTCTCAATGTGTCTGCATGTGGCATGGAAATGGATTAACTATTTTTCAGTGTTTTGGTGTACTGTATCAGAATTCATAATTGCTTAATTATGTATCACAGCCACTCTGAACCAATGTTGCAGTCCTGGGCCCAGATTTTTTTTTTTCTTGCAAAGCTTGAAATAACCTTTTGTTTGATCCATGTTTATGTGAGCAAAGTTACTAGCTACCAGCTTCTAAAAAGATTACACCCAGAAAGGGGATAGGTTAGGCTTTAGCTATGAACACCTTGTGCCCAAAGTTGTCCGTTTAGTCTGATGGAAAATGCTTAGAATTATTATCAATTTTACAGCTGCCTCAAGCATTTTTGGGAATGAGAAGTCGCAGGATTGTTACAGAAAAATGTCATATCACATCTTATTATGAAATAGATAAATTTTGAATCATGCTCCTAATTTTGTCAGTCTAGGCAAGTGGTAACTTAGTCAACTTGCCTGGCAGTTCACTCTTAACGTGGCCTTTGCAGTTTAGGCAAGAGGTAACTTTGTTTGACACAGTTTTACACACCCTCAAAAACAACTAAAATTGTAACTTAAAATCACAATTTCAGTTGCTTTTGGAAAGATGTGTAAAACAGTTTGTGAGCAACAAATTTAACCCTTCCATTTAAATATATTCTTTTTCACAATTAAAATAAAACAACTTATGGGTTTTTCTTCTTAATTTTTTCTTCTCCTTTTTTTTTATGTAGGATAAGCAGAGGAAAATAAAAGGAGATAGAGGGGGGGGGGGGGGGGGGGGGGGGTGTGGTTTGGTGGGGGGCTGTTGGGGGTGGCTAGGAACCCAACTATTTTCACATCATATTAAAGTAGCAAAGTGCATTTGGCGTAAAATCACTCACATAGAATTCACTAGTGGAATTACTTTTATTATTACACGAATAATAATAAGTCACAATTAAAGTTGTGAAAAAAAAAAAATTATTCTAGATTTATTATAGAAAGAAACACCAACTAGGGCCAGCAAGCAACAACTTACTTGGTCACAAACTGATGAGTTGAACAGCGCAGTTCAGCCGTAAAATGGCACAAAATGGATCTTGTCATGAGAGCTTCATGACTCATGACCAAGCATTAGTGAAGTTTAGAGCATAACGGCAGGCAATCAATTTAGAGGTCACCCAAAAAAAAAAATTTAAGAGCTATGGCTTTCAGATCCCCGCGTGTTCAAACTCAAAAACAAAAAAAAACAATTCAGTCTCGCAGTTTCAGTAAACCATGGAAACCAAGTCAAAATTGGAAGCCCTACTAAAAAATTTTAAAAAAAAAAGGTCAAAATTTGAAACTAGAGGTGAGGCATTTTCACCACCCTACAAGTAAGAGCTTCAAAAGAGCCATCCGTATATAAAGTCCATTCTTTGCTTGTCTAAAATAAGCAGCCCTTGGATCCTCATCAACATCCACAGTAATCTGCAAAAATTCATGAGAACAAACAAATAAACCAGAAAATACATAAGAAGCACTTACAAATGTTCGCGCTTATAAAGAACACACCAACATCACTTACACATCACATGCTTACCTCATCAAGCCTTGGTAGAGGGTGCATGACCACAGCATGCTTCTGCATAACATCCAAGACATTCTGATCTACAATGTACTTGCCTCGAGCTTCTTCATATTGGTCAATTCTCTCTCCAAATCTTTCTTTTTGAATGCGAGTTTGATACACTACATCACACTTAGAAGCCACTTCCATTAAATCAGCACTTTCTTCCCATTCCACTCCCTTTGATGTCAAATAGTCTTTTATATCATCCTGTAAGATGAAAATGTAAATATCAAAAGACCAAAACCCCAACTTTTCTATAATTTTTCCACTTCTCATTTGCCTAAATCAACAAAACTTGAAACTGTAGTGAGATTTTCTTTCACTCATCAATGCTCATTTAAATTCATATCACACACAGAAGACCTATTGGTGAATTCAAGTGACAATTGGATCAACATTTACCTTCATTTTTACCACATCAGGAGAGACAAAGTAGATCTTCACATCTTGGTACTTGGCAAGCAAGTAAGCAAGTGAGCGGACAGTCCTCCCATTGGCAAGATCACCCACTAGCCCAACTTTGTTGCCATCTAGCTTCCCCACCTCTCTTTCAATGGTATATATATCCAAGAGAGCCTGAATCGTACTCAACAGCAAGAATAAATCTTTGAACTAAACTGTGTGAAACTTACTAACAGCAATTAAAATATGACGAAATGATAAAAATTTTAAAAAAAATTTTAAAAAAAAATCATCAAATGAAAATACAGAACTTTATTCTCCCCCTCTACATTAGGAGAAAATAAACAATTAATGTCACATCAAGACAGAACAACATTGTTACTTGTCTATTAAGATATTTGTAGATGAGCACCTCACCCCATCTTTTGCAGAAAGCCTTGGATATAAGATGTGATCTAGGTGCTGCTTAACACTCACATTATAAATAAGAGAAGATTTATAAAGAAATAGACTACTATGCGTCACAAGATATGCTCCGCTTGTTTGTTTGGTTTTTTTTTTTTTAAATCTTAGAGAATCAAGCTGTTCATCCTACAGCAAACAATTAGAGTTTTCAACTGTCCATTAGTCCATATAGTATGAAAATTGAACAACTGAGTTAGAAGGTGAACCATTTTTATGTTTCTTTCATGTGTGTATCTGTCATAGGAATGACTTCTTATATATGAATAACTAATATTGAAAATAAAAAAGCTTGCTTTTGTAATTAGTCTCTTTCTAAATTATGACAAAGCTTCATTAGTAATATCCTGTGTTGTATAAATAGTTTCTAGACTAAAACAAATTAAGATTCCTCTCCATTACAGAAGATTATGTGACATACTGAAGGCCACAATTGATATTTGAATCTCAGAATAGTTTTGTGGGAGGTAGACAAATCCTTGATTCAGTTCTCATTGCCAATGAGTGTGTGATAGCCGGACGAAGAGTAAGATTCCTAGGGTGATCTGTAAATTAGATATTGAGAAAGCTTATAACAATGTGAATTGGGAGGCTCTTCTGAAGTTGATGAAGAAAATGGGCTTTGGGGAGAAATGGTGTAGCTGGATTCAAACTTGTATCTCGACAGTGTAGTTTTCTGTGTTAGTTAATGGGTCTCCAGCTAATTTCTTTGACAGCTCTAGAGGTTTGAGACAAGGGGATCCGCTGTCTCCCATGTTATTTTTAATTATGATGGAGGTGTTTAGTAGGATGGTGAAGAGAATGGAAGGGGCAGGATTACTTAGTGGCTTTAGGGCAAATGGAAGGAGGGGCAAAGGGGAGTGTGTTTCGCATTTGCTGTTTGCGGATGATACCATTTTATTCTATGAGGCAGCGGTGGAGCAAATCCTTCATATTCGATTGTTGCTACTTTGTTTTCAGGCTGTGACCGGCTTAAAGGTGAACGTAGCTAAGAGTGAAATGGTTCCTATAGGAGAGGTAAATAATGTGCATGTTTTGGCAGAGATATTGAGTTGTAGGGTTGGGACCCTGCCTATGACTTATCTTAGTATGCCGTTAGGGGCGTCCCATAAAGCCCCCTCTATTTGGAACCCTATATTAGAAAAAATTGAAAGAAAGTTAGCAGGTTGGAAGAAATTGTATTTGTCAAAAGGTGGCAGACTGACATTGCTTAAAAGCATGTTATCTAGCCTCACTACTTACTTCTTATCTCTTTTCACCATTCCCACACATGTGGCAAACAAAATTGAGAAGCTGCAAAGGGACTTCTTGTGGGGTGACACTAAGACACATTTGTTGGGTTGGGATAAGGTGTGCATGCCTATGGCTAATGGCGGTTTGGGTATTGGGAAGTTAACCACATTCAATAAAGCCTTACTTGGAAAGTGGCTGTGGCACTTTGGGATAGAGGAGAATAGGCTGTGGAGGAGGGTAGTAGCTTTGAAATTCAGGGAAGAATGGGGGGGATGGACCTCTAAGTTGGGAAGGGGTGCTCATGGGTGTGATTTATGGAAAAGTATTCGGATAGGATGGGAAATGTTTCACAAAAATGTCCACTTTAAGGTTGGGGTGGGTGTTAGAGTGAAATTCTGGACAGACAGGTGGTGTGGAGACCTTCCTCTCCAGTTGGCTTTTCCGATCTTGTACACTTTTGCTGCAAACAAGGAAGCTTCCGTAGAATCTTCTTTGTTGTGCCAAGGAGAGGGGAATAGGAGAACTTGGGATGTTCGTTTCTTTTGGGGTCCTAATGATTGGGAGGCAGATGTGATGGATGAGTTCTTCCTATTCTTGGCTTCCAATTAACCCCTTGTAACTGAGGGTGATCGTATGAGATAGAAGTTGTCAAAGAAAGGGGATTTTACTATCCGCTCTTTTTATCACAAGTTACATGGTTCTTCTCCCATTGTCTTTCCTTGGAAAGGCATTTGGAAAGTTAAGGCGCCCCGGCGTGTCTCTTTCTTCGTTTGGACAGCGACATGAGATAGGATTCTCATAGGAGATAATCTGAGGCTTAAGGGCTATGACTTCGTTGATTGGTGTATTATGTGTCGGTGCTCTGGGGAGATAGTGGATTACTTGTTATTACATTGTGGAAAAGCTTATCAGCTGTAGTGCTTTGTTTATAGAATCTTTGGGATTTCATGGGTCCCCTCTGGTACGGTGTCAGATCTTCTTTTTAGTTGGTGGAATTGGTTGGAGAAGCGCTCATCTCACATTTGGAATTTAGTTTCATTGTGTCTGATGTGGGGTATTTGGAGGGAACGCAACTGATGGACATTTGAAGATTTGGATAGATTCAATGACCAAATGCTCGCTCTCTTTATTGGTTCCCTTTTTGATTGGGCTAAGGCCTGGAAACTCACATCTAGTGATTCTCTTCCGCTCTTCCTTAGCTCTCTTTTTCTTTGTTCTTAGTGTTTTTCTTCTTTTTGTTTATGCTTTTCTTTCTTTTCTTGTACATTTGTTATGCTAGTGTTTTTTTGCACTTATCAGTTTTTTGAATATACTTATTTCTTACCTATCAAAAAAAAAAATACTGAAGGCCACAATTTGTTTCCACCTCCAAACTTCTTGCCCACTTGATTTACCATTAAATTATTTATTTCTCTTAAAATCACTTCACTGTTTTGTTTATTTTTACACACACCTTTCTTTTCTCCAAACATTATCACTTACAGGCTATCAAACAAAAAGCTTAGTATTTTAATTAAGAACAACTTTCTTGCATACCTGCGTAGGATGCTGCCCAGGACCATCCCCGGCATTAATAATAGGAATGCCAGCTGTGACAGCTGCTCTTTTGGCAGCACCACTTTCAAAGTGCCGCATCACAATTATATCCGAGTAACCCTCAATGGTTCTTATGGTATCTGCAAATCAAGCTCCTAAATTACAACTAACTTTCAGTGATCCACCACTAGAAACCTGATTAAGCAGATGAAAAGGTTTACCTTCAAGTGTTTCTCCTTTAGCTGCTGATGAAAACTCCCGTGCATTTTCAGTTGTCAAAACTTCCCCACCTAACCTTTTCATGGCAGACTCAAAGGAAAGCCTAGTTCTAGTGGAAGGCTCATAAAAGAGAGTAGCCATAAGATGACCCTTAAGAATTTGGCTTCCAGGAGAATTCTTTTCAATATTCTCCATCTCACGTGCAACTTCAAATATAGCACCAAGAATATCCCTATCAAATTGTTGAGCTTCAATTACATCATCAAGCTGAAACTTCTTCCCAACTGAAAATGAAGGTGCATTTTCAACTTGAACTGCACAGCACTGGATTCTGTCCTTTGGAGAGACTCCTTCAGTTTGTTCCCTTTTCGATAATTTCCCACTGGGCAATATCCTCGAATGTGTTAGGTACATTGACTTAATGTATCCATATTGTCTGAAGGAAAGATTTGAAGAACTGCCCATATACTCTCTGTAACATTTCAACGTCTTGGGAGCAACCATGCTCCCCTGCAACAAAGATGTAAAAAGAGAAGATGAAACAGCCATTGGACTTTATAGAATTGGATTGATAGGATCAAGTCGTGTTTGCTAAACACTTTCAAAACCCTGTAAATATAATCAGCAATGTAAATTAGAAAAAAGGGGGAAAAAGAATAAAAGGCATGAGGCAATTACAATCAAATTGAATGAAGTAGTAGCAATTACAATACATTGATTAAGTAGGAACTTAATAAGACACTAACTTTCACACGCTATAATATTGATTAAGAAAAAACAAAATCCAACACACACCCAAAAAAAATTTTTTTTTTTTTCTAATAAATACTAGATTTTACATAAGGAAGTTAGTAAGAAACTTTAGGAAAAGCAAAAGAGACCAAAATTGTGTATCTTAAAATTTTCAATATCAAGGAAATAATAGGGAGAAAACCCACTAAAGAACCTTTACACCACAAACACATAAGACTTAGATTTTTTTTTTCCCTTGCTCTTTCCTCATTTCTCAGCACCCTAATGGAGTTTTCTTTTTTAAACCGAAGTGCCAGGTCATGGGAAAAAAAAAAAAAAAAAATTTGATAAGTAGGTCATGGGAAAAAAATTCTAAGAGATAACTTCAAGTCAGCATTTTAATTTGGGAAAAAGAATCAAGAACAAAACAGTCCAAAAACAGAAGCAGCCATAATGACTGTGAAATCATCTGCAAGAACAAAGCACATAGAGATCATAAAGCATCTCCAGCAAATTCCAAACCTTAGCATCACTTGCTTATTATTAATTTCTTTGGTAAATAAATCCAAAGTTGCAAATGTAAACTACTCCTTGTAAGTTTTACACTAAATCCATTCTGAATACAAATTAAAAACTCAAAAGATCCAAAACAACATCGTGACCTATTTCTTTGCAAGTATGGATCAAGTTCATATCAAAACTTGCCAATGAGCTCCAACTCAAGTCAAATGTCACTTCCTCTTCCCACAAGAATGCATGGAGAGTGAGGACATGAATTCACCAACTCTTTTTTTTTTTATTAAAAAAAATTAGATTGGAAATGAATGAAAAGAATAATTTTAGAATATTGTTCCATTTGCTTGTTTGGGAGTTGGGAGGGAATGGAATGAGTAGGAGGAAACACTCATTGTCCCCTCTATTCCCTCAAAACCTCAAATTTTCATTCCAAAATTAGAGGGAATGAAATTAGACTAAATGGCTTTTTTGAGAGTTTTAGTGAAAAATTCATTAAATCTAATCCATTCCCTCCGATTCCTAGGGAATGAAAATTTAAGATTTTAAAGAAATAGAGAATAATCATTCCATTTCCTCTACTTAAACTCTCAAACAAGTTCATTCCCTCCATTAAAACTCTGAGTAATGCTAGGAACACATAAAATAGTACAACTTTTGCCGCAACTCGCCACGTGACAAGTTATAAACGGCAAAGGTATGATGGTAGGTCCACGTGACGAGTTAGAGCAAAAGTTATGCCATTTTATGTGTCCTTGGTATTACTCTTAAAAATCCCAAACAAAAAAATGGACTATTATAAAATTATTTTTTTCATTCATTTCCATTCCATTCCTTCCCCTTCTTGTCCTCCCAAACAAGTTGTAACTTGTATAGGTGCCAAAGGAAGATTCCAACAACTGACTTATGCTTCCAGCAGAAATCCCCCAAAAAAATTAAAACACCACCAAATTTGATGGTATTGCATATCAACAAAACAACTAACCCATTTATCATAAACAAAAACGGAAAAAAAAAAAATTAAAAATAACCCTTGAGCATGGAAAACTAGGAAAGAATGATAATACTTAAAAAAAAAATCAAACCTTTTACTAATACAATAAATTCCGTTTCAAAAAGGGTCTTTTTTCACTCTCTAAACCCCATCCAAGAAATCCATCACAAATTCAACAGCCAACAACAAACACACACAAAAATTGAAGAACAATAGAGAGAGAAGGAGAAATGGACACAAACCTAGTGAGAGAGAGAGAGATTTTCTGATGTGCCCAAATGGTGTTCAGTGAATGAATGATAGCAGGCTACTTTATAGTTTAGGGGGAGGGACTCAAAATACGAAATTTGGCGCAAAAGAAAAAGTTAAACCATACCAAACCAATGCATACTTCTTCTCTCTCTTTTTGTCAAACTTATATCATATGCAGCAGTAGCATGATAAATGCCTAAAAAAGAGAGACCCATTTGGGGGAAACCATAAACAACCCACGTATGAGTATGACATATACCATTTTGTTAAAGACCTGGTGTCAACTCTGCTTGTTATGTTACAATCTCCAATACTGTCATCCCACTTCAGCATTTCACCAACCAACAAATAAGACATGCCACAATATAAATTCCCATTCAACATTTGCGTCTATTCTCTATCCACAAAACCCAAGAGTCATGGATTCCAAAAACCCCCCAAACGGCTAAACCCCATTTTAAAAGTAGTACTATTTGCACAATAACATACGGACCCACCTTAGATATCAATTGCCGGAGCCGCCATTTTTGCGTAGCGATGGAGAGCAAGGAGCTTGCCGATGGCGATTGGAGGCCACGGCGGTGGGAGTCCTTCCTTTTCGAAAATCCCGTGAACAGAGACTCCTACTTCTGATAACGACAAGCTAAGCGTAGAAGCTCTCCGGCAGATTCTCTGGCTGTTGAAGGTGGGAGACTTTGGTTCTTCAACCGTCGTTTGTGGGGTTGGATTTTTTTTTTTTTTTTTTAATGAAATTGGATAATCGTGTGTGGCTTGACTTATTCCTTTATTAGTAAAAACTCTGACGTGGCATGTTTCTATTCGAAAATATAGAAAGGAGGAGTACTTAGTTTACTATCGTCAAACATTGATGAAAAAATGAGTCAAATGAAAACTATTTTTTGTCTACATAAAAAGTATGACTTCTTTTTCTAATGCATTATTTATTATCTGAGTACTTAAATATTGTTTTTCACTAATTTTTTTTGGAAAATCTTTATTTCATAGCAATTTAAATAAAGAAAGATAGGAGATTGTTTTTCAACTTATTTAAAGTTGCTATCAAATATAGAAAAATGATATAATTTTATAGAAAATACTTTTTAGAAAACGACTTATTTTCTAGAAAATATCATTGTTGAAACAAATAAAGTGTAAAGTATAAGGCAAAATTTTATTAACATATCTTGAGATTTGGTCTAATGTCAACTAGATACAAGAATTTTCAAAACTAACCAATTTAGTCCAACTTGGTTCCTAAAACAATTAAGAAAAAAAGAAACTAACTTTTTAAGGAGTAAGTTGGCTTTAAGAACCAAATTTGTTAGTTTTGAAAAGTCTTGAATTTAGTTAGCATTAACCCAAACTTCAGGATATGTTAGTGTAATTTACCCTAAAATATATATTGAATGAATAAAAAATTGAGTTTAGAATAGAGAATGTTGGTGTTTTTCACCTTAATTCACACCACTCCCAATGAACATATCTTATGAGACTAGAACATGAAGTGCTCGTTTCACCACAAACTGCGGCAAGCTTTAATTGATCCACCCTAACCTAAGTATATTTACTAAAATGTGATTTTTTTTAATTACAAAATTTTCATTACCTAATAGGTTTGTTTATTTTCTGTCATTTGCTTTTTATTATTTTATTGTTAGATGCATTGAGAGAGATGATGCATCATATAGTTATAATTATTATTATGATCCCACTCCACCACTCAATTGTTATCCCTACCTATATTTGATATTATATTACAGAGAGATGCTACGTCTACAACAATTTTACAACATTTTTACAACAAATCACAGGTGGTTAATTGTTATTGGTTCAAATTTGAAATTAACACTAAGATTACTTTTTTGCCCCAATAATAACAACCAATAACAACCTGCCACTTAAGATTTGTTGTAAAAATGTTGTAGACATATCATTCCTCTATATAATATTATGTGGGTTTATGTGGAATCAATGTAGATACTAAAAATTGCAATAGGTTATTAAAGACAATAATTCATTTCAAATAAATCTAGAGTTTAGATTATGCCAACTGATTTAAAAAACAATAACTTTAGTTGAATTTAACCGTTGTTAAATTTTTATTATGAGGTTAAGTTCATAAACCTCTAAATGCGTTGGCATAATTTAAGCCCTAGATTTATTAGAAACATTGAGAGGTTTGTACATGGGAAGTGTGCGCTTGAAAGTAATCAGCAATCCTATCAAAAAAAAAAAAAAAAAGTAATCAGCAATGGACTAGTAAGGGGGCATTGGGCTAACTTGTAGCTAGTTAAAACAATTGCTAGCTATAATCATGGTCAAATCTTCAACATCTCTCTCTCTCGCTCAACTAAGATGAGAGACATGTCACCTATGAAATTCCCCAATCCAAAATCAACCTCAAGTTAGTAATTTTGCAGCCATCATCGGTATTCATCAAAATACCCTTCCATTCAAAGCCACAATTATCAAAAGTTCAAAGCCTTTGTGATCCTTGTTCACACACAATGAGCATAATCCAAATTGATAAGTAATATGAGTCAAATGAGTACATGTCAAAATGGGTTAACCCACCTTGACACAAATAATGAGATATGTCATTTTGAGTTAATGGCAGATAAAATAAACGAAATTAACACATTTATTAATTGTGTCAAAATGAATTAATCCACTTAGACATTAATCCATTTTCAGGAAACATTAATTCGTAAAAAAACATATCATGTTCATAAGTTTGTCAAATATTGTCACCTCTAGTTCACATGCATGATATTATATGAACAAAAACATATCATTTTTCCTAGTGTACAACCTATGAGGGAGAGTTGAGAGAAGAATAAAAGAATAAAAGAATGAGCTGAGCAAAATAGAATAAAATAGCCTTTTAAGTTAAATTTAAAATTTTGCCGGATCTAATGTGAATGCTCTACTCTTTTTTCCCCTTTTTTTTTTATCTTTGTTTTCAGTTGAGGGTGGGGTAAATACTAGTTGTAGCCTTGATATTAGGCTTCTATTTGCCACCAAATATTTTCAGGTTCTTATTGAAGCGAAAGATAATTAAGCCCGAAAATTGAAACACATTTTACTATTTTAAAGAACAAGAACTGCTGATTGGGATGAGGGCTGGCGGACATCTTGGCATGGATCATAATTCATAATATAATTGCAAAACTTGAAATTTTATAAATCATAACTCCTTACAATACCAACTTCTCAGATAGATGAGACTAAGAATAAGAAAGGGTAGGACATTAACATATGAAGAATAAGAAGAGTACGTACTCACAAACATTACAGGAACAGCAAAGATAACTAACATAGCTGGGAAGACTAATGTAAGGAACATATTTTGATTATCAAAATAACTTCATTGCATTGTAGGTGGGTGTGGTGGGTGCCATGGTTGAGGTTTAGGAGGTTTAGGAGGAAATGGGAAAGGAGGGCGAGGCCTAGCTTGGTTGTGGTAGAGACGGTTTAGGAGGAAATGGGAAGGGAGGGCGAGGCGGTGGTCGTGGAAATGGCAATGGAGGGAATGCCTGAGCATACCCACACATCCCATAGAAGCACAGGACACCAAATGGACATTTGTTTCCACATTTGCCACAGTTATATGGGTTAATATTCGTATTAGCACATAAACCACGACAACATTGCCAAGTAAACGGGCATCTAATCCCACACAAACCACAGTTATTAATATCAGAAAAAACATCTACACAACGGTTTCGACAACACTGCATTCCAGGTCGAGACTCTACTTGCCTGCATATCCAAGGCCTGTTCCCACACCCGGGACTTCGAGTGTCTTGCTTTTGGTTCATGATTTTCTTGAGCCATGGTGCCGATGACAAAGAGCCAGCCGTGACATTTTGTTGCACCACTTTAGGTATTGAGTTTCCTTCCACCATCACATTTAATAATAGCCATACAGAAAGAGAAATGGCGATTTGAAAATTTACTAGCTGCAACATTCTAAGATGCACAAGAAGAGACAGAGGGGCTTATCTTTTTTTTTGCTAAGTAGAAGAAAAGGCATATTTATGATATATTATATATATCTAGAGTGAGGAGAAGAGAGACAGAGAGGCTTATCTTTTTTTTTGCTAAGTAGAGAAAAAGGCATATTTATGATATATTATATATATCTAAAGTGAGGAGAAGAGGGGAAGTTCCCTTTTTTCCATGTGGTAGTTCATGTTTTTCTTACATGGGTTATTATTGAAGACTCATGATGTGGGTGCTAGACCTGGTGTGGCTGGCAACTAAATACGTGATGGGAGGGTTTTCTTCTTTCTTGTGTGCAGGGATAACTTTTTTTGCCTTTGCTAGTCCATGGCTAAAGTATGTGTAACGGTGTGAGTAAACTTTTTTCCCACATTATTCTCTCTTTATGATGGACGGCCCTTCTCTAGTGTTGTAGGTCTTATGTGGTAGACCTGAGGCCCATCATTCCCCATGGTCCTCTCAATGCATTGTTTACATAATCAAGTAGGATGATGCCAGAAATCAAATAGATCAAAGCAGGGAGGATCTTGAAACCCAGACCATGGATCAAACTTTGGTAAATATGGAACAGTCCGAAACCTTTAAAAATATATGTATAGCAGGGAAGTAGAGGAGTTGATCAAATTATTGCCAACCAAAGCTTTAAATTGTGGTAGGCAATTGGATCATCCATTGTAAATTCATTAATCTAACCATCCATTTATCAATATCCATGAAAGGGTACAAACTTGCAAATGTCATTCAAGCACATAACTAGCAAAGGGGTAATCATACTGAACAAAAAATCCTCTTGCTCTAGAAAGTAATCAAACAGTGCAAGCATATTACATCATTCTGTTATCAGAGAATCACAATGTAACTAATTAACTAGGTATACTTTGTGCGAAGATTATATATTCAATTTTAGCAAATCAATGCTCTCAGGGAGGGCGTGGGGTGTGTGAAAGCAGCAGTTAACAACCTAGAGAAACAAAAGATATTGAAAGTTTGAAACTAAACCCCACGGTGGAAGTTTCACCTAAGCAGTAATTAAGACCAAGTCACTTTGTGAAATCCTACAAGAAATAGAAGAAAATCCTCTACTATGATATATATAAACTCCATTCAAATGCTTACGGTTGACAGTATGAACCCATTTAAAGAGTTGGGAAACAATGATTTTAAATAGTTTACATGCAGGGTGTAAAATTGCCCAGTATTCATATGATAAAGGCAGAATATAGCCCTTGTGACAAAATAAGAGTTACTTTAGAACTGGCAGGAACTCAAAATCTTGAATTTGATAAACTCACAGGTACCTTAAACTGCTAAAGGCAAATTACATGATCCAAATGGAAATATTTGTCAAAATTTAACCAGTCACAAAACATAGCAACACGCATGTTCTCTAGAATACTCACCAGATTCATTTTTATTCCAAAGATTAATATTCGTTAAATCTGACTAGAATATTACGATTGCATCCTAGAAAAAGTCACTTTTCTTTGTCTTCATCATTCTCTTTTTCTTCATAACGACGCCTAAACTTGGCAATCTGCCCTACACTTTCAGCCATTTGACGTTTTGCCCTGAAGTGGTAGACTTTACCAACCTGGTGTATTTTGGTCATCATAACGTTCATCAATCTTCCACTCTGAGTCACATAGGATATCCATTGCAACTGGGGGTGCGCTCCTTTCTTCATTTCCCACCAATCTGCAAATTAAAGAGGAGCAACCTTTTACTCTATTAGAGAGTCAAAGCTAAACGGAAATTCTAAAAAAGTCTTCATTTCAAAAAGAACAGTTCTCCTTCTCCACATCAACAACAAAAATAATATATACAAGTTGTATTTACAATCGCAAACAAAATGATTAACACAAAATGCTCCAGTTGCTCATAGCTGGCTATCTGCAACCATTGCCAAAAACTCTAGCTCATAGACCACTTCATGATTGTGTAAAAGTTCTAAAGAGCTTGGACACTGCACACTCTTTACCAGAGTTAAAACAGCTACTTGAGCAAACTTACATTAACTTAAAGAGTGTACTGTAATACATTAAACAGCATATTTGAAATAACACAACAACCAAGCTTTTAGTCCCAAACTTTGGGGTCAACTATGGATTGAGACTAATCAGGTCGGTCACACGTATTCTTTTCCATCATTCTAACTTAATTGAAATAATATCTTCATAATTTGGGATATGCAATGACAAGCATCAGCATAGAAAGTCATATAAAAATAGATGCACAGCTCGGCATTTTATCGAATACTAGTTAGTCATTCCCGTTCAGGCACAAACAAATATGGGTTTTAAGTTTTCACACACATGCCACAGCAAAATTACAGTTCATTCCACACTAAACACTCTTACTGAAACAAATACTGAGTACCCATTTTCAGGTTCTACACCTAAAATCCGATTCAAACAAATTTTGTGACTATTGTGATAAATATATAAAGATATATTCATAACAGATATACATATTTGTGTGTGTGTGTGTGTGTGTTTTGTGATAGAAGAATGCGAGTGATGGAAATACAAGGAATTGAAAGCAAAGGGTGTGAATTGAAATGAGTGGAAGGGACACTTACACAGTGAATGAGTCGGTGACCTGAAGCTAAAGGGAAAGCAGAAGCGTATACTTTGCCGTGTAGTAACGAGCGCTTCAGCCACTCTGTGACTTCAGGGCTCAGGCATATACTTTGTTGTGGGCTATGTGATTAGGCCCATCCACTCTGTGACTTCTGGACTGTTATATGGGTTTGGGGTTTAATAATCCATATCTCTACTCTATACATAAAAAGCGCGACTGCGCTCATGCACAGTAGCTACAGTGCCTTTTGGTTTATTCAATTGGCACTGTAGATACAGTGTCTAAAGTTTTTTTTTTTTTTTTTTTAAGTAATCGTTTTTTTTTTCTTTTAAATATTTATATGAGTTAGCATATATATTGTTATACTAACGCAACAAATTTTATAATATTTTCACAATTATTGAGATGTTAATTTCATACAAGTCGAAATAAAATAATAAAATATGAGACTGTGACCAACCACAACTGAAAATAAATATTTTGAGAAAATGTTATAACACTTGCTGTTATCACAATATTTTCACAATTGTTGAAATCTCAATTTCTTATAGATCAAATAAAAAATGCTAACTCCACAACATTTTAACATTAATTTCACAACAAATCATAGATAAGCTATTATTGATGGAAAAAAAAAAGTGATATAAGTCGTGGGTCTATTTTAAAATCAATAACAACTTACTATTTAGAATTTGTTATAAAAATATTATGGAGATAACATTTCTATAAAATAAATAATAATATATCAAATCGAAACTTCCCACGATTGAAAATAAAGGTATTGTGACATTTTGTTGTATTCTTAAACTTCTTTTTTGGTCTAGTCAAACTTGGTGAGCATAAATTCACTGTTTCTTGCACAAATTTCTCCGGTTGGTTTTTTGTTTGTTGTTTTTTTTAATGCATAGTTTAAAGTGCTTGTCCCAATTAAAACCCAATAAAAATTTACCATCTAGGATTTGTTGTGAAAATATTGTGAATGTAACATTACTCTAAAATAAAATTATAAAATATCGTACCAGAGCCCACCATAGCTAAAATAAAGGTATTGAGAAAATATCGTAACATTTATTATGTTCCTGACTTTTTTTTGTTTTTTGTTTAGCCAATTTATTGAGTCAAAATTCATAGTTTTACGTATAGTTTTCTTGGGTTGGCTTTTTTTTTTAACACATTTTTTAAAGTAAAAAACACATAGTTTTATTAACAAAAAAGAATTATGGAAAAAGTACTTTCCTCTTTTATGTTTAGGGTAGTTTCATCCCCTAACAATAAAATTGAATAATTTCTACCTTTATATTTTGTAGACAAGTATATAGTCCTTACTGTTACTCTCTTAGTAAACCCTAACAAAATCTTATGATTCCTAGAATATTTCATTGCACAATATCTAAAATGCCTCACTAAATGTTAATGTCCCAAAAATTTTCTTCGTGTATTTTGAGTTTTATGTGTTAATCATACTTAAAAAGTAAAAATAGTGATGTATTGTATTCTATTTCTCACCGAGAGAACACTAATATATTAGTGGTTTAAATCTTCTAGATTTATAATTTTATATAATAGAAACTTCAATGACATATGTCTTTTGTTTTGTTTTTTTTTTTTTTCTTTTTCTTTCTTTCTTAAAAATGTGTTCATTAAAAATTAAGCTAAGCATTGTAGTTAGGCTCATAAAATAAAATGATAAAGAAGGAAGTATGAATAACAAAATATTCATTGCAAATGGTTGTAGATATTTAATTTGATGAAGAGTTTCAATTGTAGCATATGTCATCATTTATTGCAAAAATTTAAATATTGTGACAATGTTTTATCAAAACTTAGTTGTTAATTAGTTGAATTTTTTTGTCAGTAGATACTATCTTTAGTAAATAAGTTCTAAGAAATGAAAATTATTTTGTATCAAATGATACCATGTCATCTGTATCAAAATTCAATAAACAAGAGACATATAAAATCTAATAAATGAGAGACATGTGTGTAAAAATAACTACCCACTAACACATGTCTTTCAATTACTAGTGGGTTTGTTATTTTTTACTGACATGTCTTACACTTATTTAATTTTGATACCGCTAACATGGTATCATTTGATACCAGATACCTTCTCCTAATAAATTATCATATTAAATAGATAACCATACATTAAATAACTATTCTAAATTTAAATACATGATTTGATACTACTTCAAAAAACAATCCTATCTTAACTTTTCTCGTTCAAGGGGCAGCACATGCCTTGCACGTACAACCCTTACTAGTATATATAAAAAGCACGAATGTGCTAAAAATACAGTAATAGGCTACAGTGATTTTGGTTTGTTCAACATTTTGAAATATTTCGCTGTTTTTTTTTTTTTTTCCTTCGGGTAATTCTTTATTTTTTTTTTTTTTTATATAGAGCGGTTAGTTAACACAATAAACTACCACAATATTTTCACAATTGTTGAGATGTTAATTCCTTAAATGTCAAAATAAAATATCATTAAAAACCAACCACAACTAAAAATAAAAATATTGTGAAAAAAAGAAGTGTTACATTTACAACATTTTTCATAATATTTTCATAACAAAAATGTGAATGCATATAGCTATAGTAGTAGCTACATTTTTTTTTTGTTTGTTCAACTTGCATTGTTCACTGGCCTTCTTTTTTTTCTTTTCTTTTTTTTTTTCAGTAATATCGCCCAGTCAACTCTTTTTTTTTATTTTTTTTATATAGCTATTAGTTAACATAACAAACTGTCACAAAACTTTCACAATTGTTGAGATGTTAATTCATTATAAATCAAAATAAAATATCATACTGGTACTAACCACAACTAAAAATGAAGGTATTGTGGAAAAAAAAAAAAGTGCTACATCCACAACATTTTTCACAACACTTTCATAACAAATCATAAGTGGTAAATTCTTATTGGTTCTAATTTAAATTTACCAATAAAATTACTTTTTTACCCACTAATAACAACTCATAACAATTGTAGGGGTATTGGGCCCAGGGGTCTATTACCTGTTTATATTTTTAGGGCCTATGGCCCAAGCTGAAGACGCAGGGTTGACTAAGGAGTGGAAATCTTGGTCCGAAGAGACAGTGGTAGCAAATAAAAAGGTTAGTTTTGGTCATGATGGCTCAAGAAGGTAAGCTGAGGATAAATACATCCTCGGTTCACCAAAACCAAGGTCCGATGAGGTAGTCTGTCGTCCAGGATAACGTTCCAGGAAGTTTTGTCGGTGTGGATAAGCATTGCAGAGACATCACATAAAGAAAAGTCCTAAAATATCTTAGGGAAAAGCTACTACCACCGCATTAAATGCTCTATAGCTAACTTCTTGGCTGCATTAATGAGAAGAAGACCCTTGAACAGTGCAACTTTGGCTGCCCCAACGTGCAACTTTCACAACACTTTCATAACAAATCATAAGTGGTAAATTCTTATTGGTTCTAATTTAAATTTACCAATAAAATTACTTTTTTACCCATTAATAACAACTCATAACAATTGTAGGGGTATTGGGCCCAGGGGTCTATTACCTGTTTATATTTTTAGGGCCTATGGCCCAAGCTGAAGACGCAGGGTTGACCGAGGAGTGGAAATCTTGGTCCGAAGAGACAGTGGTAGCAAATAAAAAGGTTAGTTTTGGTCATGATGGCTCAAGAAGGTAAGCTGAGGATAAATACATCCTCGGTTCACCAAAACCAAGGTCCGATGAGGTAGTCTGTCGTCCAGGATAACGTTCCAGGAAGTTTTGTCGGTGTGGATAAGCATTGCAGAGACATCAGACAAAGAAAAGTCCTAAAATATCTTAGGGAAAAGCTACTACCACCGCATTAAATGCTCTGTAGCTAACTTCCTGGCTGCATTAATGAGAAGAAGACCCTTGAACAGTGCAACTTTGGCTGCCCCAATGCGCAGAGAGCCTGAAAGGGTGTCCGAAGGGACAAGCACTCAAATAGTAGCCTGGATGACCAACAAGTGGAAGGCCTAGATTGTCTAAAGAGAGCTATATAATGGAAGGAACACTCCACGAAGAAGGGGAGGAGAAAAGAATGAGAAAATTATTGTAGTATCAAGAACTGACTTTGTAATCAAACATGAAAGAAATATATAAGAACAGATCCCCTCGAACTTTGCCAAGGATGATTTTCTTCATCATAACCCTGTCTATTTATATCTTCTTATCATCTAAATCTACTTCGGTGTTTGTCTGATTCGTTAGAGCCCAGTTTTTTTAACACATTCTCAACAAATTCATTGTTTTGAGCTTTTTGGGCTTGGGTCCATCCATCCGTTGGGCTAAAGACTCCAAGCTAGTCCTTACAATTGGTGCTGTCTGTGGGAATTACTAGTGTGATAGTGAATCCAACTTTCAACAATGGTAGGTTCAAGTCTGCACCAAGGAGAATCTATGGGGTCTCAACACTAAGATCACGGACTAAGATCACTTCCGTGATCTTGAAAGGAAAAGGTACCGGGAGGGAAATGTACATACTACCTATACTAGTAAGAGCCAATCTCGAGGTAAAAGCCACGTCTCTCATAAGGAGAATGCCAGAGCCATGCAAAAGGAGATTGATCACCTAAAGAGAAGCTTGCTCCATGAACGGCGAAAGCGAGCTCCATCCAATTCTGACTTCTCTTTTGATGGTGAAGAGGATGGCTGCTATAGGCGCAGATCAAGGACTCCTTCTAGCGAGTCTTTCTCATATGATGAGGACTATTATCATAAGCGTAGAAATAGAAATGCGTCCTCACTAGGCCTGGGAAACAACGCTATGATGAAAGTACTCAACCAAATTTTCAGGTCACCTTTCACACGCTAGGTTAAGGAAGGGAGACTTCCTCGGCGGTTTACACAGCCCACATTCACCATGTACAATGGTAGAACATTGTAGAGCATGTTAGCCACTTCAATCAAAGGATGGCCGTACACTCTAAGAACGAGGCCTTGATGTGCAAGGTATTCCCATCCAGTTTGGGGCCTGTGGCGATGAGGTGATTCGATGGTCTAAGGGCAGGTTCCATTGATTCCTTTAAGGAACTCACTCAAGCGTTTGGATCTCACTTTATTATGTGCAGTAGGGTTCCTCGGCCTTTAACTTCCTTGTTGTCTTTGTCCATGAGAGAAGGAGAAACCCTGAAAACATATTCGGACAAATATTGGGAGATGTTCAATGAGCTAGATGGCGATTTTGACAATGTAGCCATAAGCACTTTCAAGCTCGGCCTACCCACCAAGCATGGCTTAAGGAAGTTTTTAACTGGGAAACCTGTTACCAGTATACGCCTGCTCATGGATTGGATTGATAAGTATAAGAGGGTTGAGAAGTACCAGCAACAAGACAAGGGAAAGGGCAAGGTTATCCCTTAGGAGAGGAAGGATTTCGGTTGGATCGCTACAATAATAACAGACCCCAGAGAGATTTTACTAGGCAGTTTAAGTCTACAGCTCCTCAATTGGTCAACACTATGTTCTGAGAACCGATGCATCAAGTTTTGAAAAAGATCAAGAGCGAGTCATACTTCAAGTGGCCGAACAAGATGAGTAGAGACCCTTTGAGACGCAACCAAAGCTTTCATTGCCAGTACCACCAAGAGCAAAGACATACCACCGAGGACTGTAGAACGTTGTGGAACCATCTAGAGCAGTTGGTCAAAGAAGGAAGGTTGCAACAATTTCTGTATCGGCCCAACGGATAAGAGGGCCAATCAAGGTCAGAGGCTCAGAGGAATGCTCCTTCAAGGCTCCCTTTAGGTATAATCAATGTCATTTTTGCTGTACCTAGAGAACTGGTTCTCACACTTCCAGGGTGATGTCAGTAGCTAGGCTACCAGTTAAGGACTCTAATTCCGAGCAGAAGAAAGCTAGAATAGAGGTCCAACCATCGTTGAGTTTCTCGGACGAGGACAAGATTGGAACCATCCAACCGCATGATGACGCTTTGGTGGTCACCCTCAAAATATGGGGGATGATGTAAAGAGAGTAATGGTAGACTAGGGCAGTTATGCAAAGATCATGTACCCTGACTTGTATAAAGGGCTAAACTTAAAACCTGAAGATCTGACAGCCTATGATTCACCTTTAGCAAGTTTTAACGGGAAAACTGTTATCCCAAAGGGCCAGATTAGGTTGCCTGTTCAGGCAGGTTCTGAGGTGGTGGAAGTAGACTTCATTGTGGTGGATGCATACTCTCCCTACACGACCGTTGTGGGCAGACCATGGCTTCAAACCCTTAGGACTGTTTCTTCAACTCTGCATCAGAGGGTGAAGTATCTGTCAAGAGACCAGATTGAGGAGCTGGTAGGAAACCAATCCATGGCTAGGCAGTGCCTTGTGTCTGCAATTTTGCATCAGCCAGCAGTTGAGTCCTCGGCCTCTGTTGAGGGAGGCTTATAGCAGTAAAAGTCTCCGGTATTACCTGTGAAGGATCCAACCGAAGAGGCCAAATGTGAAGACTTAGAGAAATTTACTGTAGGTAATGATCTGGAAAAGTTTTTTTCAGGTTGGAACTCAGCTACCACCTCAAGAGAAAGAGGAGTTGATGAAATTTCTCAAAAGAAACGTTGATGTGTTCGCTTGGAATGCTTACAAAGCTCCGGGAGTGGATCCGAGCTTCATCTGCCATCATTTGAACGTCAATCTATCTGTTATCCCCAGAAAGCAAATACCTTGGCGCTCCTTTAAGGATCATTATGACGCTGTCAAAGACAAGGTGATGAAGCTTAAGCAAGTTGGGAAAATTAAAAATGTGTTTTACCCTGAATGGTTGGCAACCACTGTGGTGGTAAAAAAGAAAAATGAAAAGTGACGGGTATGTATGGACTTCATAGATTTGAACAAAGCATGTCCAAAAGACCCTTTCCCTATGCCTCGGATCGACCAGCTAGTGGATGCCACTGTAGGTCATCCTCGGATGAGTTTTTTGGATGCCTTTCAAGGATACCATCAGATACCTCTAGCTGTGAACCATCAAGAAATGACAGCTTTTATCACTCCTATTGGGAATTACCATTACAAAGTGATGCCCTTTGATTTGAAAAATGCAGGTGCTACCTACCAGAGAATGATGACCAAGATGTTTGAGCTACAGTTAGGAAAAAACATTGAGATTTATATCGATGATATGGTGGTAAAAAGCAAGGCAAAGTCCGAGCATGTTCATGACCTCGAGAATATTTTTGATATCTTGAGGAGACACAAGCTACGACTTAATGCTTCTAAGTGTTTTTTTGGTGTCGGATCAGAGAAGTTCTTGGGCTACATGTTCACACATTGAGAAATTGAAGTCAATCTCGACCCGATTAAGGTGATCAACAATGTGCAACCACCTCGGAATCCCAAAGAGGTCCAGAAGCTTACAGGGATGATCGCTACTCTAAACCGATTCATTTCTCGGTCAGCAGACAGGTGTAGGCCATTCTTTCAATTGCTGAACAAGTGAAAAGGGTTTGAATGGACAGAGGAGTGTGTTCTGGCTTTCTAGTAGTTGAAAGAATATCTATCTCAGCCACCTATCATGTCCAGACCCAAGGTGGATGAGGTTCTGTTTGTCCACATCGTAGTGGCCTCCCACGCGGTGAGTTTGGTGCTAATACGATTTGATAGTGGTGTACAGAGGTCAGTTTATTATGTGAGCAAGTCACTGCATGAAGCTGAAGTCCGTTACTTACCACTGGAAAGGGCCATTCTGGCAGTGGTGCATGCTACACGTAAGCTACCTCACTATTTCCAGTCACACACGGTTGTTGTCCTGACCTAACTCCCACTCAGATCTCTACTTCGGAGTGCTGATTACACAGGGAGAATTGCAAAGTAAGGCATGATTCTTAGGGCTTTTAATATCAAATACATGCCTTGCACCTTTGTCAAAGGTCAAGTCCTTGCCAACCTGGTAGCTGAGTTTATTGAAACCTCGGTAGAAGAAAGGGTAGAGGAGCAAAACATGGATAGAAAATGGGTTGGAATAATCTCCGTACAAGAGCCTTTGTCTTGGAAGGTCTACGTTGATGGTGCGGCGAACCACAAGGGATCTGGAGTAGGGCTAGTCTTGATATCTCTAGAGAGGATCACAATTGAGAAATCCTTAAGATTAGGCTTCTCGCCCATAAACAATGAAGCTGAATATGAAACTCTACTGGTAGGGATGATCATGGTTCAGATAATGGATGGAAAAGCTGTGGAGGTATTTTCTGATTCAAGGCTGGTAGTGGGCCAAGTCCAAGGAGATTTAGAGGCCAGACATCCCAGAATGCAGGAATACTTGAATCAGATTAGACATTTACAGTCCGGGTTTAAGTCTTTTAATTTATCACAAGTTCCTAGGAGTAGAAATACCCATGCGGACTCTCTTGCCACATTGGCAACCTCCTCGGTACAAAGTTTACCTCAAGTAATCCTTGTAGAGGACTTATGTAAACCCACTGAGTTGAAAGGAAATATGGTTCATGTTCATCAAATAAAAGTAGGCCCTAGTTTGATGGACTCTATTGTACTATTCCTTAAGGAAGATGTCTTACCTGAGAACAAGTCTGAGGCTGACAAGGTACGAAGAAAGGCTCCTCGATTTTGGCTATCCGAGGATCAAAAGTTGTACAAGATGTCCTTTTCTGGCCCCTATCTGCTATGCGTACACCCTGAAGCAGTTAAGCTACTCTTGGAACAATTACACGAAGGAATTTGTGGAAGCCACACTGGGGGCAGATCTCTGTCCCACAAGGCCCTCACACAAGGCTATTGGTGGCCAAATATGCGGAAAGAAGTACAAGACTATGTGAGGAAGTGCAACCAACGCCAAAGATTTGCACCAAACATTCATCAACCAGGAGAAGTCCTTAATCCTCTGTCAAACCCTTGGCCTTTTGCTCAATGGGGACTGGATATTGTAGGCCCTTTTCCTAAGGTAGCGGGGAATAAGAGATATTTGTTGGTTGGTACGGACTACTTCACCAAGTGGGTTAAAGCTGAACCACTAGCAAATATCAGGGACGCGGATGCCAAAAGATTTGTCTGGAAAAATGTTGTCACACGGTTTGGAATCCCTCACACCTTCATCTCGGACTATGGACTTCAATTTGATAGTAAATCCTTTAGGAGGTACTGCTGCGACTTGGGAATCAAGAATAGGTATTCCACACCGGCCTATCCACAAAAGAATGGATAGGCCAAGACTGTCAATAAGGTCATAGTGGGTGGACTCAAAAAGAGACTGGACAACGCAAAGGGGAAATGAGTGGAAGAACTGCCACACATCCTTTGGATTTACTAGACCACACCTCGTAGGTCTACTGGGGAGGCGCCTTTTTCAATGACTTATGGGGCCGAGGCTATCATTCCTTTGGAAACTAGATTCCCCATGCTGAGAATAAGTTCTTTCAATCCGAGCGGCAACGATGGGCTGTTGGAAAAGAGCCTAGACTTAATTAAAGAACGGAGAGAAAATGCCATGGTCCAATTGGCCTACTATCAACACAAGCTTAAACAAAAGTATGATGCCAATGTAAAACTAAGGTCACTGGCACTTAGAGACTTGTTTTTAAGAAAGGTTATAGGAACTGTTAAGAACCCAGCATAGGGAAAGTTGGGACCCAACTAGGAAGGGCCATATCGTATAACATTAGTGGCTGGAATAGACACGTATTACCTTGAAGATCTAGAGGAAAAGGCTGTACCCCGTCCTTAGAATGTAAATAACCTTAGGAGGTATTATTATTAATAAATGCTTTCTTCACCCTATTTAGGTTTGTTATATTGTGTGTCATGTGTTTTTACTATCTTTCTAAGTATCAAACAGAACTTTGGTCATGCCTGGCTCCTTGGACCACATACCTTAGGGAAATTGATATCTTTTAATCATTGTACTAAGTGTTAAACAGAACATTAACTATGTCTGGCTCCTCGGACCACATGCTTTGAGGAAATTAATACTCCCAGACATTTTTCTAAGTATCAAACAGAACCTTGGTCATGTCTGCCTCCTCGAACCATATACCTTAGGGAAATTGATATCTTTTAATCATTGTACTAAGTGTTAAATAGAACTTTAGCTATGCCTGGCTCCTCGAACCACATGCTTTGGGGAAATTAATACTTCTAGACATATATCTAAGTATTAAACAAAACCTTGGTCATGCCTGGCTCCTCGGACCACATACCTTGGGGAAATTGATATCTTTTAATCATTATACTAAGTGTTAAATAGAACATTAGCTATGTCTGGCTCCTCGGACCACATGCTTTGGAAAAATTAATACTCCTAAACATCTATCTAAGTATCAAACAGAACTTTGGTCATGCCTAGCTCCTCGAACCACATACATTAAGTAAATTGACGTCTTTTAAATAATTGCTACTTCCTATCATCTTTGACAAGTGTCTGAGCAAGGCCCTAATCTATCTTTGCCTTTGTGGATTACATACTAAAGGTAAAATAAGTATTTCTTATTAATTACTTAAATATCAAATATGATCAGCTTCTCTAAAACAGCAAAGTTCCTCATTGTGTTAACAAACTCAAGTGGACATCCATAAGCATCACTTAAAGCATTCACAGGCTCATCTGTATTTGTTTAAAGATTGATTATTCCCCTGCTCCTTTAAACTTATAAATAAGCAAAGAGTGGGGTAAGATTAAACCGATACGCAGATTATATTACCATGTATGTTTTTGAAGTTGAAATTATGCCTTGCCGAGATTTTGGACTTGGTAAATTTCACCTGTTTTTACTGCTGACCACATGGAATGGGATAACTTTTCTATTGCATATACAGATTAATAAGAAGAATTTTACATCATTGCTACATTTATTAAGTGTTAGATAAGAAAGAATCTATGTCAACACTCATATAAAAATCACGGAAATACAGAAATTGTTCACTATTTTCATTAACTAAAACCTCGGAAAAAGGTAAGTTCGATACAAAAGATGTCACTTTAATTACAAAATTTGAAAGATAAAATTACACTAAAAACCATTTCTTCTTTATTATAATTTTGTCTTTGAGAGGGCCATGGACAGGCTGAGTAGAGGCAACTTCAGAGGCCTCGGGGCCTTTGCTTGCTAGATCAGCCTTGGCAGGCAAGGAGAGAGTGGCCAAGACGATCTCTATCATTTTAGGAGTTTCTTTCTCGGCAGGAGGGTCCTGGGTAACAACTGGAGGCTTCATAGCATCAAGGGCCACTCCCTGGTTAGCGTTTTTCTCTTTCTCTGTGACCCCGGGTTGCTCAGCCTCCTCAGCGGTTTATCAGAGGAAGTTGGAATAATTGTTGTACTATCCTTGCCCACCTCTGCCACCTTGGAAGTGGTATCAGTCCTTGAGCCAAAAGGACCAAACTCTCGGATGGCAGGGAGATAGTACACCTTATCTGCCCTTAGGGTTTCCTTGGTCTCAGCCACTCCAAGGTCATATCCATCTTGCTTGGCCTGATCTCGAACCTTCTCAGCCAACTCCCTTACTTTCTCAGCCTCCTCCAATTTCTTCTTGAGATCAGCTATCTAAGTTTTGGAGATGGCTAGCTGATCTTCAGCACTGCGAAGCCGTACCCTTCGGTCCTCAGCTTACTTCTCAGCACTATCAAGAGCGACTGATGCGCTTTTTCTTTTTCTCTCTCTGATAGGCCAAAAACGTATTGACCCATTGTGATGAATTAATTGATTAATTAGCCAAGTTTATTAATTAATCAAATTAACATGCAAACGCGTGGTAGCACAAACAAATCACCAATTAAACTAAGTATGCAGAGGAAAATAAATTGACACCATGATTTGTTTAAGAATGGGAAAAACCTACACGACAAAAATCCCACCGGGTGATTTTAAGGTCATCACTCCCGAGAATCTACTATTATCACAACAAGCGGTTACAAGTAAAGGAATCCCAGTATCTTATACCAACCTACAGTTAAACCCTTACCTGAATACCCAATTGGACTTGTTCTGTAGTAACAATCTCTTCTTTTGATGCACGGCTCCCAGTACGTGACTAACCAATTGCGCGGATCCCAGTATGCAACTTCAATCACCAACTAGAGAGAGTTGTTGGTTGCAAAGTTCTTCAATTCATCCACACGATGAAGATCCAGAAGATGCTTGGTTACAAAACCCTACGATGCACAAACACAGTAACTTCTTCACAACAATGATGAACTAGGACAAATTTTGTCTCCAGTCATAATTTGCTGGAACAAACTTTGCTCAACACTTGTGCAACTTGTGTCCTTTTTGACGGCCCTTAAAATAATCATTTTATATGTCTAGGGTTGTAAGAAAAGAAAGCCCAAACACATAATCATGGATTAAAGTCAAAATAGAACTGAAATTTTGTCGAGCAGCTGTCGAGCCACGAGGCTGGAACAACTCTTCAAGCTCGATAGATACTAGCTGTCAAGTTTTAATGAACTTGCACTTTTCAGCTTGAATCTTGGACAGACTTATATGAGTTCAACACTTGATCTTGAAACAAAATTTCTTGAAATATTAAACACGTCCTAGATCTATCCAAATACAAGTAAAATGCGTTTTGTCAAAGGATTAGCCAATTACATACAATAGCGACATATGTTCCTAACAAATGAATTTCATATGTCCTAACACTCTCCTCTTCCAACAGCTTCCTCTTGAGCTCTTGATTGCTCTTCTCGGCCACATTAAAGGCCTCCACAATGGCATTGCGCCTCCCTTCCTCCTCCTTCATTTGCCTGTAGTAGTAGTTGGTTATCTCATCCACTCAGAAAGTGGCTTGAACAGCCTACTGAGGAAAGAATCAAGGGTTAGAACAAGAAGGTAAAGAAAACAATTATAAAAAAAAAAGGAGGGAGAGAAAAAGGGGATAGGAAGAGGACATACCATGGTAAGATATCTTTTAAAACTGAGGAAAACCTTATGTCTCCTCATGTCTTGTAGCTCAGCCATATCCTCGGGGAGCAGCAAAGCCTGCTCTACCGCGTCAGCCACATAGCTGGCTACTCCTCCCTGGAAATCCCAGATGGAGGCGTTAGCTAGTAGAGGTTCCCCATTCAGCATTAGGGCAGGAAGCCAAGCTAAAGGCCTGACCTGGGGATCACTTCTCTTCTTAGCACCCCTCTGCCCCACTTTGGCTTGTTTAGCCGCCCTCTGAGCCTCGTCTTCATAAGAGGGGAAGGTTTTTCTAGCTCCTACTACCTCCTTCCCTTTTGGCTCTCATTTCCTCTTTAGGTCGGCCGGTTAGAAAGGCAAGGCAGGTGGGGTAGTGGGAGGCTTATTCTGGGCTACCTTCCTAGGTGCATCCTTCTCCGATTGGGACTTGATCAGGTCTAGAAGACTGGACCTTAGCTTTCATTGAATCCCCATCTCGTCAGGTACTGGTGAAAATGGGTGGCCGATCTCAAAAGTTGAAGTGTCTGTGGACAAAGCTTGATTGAAGACTTCAAACTCATCCTTGGAATCAGGTACTTTGACTACTTCTTCTTCTTCTGTGTTGGTGGGGCGAGAAGAAGTGGCTGCTCTAGTTGAAGGTTGTGGCGGCAAAGCTACCTTTGGGATGCCTTCAAAAATGGGCTCTGTAATGAGCGTGCCTTCTGGAACAAGGCCAGTAAGGAGAAATCCTGGGGCAACAACACTGATTCATTGCAGCCAAGGATCTTTAGCCTTGATGACACACTTCGGTGCCTAAAAAATCTAGGAGATCAGGATGTAATCCAAGATCAGATGGGCCACCCTCAATTGACGGTCAGTATGAACAAATACTTTAGCCTTCAAGATTTTGTCCAAATTCTCTTGGTTCACAAGACTGAAGTTGGGCACGGCGGCATTCTTATCTGGGCAACCATAAAGAGAAACAGAAAAACATAGTTAGCAAAGAAAAGATTTAGAGCTAATCAAAGGAAAACTTATACAATTATCCAAACCTAAACCTAAGGCCCCACCTGGTTGCCCTTCTCTCGTTAGGCAACGGAGACCATCGTGCCATTCCCCTGACACGATTAAGAAGTCTTTGTTTAAACCCTTATTGGAATCGGGGAGGCATTGGATGAGCCTAACTTCAGGGTACCTAGACTTGAGGTAATATCCCTACTCCATTAAGTGATGGAGGTTGTAGATCCAGTTGACATTGTGATGTGTGAGGTTTAAGCCTGTCATCTCGTTGAGGGCATCTACACAACCTTGGATTCTAAACATATTGGGGGCACATTGGGTGGGAGCTAACCTATGGGCCCTAAGGTAGTCTCTGGTGACAATACCCATAGGGATTCTCATCCCTCCTTCTATGAAGGCAATCATTGGGATTACTACTTCTCCCTCTTGCCTATCTACATGCCATTGTTCCTCTTTACAGTACCTAGTGCCCGCCCCTAAAGGGATCCTATACTTAGCCCTAAAGTTTGCCATTCCCTCCTCGAAGTCTACTAAGCTCTTGAATCTACCCATTTTTGGGAAGGGTTGGGAGAACTAAAGAGATTGAGAAGAAATAGTGAAGCCAAGGAGGAAAAAAGTGCAAAGAAAAGAAAAATATATGGAAAAGCAAAATGCAAAGGTTTGGAAAGACTTACAGAAAGAAGGGAAGTATCCTCGGACTGGCTTTCTGAATTTGAGAAGGCTCGAGTGAGGTGGAAAGATTGACAGGTTCAGTGTATGTGCGCTAGAATGAAGTAAATTCTAAAATAAGGAGAATGATTGATTTAAGAGGTATTTATACCAAGGAGAGAGTTGGGAGTGGGAAAATTCCAGCTCGGTTCCCAGCAAAATCCTCAACCGTAGGATCTGTATCACGCTGTAGAACGTGAGGGACAAGGAGCGTAAAAATTTAATGAAGGTGTGTCTCGTACGCCGAAGCGTCAGGAGCGTGCCTTGGGCAGTTAAAAAGGCGTCTTCACAGGCAAAAATGAGATGCAATGAACACGGAGCAAATATAGTGACGTCGAGATCCTCCTTTCTTCCCGAGGAGCCAGAAAGAAGAATCTCGAGGGCCTATTGTAGGGGTATTGGGCCCAAGAGTCCATTACCTATTTATATTTTTGGGGCCTATGGCCCAAGCCGAGGACGAAGGGTTGATTGAGGAGGGGAAATCTTGGTCTGAAGAGACAGTGGTAGTAAATAAAAAGGTTAGTTTTGGTCATGATGGCTCAAGAAGGTAAGCCAAGGATAAATACATCCTCGGTTCACCAAAACCAAGGTTCGAAGAGGTAGTCTGTCGTCCAGGATAACGTTCCAGGAATATCTTAGGGGAAAGCTGCTACCACCGTATTAAATGCTCTGTAGCTAACTTCCTGACTGCATTAATGAGAAGAAGACCCCTGAATAGTACAACATTGGCTGCCCCAACGCGTAAAGAGCCTGAAAGGGTGTTCGATGGGACAAGCACTCAAGTAGTAGCCTAGATGACCAACAAGTGGAAGGCCAAGATTGTCTAAAGAGAGCTATATAATGGAAGGAACACTCCACGGAGAATGGGAGGAGAAAAGAAAGAGAAAATTACTGTAGCATCAAAAACTAACTTTGTAATCAAACCTGAAAGAAATATATAACAATAGATCCCTTCGGACTTTGCTGAGGACGATTTTCTTCATCATAACCCCATCTATTTATATCTTCTTATCATCTAAATCTTTTTCGGTGTTTGTCTGATTCATTAGAGCCCAGTTTTTCTAACCCATTCTCTACAAATTCATTGTTTTGGGCTTTTTGGGCCTGAATCCATCCATCCATTGGGCTAAAGACTCGAAGTTGATCCTTACAACAACCAACTACTTATGATTTATTGTGAAAATTTTATAGACATAATATTTTTCTTGTGAAAATATTAAGACATCTTCTTAACGTCATAATATATTCACAACTACTGAAGTGTCAATTTTTTATAAGTTAAAATAAAATATAACAAAATTATAAAGGTATTTTTTTTTAATGTTGTATCATTCTGTTGAGCCAAAGTCCATTGTTTCATATACAGTTTTCTTAGGTTGACTTTTTGTATTTTTTATTGTATTTTTATCTTTAAGCATCATTTTAAGTAAAAACACACAGTTTTACACACAAAAAAATATAAAAAACTTAGGATAAAAATACTTTTCATCATTTATGTTTAGAATAGTTCACAATTCCTCCTTAAATTTTAAAATCAAGCAATTTTTCTCTTAATATTTTGGAAAATAGCAAATATGTCATATTGTTATTCTCTTAGTTAAACCTAATGAAAGCTTATAATTCTTAAAATATTCTATTGTGTAATGTCTAAAATATCCCCACTAAATTTTAACATCCCAAAAATTGTATTCACGTACTTTGAGTTTTAGATGGTGGTATAAAGTGTTTTATTTATTACCCAAAGATCATTGATTTTCTAGGTTTAAATATTCAAAACTCATAATTTATCTAATGGAAAATTCAATGACGCATGTCTATTGTTATCTTTTAAAAAAAAAAAAAAAAAATTTCTTACCTAAAATGGGTGTCATTAAAAACTAAGTAAACTAAACATTGCTCCTAAACTCATGTAGAATGATAAAGAAGAAAGTATGAACGACAAAATTTTTATTGTGTATCGTTAAAGGTATTTGATGGAGAGTTTCAATTGTAGCATATGACATCATTCATTACGAAAATTTAAATATTGTGACATGTCTTAGAAAAAATCAGTTGGTTATTGTTGGAAAATGATAATATTTGTAAACATTCTTAGAAGTTTTTAGTGAGTAAATATTGCCTTTAGCAAATAAGTACTAAGAAACTATTATAGTAAAATAGATATTCATAAGTTAAATAGCTACCATAACTTTGTGTGTGATAAAAATTCTTATACGAATGAGATTAACATTGTATGACATACATTTTTTATGTAAATAGTTTCATACTTCTTCAAATAGAAATTTTATCTTAATTTTCTCACTCAAGAGATAACACGTGCCTTGCAAGTGCCACCCTAACTAGTATTATATAAATAAGAAAAAGTTAACAGATACCCTAAATGCATTACTTTAGAAAATATTTTTAAAACATTTTTCAGGAAAATTTAAATAAATAAACCTAATTTTTTCCACTATTTTTTTACATTTTTAGTGTAAGTAGTATCAAAACTTTCATACAGTACTCTGTAACTAAATACACTAAGAACATCCAATAACACTGTCCTTCATGTAGTATAAGGAAATGACAACAATCCTCAAAAGTGTTGTAAATATAAAAGTCCTCTTCAAGAAGTTTGTTATAAATATAGGAAATACTTTATCAAAAATAAATATAAAAAATAAAATAAAATTCCTAATTTGTCCTTGAGTTATTTCATTTTTGTGGACCAATTTACCCTTGGTTAAGTAAATATTTTCATTATTTGTTCTTAATTTTGGGCAAGTTTGATACACATGTGTTTTAGTGGTACACTTATGCAAGCTCCAAGGGCATATAAAGCATGAGTGGAGCGCATCTCTTGCTGATGTGGGACTAAGGTGTCAAGCCTTCTACTACAAGGTCAGCCCTTGGTGAGGTGAAAATCCTGAACTCCCATGTCGCTTGAGAACAAAATCGTGTGGACTTGGCTCCCCAACAAGCTTGCGGCGAGAAAAAATCCCCCACATTAATTATTTAATTTTTCAATTTAAATATAATAAGATATTAAGTTAAACTCAAAAAAAGTGTTAATATAATTTTATACATAACGGCATCTTAGGAAATTTTATTTAAATATGCTTTCATTCCACCATCTTATCATATGTATTCCAAACTGTATAATATAGATTCAGGATTTTATTCTTGTGTAATCATCATTACAGTGTACCAAACATGCCTTTATAATTAGTGTCCTTATTTTCTAGACTTGAATTGAACTAAAACATGCAAACATTTTAGATTTTTCACAACTTGGAAGTTTTGAGTGACGGACAATCAAAGTGAGCACATCATTAACACCGCTTCTATTGCTTTACACTCACAACTTGACCACCCCAAAAAAAGTTGTGTCATTAAGATTTAGGAATATTCTAGTCATTAGTTATAAATTAATGGATAGAAAATTTTAACATAATATAATTTATTATCTTTTATTTTTCATCTAAATATGAAAAATTATAATTATAATAATTATTAATAAGCTTCTATTATAATTGCATTTGTATATTGAATTGTCTATTCTACCATTTAAATAAAATATTATGTAAATTCTAATGAATTGTTTAAATATTGAATAGAATTTGAAATTATTATTATTAGGTTAAAAAAATGTCAAACGTCTTTTTTTTTTTTTTTTTTTGGGAAGGTCAAACGTCTTTGATTATATTATATACAAATCATTTTTGGTGCAATAAAATATAAATACAAGAGAAATAGAATAAAAATTATAATATTTTTTTCTTAAAGAATCTCAACACTATTGGACTAAGGGCTAAGGCCCAACATCAGTGCAATAACATTCTTTTGATTTGGTCTCCTCCATGATAACTGGCCAACAATCCAACTACCTCCTCCCTTCGCCTTCCTGTGAGCGTGCATGACACATTTTCTCTTGCATTACACTTAAAACCTTAGAGCAACCACATCAGCTCATCTATAATCTTCTAAAATAGAAAAAAAAAAAACAAAAAAAAAAAACCAATTTTACACATTTTAACCCAAAAAACACCCACATCAGTTTTTGTAAAAATGTGCAAATATACACTATGGCTATGTAAATGAATAGTGACCGTGCATATATGCACGGTTACTGTTTACCATGTAAATGACTTTTTATTCTTTTTTTTCTCTCTCCTCTCTCTACCTCTGACTCACCTCACTCTCTTTTTCTCATTTCCTTTCTCACCTCACTCTCACTGATCAACTTTCTCTCAAAGCTGATCAGCCTCTTCGATCAAATACAACAGTGATTCCTATGGACCATGAAAACAACGGACCATGATTCCAATCAGCCTCTTTCATCTCCAATCACATGAAAATGACCGGCTTTCCTGGCAAACCATGATCCGGCGATCCAAGGCCTTGACTCAGTGAACGCCAATGATTCTGACGGGTTTGTTCTATTTGATCATTGATGATGGCTAGTGGCTAGGTGTGGGTGATTTTAGGTTTGTGTTGGGTTTGTAGCTCGACGAAGAAGACGATGGCTGGTTGGGTGTGGGTGATTTTGTTGAAGGATGAGGGTGGGTGTGACTCGACGGATTTTATTGAAGGATTTTGTTGAAGGGTGGCTAGCTGGGTGTGTGTGTGGCTCGACGGAGAAGACGAGTTTGTGAGTTTGTTCCAGAGGAAAGGAAATAATAAAAAATGTAAAAAGAATGAATATTTTATTGAATAAATGTGTAGAATAGATAAACCGATGTGGGTGTTTTGTAAAAGTGGATATGTAAAATAAAAAAAGTAATTTTTTTCTTGCAAAATAGATAGAAAATTTGCACAAACTGGTATGGTTGCTCTAATAAATGTCCACACTTACAAAATAAGGACTCTCTCCTTATCAACGTGGAATTCCAAATTTGATAATATACTAACAAGTATTGTATGAGACCTATGTCTCAATAATATGTGGGTCCCACGCATGTGGAACCCACATGTCATTGAGACATAGGTCTCATGAGACCATCTCATAAAAAAATTTTCCATATACTAACTTCTCTACCACATTAGACCCTTATATATATTCATGAGGACAAAATTTAGGTATAGTACTTAGATGTTATTCTTTAGGTTCCTCTCTTAAGATTCAAACATGTGGCTTTTTTTCTCATAAATGGAAGTATATTTTTAGTTAAGTACAGCAACATGGCTGAATTTTAAAAGGATAACCTAAGTAACAACACATAAATACTGTACCTAAGTTTTGCCCTATTTATAAAATTTGCCAACTTATTATTCATTAAAAATTAAAATAACAAATGGTTTCAAAAAAAAAATAAATAAATAACAATTTAATATTAAAATGCTCCATCAATTACTGGTTATCAATGCGGAATTCCAAATTTGATAATATACTAACTCCTCTACCATATTATACCCTTATATATTCATAAAATTTTCCAACTTATTATTCATTAAAAATTAAAGCAACAATTTAATATTAAAATGCTCCATCAATTACTAGTCAGTAACTCATGTAATGCGCAAAAAAAAGTTAAACAAAATATAAATTTTTCTCTATTTTTTTAATCTACATACAAAAGTTGACATTTATGATATTTGTATAATTTACAAAAAGAATATATATAATCGAAGCATGTTGCCATGTTAAAATGTTGTTTTCCTTCTTCTTATTAATTTTAATATTTTCATTTTCTAGCCTTTATAGTCTTCATTTTCGTTTTGATATTTCTGAAATCATCTTCGTTTCATTATATTCAAATGCATTTCAAAAGGGGAAAAAAATGGAGACACTATTAATAAGTTCATACAAGCTTGTGTTTAATTTTGGAATTTACAAATAGGAAATGCAATGACTTATGAGCATTTTGAGTAGTTCATACAATTTTCACACAATCAAAGCATTGAATGGAGAATCTCAAAAGGGTATCATTCTTGAAATTTCAAGATAAAATTAATCAACACCAGCCACCAGTACCAAAAATTTAGTTTGTCCTTTTAATAAGGTTCCAAATTCCAACACTAAATGTCATAACTTTGAACAAAACGGCCAAGATTGGCAATTAACCCCAGTTGCCAAACTATATAATTAGTTGGCAACATTTTGAAAGTATATACCAAGCTAACATCTCGAGTTTTAGAAACTTGATTCCCTCCTCCAAAATCGATACTCTAAGGATCGGCTTCCATGTTCTGAGTTGGCCTTTTTCCACATGGCATCCACTTGGAAATCGAGTCTCTAAGACTTGAGTTATATCTCAACACTTAGGACCTCGATTTATGTGTTCTGAGAATTACGTGGTTATCCACGTAGATTCCACTTGGATATCAAGCCTTAGAGACTCGGTTTTTTAAAAGGGAAATGGAGTCTTAGAGACTCGGTTTGTAAGCTATGGTGGACAAGCATCCACGTGGTTAGGGCAACTGCTTGTCCTTAGTCCTCATAATTGTGGGTCTCTCGGTTTCCTCCTCCAAAAACCCAGCAGCACTGTTGTGCTCTCTTCCTCTCTCTCACTCTCATACAAAACTCACCCCCATTACAAAACTTCAAATCAAACTCACCCCCCATTTACACATCCTCATGTCAAGTAAGGTTTTTATAACACTCACTCCCTCTAGTTGTTAGTGTATATATATGTATTGTTAGGTTTTTTTTTTATGGGTATGTATCATTACTTTTTTTTTTTTTTTGGTTTGATATTTTTCTTTATATTTTTGTTAGAATGATTTGAAGGTTTGTAATGGGGTGAGTTGTGTGTTTAGTTTTTTTTTTTTTTTTTTGGTTTGAGTATGAAATGATAATGATTGAGTATGTTTGTATGTGATAGGGTGAGTATATGCAAATGTGGGGTTTGTATATGCATTTGATGTAACAAGTTAGTGTATATATTTGCTAGGCTTTTATAAAAAGTAAAAAATATTTAAGATATATTTGTATTGTTAGGCTTTTATCATGACTTTTTTTTTTTTGGTTTAATATTTTTCTTTATTTCTTTGTTAGAATGATTTGAAATTTTGTAATGGGGTGAGTTTTGTCTTTAGTTTTTTTTTTTTTTTTTAGTATGAAACGATAATGATTGAGTGTGTTTGTATGTGATGTGGGGTAAGTATATGCAAATGTGGGGTGTGTTTGTATATGCATATGATGTAACAAGTTGTAATTTTTGTACTTTAAGTAGATAAAGGATTTGTAATTGATGTTAAATGAAAGAGATAAAATATGTCACTAACATATTACACTTGACTCCGATAGGTTCACATTCTCTGAAAAATATTGATATAAATATATACTACACTGGACTCCTTGTAAATCTGGAAGAGATTGACAGATTCCCATTTAAAGGGCCGGGTATCCAATGCTATTATATCATGATACGTCGTAAGTTGAAGACATTGAATGATTTGAAGATGAAAATAATGAAAGAATTGAATTTGAACCTTGCTTGTTATGACATAAAGATTATTTACCGTTACCCACAAGAAGTCCTTCATGGACGGATAAATTACAGTATATGGCGATCAAAGAAGACAACCATGTAAAGATCATGTTTAATAGGATCCATAAAATGCCCCAAGTAAATGCTGCTGAGTTGTACGTAAGTTCGAAGCTGCTTGCAAAAGTTGATGCCGAGGAGGTGTAACAAACAACTACAACTTTAAGATTTACAGCCCTAGATGATAGATGTACTACGATGGGAGGCTATACAATGGGAGGTCACTCCCATCTCAAGATCATGCTGCCAATACTAGTGAAACACTCCAACCTCAAGAGACACATTTAGGGGAGGAAGACGAAGATAAAGATCATGTTGCGAATAATGGTGAAAATCTTGATAATATGGATGAGTGCGAAGAGAGGATTGAGCGAGGCAACATTGACAGGGATGTGAATGACCTTGAACTTGCTCCCAATTTTGAAGAGGAAAATATGGAGTACCATGATGAAGGTGATGCGGATGATGATATTGGTGTCTAGAATGTTACAAATACGAACACTGCCTACACACCTTCTTCCAAGTCATTCTGTGCAAATACTTGGGAAAATATGATTGATCCTTCACATCTTCAAATACCATTTGTTTCTACTTGGGAAGATGGGATGCATTTTAGTAAAGGGTTGACTTTTGCAAATAAAGAGGCGATGAAGCGTGCATTGATAATATACGTAGCAAAGGATAATAGGAATTTTACAATCCAAAGGTCAACCAAAAGTAAATTGTGCACCGCATGCATTGACACCAACTACAAGTGGTACGTTGGGGCATTCATAAAGGCTAAACTTAATGGTCTATGGGTGGTCACGTCTTATGTGGGTCCACACAATTGTATACCCTTTGGCCTGCGAAGAGACGGTAAAATGATGGATTCTAATTTTGTTGCATCAGAAATTGTTTCAAAATTGTGACAGGATCACAATGCTTGTATTGATCAACTCTAGGACATCATACATACTAAGCATGATCATGAGCTTTCTTACTATAAGGTATAGGACGCGAAACAAAAGGCAACTGCTAAGATATTCGGGGATTGGGAACAGTCTTATCAAAGGTTGCGAAAATTGTTGTTGGCATACTTGGATCAGGATATGGGTACCCAGTACAACTATCACACCATACCTAAAAACGTACCTGGTACTACGTTACTGTGCTATGTATTTTGGGCATTCGCTCCATGCATTGCTGCATTCAGATATTGCAGGCCAGTGATCAGCATTGATAGGACTCATTTTTATGGTAAATATCGAGGGGGTGTTAATGATTGCAATGGCGATCGAAGCTAACAACAAAGTTTTGCCTCTCGCCTTTGTTGTTGTGGACAAGGAGTCAGGGCCTAGTTAGGGGTGGTTTTTAAAAGGTCTCAGGATTTCGATAGGGCATGTGATACCTAACGAAGACATTTGCATTATTTTTTATCGACATAAAGGTATCAAATGTGCCATTGCAGAGTGGCCTAGAGGTGATGACGGAAGCTAATGGGTATTTCACCAATATTGTCTTTGACATGTTGCTAGTAACTTCAACACATACTTTAATAACCCAACTCTAAAGGCATTGGCCTCGAAAGCTGAATATGCGACTCAGGAAGCTAAATTTGAGTAAATAATGCAAACCATTAAGGATGTCGAGATTAATGCACTTAAGAGGATAAACCCAAATGATGACGAACCAGAATGTTATATGCCATACACATATCTAATGAGTGAGGATCTAGACAAATGGACCTAGTCACATGATGGTGGAAGACGTTACGGGGCAATGACAACCAATATCTTTGAGTGCTTTAATAGGGTACTTAAAAGTGCCCGCGGTTTGCCCATTGCTGCAATGGTTGAGTTCACTTGGTGCAAACTTGTTGCATATTTCCATGATCGACATAAAGAAATTACTTCTGATCTTTGTCAAGGTAAGGTGTGGAGAGATTATGCCATAGGGATCTATACCAAAAATATGCACAAAGCTTCAGGACACATTGCAAGGGCATTTAATCATGAAGTTGGTATATATCAAGTGCTTACCCCGTACAATGACTATAGAGGTGGAGGAGGAAACCACAGTCATGAAATAAACATATTGGCTAGAACATGTGGTTGTGGAAAGTGGCAAAACATTAAGATCCCTTGTTCACATGCAATTAAAGTTTTTCAGAGTCTGCGATTTGATATGACCAGCTATATTAACCCATGTAACAATTTGGACAATGTCATTCACACATATTCAGATCAATTTGTGGTGCCAAAGTTAGAGTCATTGTGAAGGGACGTTAGCAAGCCATAATGGGTGCTTGACCCAAATCTGTTGCGGGCCAAAGGTCGTCCTATGAAGTCAAGAATAAGGAATGAAATAGATGGGGTACAACGAGAACAGGGAAGCCAGAGGCAAGATTCGGACTTGAGGGAGATTCAACTAAGGCAGCAATGCGAAATGTGTCATGAAGAGAGGCATAACCGTAGAAGATGTCCCAATTCCCGTAGGGCTTCGACAAGCAGTAGTGTTACAAACTACGCAAGTGCTGTTTTTATATAATATGCTCAGATTGTACAAAGTAGTTGAGATATAATATGCATATAATTTCATTTGCTTTTTGTTCTTCACATTTGGGAACTAATGACTGTATTTAAATGTTTGTTAGGTGAGCAGAGACTCGATTTTGGAATGGCATTATACGTGGAAGTTGTGGTTATCTTCAGTATGGACAAGTGCTAAGTGACTATGTAGACTATGTTGTATCAACTCAGTTGTTATTTTGTTTATTGCTAAATGTTCTTGTAATTGAACTATTCTCTACCTATTGTACTCGTTACATTAGTTGCGTTGTGCAGCTTTTTATTGCAACTGACTTCAATATATGTGCTAATTTCATCTACATCTCCTTAGGTTGGTTCCTTCATCTTTATATATATATATATATATTATGCTGGTATCTAGTTGTTTACTACTGCATGTGATGTGTTGTGACTTTGGTTTATTGCTACAAGTGGGGGAAGAAAAAAAAAATCCTTGTGGAAATCGAGTCTTTTAAACTCGATTTCCATTTGAATGGCATGTTCATAAATAACTGCCATTAGAAATTGAGTTTCAAAGACTCGATTTATATTGGATTTATACTGGATTTATTCACATAGTATCATGATCATACCTAAAATATCATTACGCTAAAAATAGTTTATACAGCTATTTCTAAGAATAAATATCATTACCTAGTATATACTTTCTAAACGTTGCCAACTAATTATATAGTTTGGCAATTGGGGTTAATTGCCAATTTTGGCCTAATCTTATGATTAAAAATATAATGTAATCAATCTATAATGTAATCAAGTTAATGTAATGAAGTTGTAGGAAACAATTTGCATATAGACTCTTTGAGTTCCAAATCATGGTCATTACGGCTAACTATAATATGTTATTGGGGAGAGCTTGGTTAATGTACACAGTAATTTTAAATAAAGTATTATAACCTTAGCCCAGCCATAGCCTTTTTCAACTAATCATTACAAATGCACATACTTTGTTATGCTACATTTAGAGTATGTGTTGGAAGTTGTTTCAAATTAGAGGGGTATTTGATACAAATTGCTTAGAGTGAATTTGAAATATAATTTAGGAAATTTGACACAAAATTAGAGTATATCAACCTAATCATATATATTGAACTTTTGTTTAAAATTGTTTAATATTGACTTAAATAATTCCTAGAAGCCTTTAAAATAAATAAATAAAATCAAGTTACATGATTGTGGGCTTAGGTAATGATCACATAATGTATATGACGTGTATGAGGTAGAGACTTACTTCAAGAACAGTGGACCACGCACTGGAGGACCATAAGCACCTACTGGCGAGCCACGCTCAACTCTCGGGCATAAAAATGGGAACCTGGCCCATGCCCAATACTGGACCAACAACAAGCACCCACCAATCTGACTCTCTGTACAACCATGCAAGGCAAGCACTTCCCTAACTATACCTTCATGGGTTGCGAAGGTCTTCCAACTGCTGCACCCACATAAGATGCACCCTATCGCCGAATTTATCCATGAAGATTGTGTCCCCCAGTAGCGCTAGGATGTAGCATCATGCGTACTTATGCAGCTGATCCTCTTCAGCATTAGGCGGCAATGGACCGACAACTTGCTCTAAAAGCCGTTTGATGACAATCCTCTGGCCAATAAGCACCTTTGTATCATCATTTACAGGTTCAAACCCAAGGAAGTCCCGGCACACATGTCGCCATTCTTTCTGCGTGCTCCCTGTTATAGCCTCGCCATAACAGGAAGCCCAAAAAGAACCTCCACATCTTGCAATGTGATGGTGACCTCACCATGTGGCATGTGGAAGATGTGAGTCTCGGGCTGTCATCGCTCCACTAAGGCCGTTATCAGCCCATAGTCAATCTCTTTACTCAGGGTCCTAAGGAGTCCCTCCAAACCAAGTCCCTTAATTATGTCAATGACTCGGTTGTCCACCATTGGCTCTCAATTAATGAACTCTTCACTACAGCTGCAGCAGGTAAAGGACCCCAAATCCTGCATAGAATAGAACCATAGATTAATATATGACATAATGTGTGTGTACATTCTATGAATTAAATGGGGTACCATAATAAGGATACAATTCAAAACATAAAAAATGGTTTTACTGTTATGTTTTAACTACCCATCCCAAATAGCTTCTAACCAATGTTCAGTTTGTAGAGTCAACACCGAATCATCAATGGGTCCAGGCTGCGTATGGTTAATCTGTCCAGTATTTGCAGCAGCCATACTGCACAAGAATGATAAGCAGTTAGTTTGAGAAATGAACACATACTATGCTTATGGAACTAGGTATGAGTGTGGGAGTCGAGTGCTAGTAAGGAGATTAAATGGTGCTAATTAAATCCAAATATAGAGCCATGACAAGTCTTGACAAACTTATACTCAATGAAGCATTTAAATCCTGTCATTATCAAATTCTAACCACACTAAAATGAAAACCCAAAAATTGAAAAGGTAGAATATAAAGCCACAACAAATTTGCACAAACTTAAACTCTAAGAAGCAATTCAACAAGCACCTTCTGTGCCTAAGAAAGGCAAAGCAAGAATTTTATGTTTTCTTATAATCTACACCAAAAAAAACACTACTAAATCTAAATGTTATAAATTTTAGATTTTGATGCATAATAATAAAAAAAATATATCATAGCAACCAACAAGAAATTGATATAAGTAAATGGGCAATGCAAGTTCATGACCCGCTTCTCATTATAAACTTCTTTTTGTTTGTTGACAATTATCTAGGCAAACAAACAGCTAAGATGAAAGTTTCAAATTACTTGAAAGTTTCTGTTGGTGGAACAAAATATTTATGTGAACACAAACGTTATTTTACGATCGAACAAAAATAACACAAAACAGAGCTTATTAATATAGAAGGCTGATATAGCTTATTTACTCACATTTAACCAAGTACAAATAAACCTAGTAGGCAGACATCCCTGACTGAATCCACAAACATGAAAAATTCTAAAATACAATGAGACCTAACTTTTAACATGCAAATGCACCAACAATCAAATAAATAACTAAACAAAAAATATGTTCATGACCATTTTTTTAAATCATGCTTTTAATTTTTAAACCAATCTAACTACTTTTAATAATATACAACATATTCAGGTAACAAACCCTAACATCAGGGAACATATTCAAGCAACACAGTCTTTACCCCATCAACACAGTCATCACTCATCATTAGTGATATACAAAACATAAAGAATAACAAACCCTAACATCATCAATGCAGAACAATGGGTTTAGCCCTTTCCCAGAACAATGTTCAAGATAGAAATTTGAAATTTGCCTGACATCAACAGTTTAACCCACGAACAAAAAAAAGAAAAAATCAAACCCACAAAACAAAACAAGCATTTAAGAAACGGATTACCTATGGAAAAGGAATTTGGTGGAGGACGAGGATTGGACAGAGTGAGAGAGGAGGTTTGTGAGAGTGGAGACTGAGTGAAAGTGGAGGCGTAAGAGTCGAGAGGGTGTCTATGACTTTTGAATTTTGAATAAACCATTTATGAAATCGAGTCTTAGAGACTCAGTTTCCAAGTGGCTTCCACGTGGATAAACCACGTCATTCTGAGAACGCAAAAATTGACGGTCAAAGGGTCGAAATATAACTCGAGCCTCTAATACTCGAGTTCCAGGTGGACACCACGTGGAAAAACACCAAATCAAAACACGATCAAAACATGAAAACCGAGTCTTTGAGGCTCAATTTATAAGTAAGAAATCTAGTTTTTTAAACTCGAGATGCTATTTAAAAATATAGTTTTGAAACATTGCCAACTAATTATATAGTTTGCCAATTGGAGTTAATTGCCAATTTTGGCTGAACAGAATATAGGATAGAGTTTGGATTAATCTAATTTCATCTTTAAAAATAAAAACAAAAATTGAATCATGAAATAATGAGTCTTTTGGCTGAATATTGCAAAAAATCATGTTTATTTGTGATATGGGTACTGTTCAAAATTATTTGGGAATCTGAGGAAAGAGAGTGAATTTCGGAAACAGTGTTGCCAAAATTCTAACAAAAGTATGAGAGAGAAAAGATAAGTGATGTGATGGGAGAAGGGAGAAAAAATTTGAATTTCAGTAATCTCATTACATAAATTCTTGCTACCCAATACTCTACCCGCTAGGTGAAGTGCCCAAAGTGCTAGGTGGAGTGCTCAAAAGGGAAACCAATTGTGGCAACCAAGTTGCCAAAATTGCAAGGGAGTGAGGAGAGAGAAAGTAAGAATTGTGGGAACTATGTTGCCGACAAAGAAAAAAAAAACAGAGAGAGAGAGAGAGAGAGAGAGAGAATTGTGGCAACCAAGTTGCCAAAAACTTAGGGAAAAATTTAATAGTAATTTAGGCAATGAAGTTGCCAAAAATGAGGGGGAAAAAAAGAAGATTTAGGCCAAAACTTGAAGGAAAAAAAATAATTGTGGCAATTGATTTGTGGCAATGGATTTGCCGAAATGGGAGGAAAAAAAAAGAATTATGGCAATGGAGTTGCTAAAAATTGGAGGAGAGAGAGGGAGAGAGAATTTTCCGGATAAAAAAAAATATTTGGAGGAGTCAATCACCTCACCTCTTCCTCCTGATTCTTATTCTCCAATTACTTTGGAATATATTCTTTGATCACTCCCAATAAAACCTAGGCTATTGATATGAATCTAAATCATGGATTCTTTTTTGTCTTTTCATTTCTCTCATCATTATAAAAGGCAACCACCATCACTAAAGCATTACATCTCCTACATTTTTCATATTGCTTCACTTACCTCCGATTGTTTAATACTATATTACTCTTCTGCTTTGCTTCGGTGTGCACAACTAAGGATTGTAAGTTTTGGGTTAATATGAGTTTTTTTGCTATGCTTATTAACTTACAATTCTAGAAATTAATAGATTTATTATTATTGTATAAACATATGCTTTGTAAATATTAGAAGCTAATACATTGTAAAATATTATGTATTGTTGTAGTTAATATTGTTTGTATGACTATGATTATGATTATGATTGTTGTTGTTGTTGTTGTTATTCAAATTTTAGATTAATGAATTTTTTATGGTTAGGACTACAAGCATTTTTAGTTATATTTGAAATTTACCATAATACATTGTAATAGTCACCATACATGAATTTGATTATTTTGTAGTTAATAACTTATAATCAGCCTATGACTTAGATGCTTCTAAAAAGAAAAAATAAATAAAAAAAATAATTATGCTTTATGCTAGGAATACTTTATTTTCACTTATTGCAGAATATTGCCTTGTATAGCAAATCTCAAGTAACTTGTTGATATCATTATAAATACAATATTTTGGACTCTTTTAAGGGTCAAACTGATTTACATAAACTTTTCAGTATTGTTGTTATTTTGTGTTTATTTATTATTGTCTGATTGTATTTTTTTTTTTTTTTTGGTTGCAAGTATCACTCTATAATTCTCACTCTTTCAGTTTGTATCACAATTGTGGTAAACATGTCGACTCTCTAATTAAATTTATGTACGTGTTTTGTTAATTTTGAAATTATTTAATATTATTTATTGTTATTATTATATGACCACAAAAATTGTATTATTGTGATCTTTTTATAATCAATTTTACTTTGTTATTATCAATTATTACATCTATTACTTGGACAAAATATATTGCATAATATGTTTGTTGATTTATAATAAAGATATGTATGTGTATTATTATTTTTATTTTTATTTAGTACAATAAATCGTACATTTGTGTTTCTTTTTCTTTAAAGTTTAGTTGGTATAAAAATTTATTAAGTTTCTTGAATCTTTACTTTTTAGGGTGGTTATAGGTTGGGAAATGAAAATTAATTATATGCTTTATAAATATTATACACTAATATATTGTATATATTATATGTGGTTATATTATAGTTAATACTAATTATTGTGTGTATGATTATTTTTGCTAAAACTATTATTATTATTATTATTATTAAAAAATTTGCTTCATAAATCCCTTATTTGAGTTTCTTTCAATTTTATTATGAACTACAAGCATTGTAAGTTATATTTAATATTTAGCATAAAAACTGTAATAGTCACTATATATTAATTTTATTATTTTTTATTATTGTTCTTTTGTTTTTATTTAGGATTTTTTTTTTTTTAGAAGATATTTATGATTATCTGATTGTGTTTTTTTTTTTTTTTTGTTCTTTCTTTCTTTTCTTGCAAGTATCACTCTATAATTCCTACATTCCTTCATTTCGTATCGCGATTGTAGTAAGCTTCTCAGCCCCTTAATTTAATTGGAAATTATTTTCTTAGTTTATAATTTTTTATATAGATGGTTTGTAAAAAATATACCTTCAGATATTGTAATTTTTTAATCTCGGTGTTTATATATTAAAGATATTGTGAAAATGCATCTTCACTTACACTATACTTTATATTATGTGTGTATGAATTTAAGAATACGATAATTAGGGTTGATTCCATTCCAATTATGACTATGAGTATGATTATGATTAATTTCTTATATTCTATTTAATTAAGGGTTGACCAAGATCTTAATAGTACTTTATTGTCAATTCATTAATGTCATAGAGGTTATCTCAATCCAAAAAAAATGGTTAATTTAGTTTGATTTATAGACAATTTCCTACTAATATAGAGGTAATAGATGTTGCATGGTTTAACTCATCCTAGCATTTAATGTATGATATATTTGAATGGAGCCTGGGCCGTTCGATCATTCTCTGCTAACCCAACAACAATATCACATCTCTAATGATGCAATGGAAGGCAATGTACGTTGTGAGATCAAAATTTATTAATGTCCTAATAATATCTACAATTATTCAATTTACATGAAAATAATTTCAACATTAGCAATATAACATTGTACATTTTTAAAAAAAATTCAGGTTTCCACCTTATGAGTGCAACCCTAACCATTTGCACCCCCCCCCCCCCCCCCGCCCCTGTGCGCAATTAGGCGAGCGTATTACCCCATATTTGCATCAATGTTGACAATACCGTGTTACCCGCCTACCACATATAGATATTGACCGAGGTCTTATCACTTCTTTGGTGGAGCGATGGCAATCTAAAACCCATACATTTTACCTACCTACTTGTGAAATGTCAATCACTCTACAGGATATAGCAATCATTACAGGATTGGCTATTGATGGCAATGTAGTGTGCGGGCCCACTAATTTGAACTGGGGAACAGTTTGTCAGAATTTACTTTGAGTGACACCACCTGCAACATTGGAATATGGTGGGCTTAAAATAACCTGGGTAACGAATACATTCTCAAACTTACCAGAGGGTGTCAATGCTATAACAACCCCACAGTATGCTAGGGCATACTTGTTCTAGGTTTTGGCTTTACTATTTGGAAATAAAAGCCAAAGTAGATTGCATTGCTACTTTCTCCAGCTATTAATGGACTTTGGTGTAGCTGGGGAATATAGCTAGGGTAATGCTACACTTGCTTTCCTTTATAAAGAGTTGTGTACTGTTGCTATTAAAAAAAGCTCGGAGGTTGCAGGCCCGTTTTCATATTACAATTATGGACCTGAGAGCATCTTCCATATCGGACCCCAATTCCAATAAATCCAACGAATTTAAATGGTGACGACCCATACGGATGCAAGTATAATATTTACTTTCTATTTCTATACAACATTGTATACTGTAGTGTTTATCCTTGATACTTCCAAACCCTAAAATAAGTAGCAATCATTAATTGTGTATAGATGGGCGACCAAGAAAACTTTTACTCGCACACCAACGCAAGTTCTACGTGCGCACCGTTCTAATCATGACACATATCATAATGAACAGGTAATATATGTTGTCACAATGCATCATTGGTTAATTTACTAGTTATATTATTGTCTTGATCGATTATAACATAGTTATTGTAATTGGAATTGTAGGTTGTTTGGACACCGTACGATAATTATTTGCATCCATGGTGTCTTGCAGAAAAACATATATGGACCACAACAGTGCCATTGCTATGCTTCCAAATTGTGGAGTATTACCATCCTGAAAGAGTCATGCGACAATTTGGGTTGTTGCAAAGATGTCCAAAGTGGCCTACTGACAATTTCAATAAATCTGTGCATTGTGTAAAGTTGACAGGAAAGCCCGGTGTTAATTGGCGTCAGCATGCACAATACTACTGACTTTGGAACGAGCGATCTCAAAATGTAATTGGGGATGACAATTTCCATACAGGTGTGGACTACACAACATGATACTATCAACATGGTCACTTATTCACGACACCAAAGGCAGCTGCCCATATGTACCAGGTTATTATTTTAGCTTTTTCAATCATACTACACTAATTTTGATAACAAATTATTTACACAAACAAAATACTGCACTAATATTGATAACAAATTATTATTTTAGCTTTTTCAATAATACTGCAATAATAATTTTTTTCTTTTTATGTGGCAGTAAACTGAGATCAATAATACGTTAAATTTGGCTGTTGCAAACCAACAGAAGAATGACCTGACTGCACAACAAGTACTTCCAGCAATAGTAGAGGGCCTTAGTCGAGTGAAGTTATCAATGGAAGCAAATATTTCCTCTGTCCCTACAGAGAGGGTGACACACTTCGGGCAACAACAGAGACACCAAGGAAGACAACACCCGCAAATCTCTACTGAAACCCGCTCGTCCACCTCTACACAATGTGGACAACGCGGAAATGATGAAGCCAAACCATCCACCTTTACACAGCACAATATGTACAGCTTTACCCAAGCTGGGCCATCAACATCTACCCGTAATAAGCCAACCACCTTTAGTAAGTATAATCCAATTAGTGTCAATGAGTACTGCATGTCTTTATATCAACAGATTGGATCATCCACTTCCCTAGGACAAGGATTTGAGGGTTTGCATAGCTATGACCGTTATCCCCAACCTAGTTCAACACCTCCTTCCTATCACCCATCGCCACCTCCATCCTATTCTAAGCAATACAATTATGACCAGGATAACCAATCCCCTTCCCCACAATATCCGTATCCAACTTTATATGATGGCCAACCCATGTCTAATCCATTTCACAATAATCTATATCCACATGGGCAGTACAACTATGAACAACATGACTCGTTCATCACACCACAACCTTCCCAACCATCCCCTCATGTTGGTGATTTCTACACGCCACCAAATACATGGGCATGTGTTTCAAACTTTAAGGAAGAGGCCTCCATAACAAAATTTGAGGAAGATGCCTTAATTAAGGACAATAGGGAAGATGCAGAAGATATGGAGGTGTCATCAGATGATGAAAGTGACGAAGGTGGTAATCATTAGTTTCCTCTTCCACAATGGAAAAGGCAAGTGGAAAAAGTCTATTGTCACCATCCCACATTGATACAATCAGTAACTTACCTCTGTACTTACCATATAGGAAAGTTCCATCTATACTAATCACTGGCCTACAATGTTGAAAACCTTCAATTGATGGACCAAAAGCCTAGAACACTCTCTCGAATATTGCACAACCTAGCATAGTAGCAAGTATTGTTCTCCAAATAACCCTACTGCCCGGGTTTGAATCAATCAAAGCTTTCAACCATTTTGGCAATAATTGGTAAGATTTTTCTCAATCACCAAACACTCTACCAATTTCATTTTTTTTTGCCGCCTACACCTTAAAATAAGAAGGCCGGTATTGGTACTCATTGTAAAGAGGTTGTTGAAGCAAAGAAATCTTTATGGTTGAATCATTTTTTACAACATCCCTTAACTCTTTCTCAATAATATGGGTGTCTAATTGCTTGTGATCTTGTGTGAGGGTGGACTCTGTACATGTGTGTGGAACATTGTATTTCCTAACCTCAAACAACCCATGTGTAGCCCAGAAGCATGCTCAAAGACGCCAAGAACAATGTTTGCACCTTACAGACCAACATGCTAGATCTGACTCTTTTACACTAAATGTTTGGTTCCTCTTAATGTGATATTATTTTACAATAAATGTTTGATTCCTCTTGATGTGATATTGTTTAACAACAGCTTGTAGTTCATCCTTATCAACAAAAGCAAGCCCACATAAAACTCTTGGGTAGGGTCCCAAGTACTCTGAATGGGCTTTTCAAATGGTGGAGTTGGATCAATCATATTATCCCACGTGTTCTATGAAAAACTTAGTGATGAAGGTTGATGGAATGCCATTGCTGGACTGCTTTCATGATTAGGTTCATTGAGAAGCTCCTGTTCATCTCCAACATCATCAAGGACCTCGTCATTATCAAGTTGGTCATCACTATCTATGGCCCACATCCTTTCTGATAATATATAGACTGCATTTTGAGTAGTAGCAGCTATGCGATGTGTATCATTGGGATCATTAGTAGCACTCTGAGTGGCGGCTTGGTCATACTGAGTTTTAAACTCAAAACAAGTAGTCTCTTGTGCGACATGCTCAGTTGGATTATCATAGTGAGCATCACTGGTGTTCACTAGCCAATAAGGAACATGTTGGTCCTCAGTTGCAACGTGGGTATATGGAGCATGATAGTCAACACCACCAATGTTGATTGGGGAATAATGGAAGCATAGAAGGAGGTGGCCCTTCATAATAAACCCCATTTTCGCCATGTTTAATTATTCCACCAGAATAGATGAGAAAAACGAACAACTTTTCTACCATTTACACTAAAACATAACAATAGTATTAATATATTAACATTACACAATCATTAAATGCAATACAAGGAGGTAATCCATTAAAAATATTCAATGTTTAAATAGCTAGAGCTGAGAGAATTCTATTAAAGAGGATTGGTTCACTGATAATTTATTACTGTCCATCATAGTAGTTAAAATTATTTTTTGTTTCCCTTTCCTTAACTAACTTAGCATAACATTAACATTTAGAAAGATCTGTTATGGTTACATTAATTATTTTATGTAGCTCTTCATTTAGCTTCTTCTAAAACAAAACAGATTATATAATGTTCTCATGCATCCATACAATAATAGATAAATATTTCTAATATCGTACAATTTTCTTTATTATTATTATACCTAAAACTTAGATTTTAAGGTTTATGAGCATATACTAACCTTTTTTTTTTTGGGGGGGGGGGGGGGGGGGGGGGGAGGGTGTTCTTATAGCATACATGTATATTATAGGCTAACAAAGTAAGTATTTTTTTAAGGAAAATTTATGTCAATTTTGAAATATATTTTTGCTATATGAAATTTTAGGCAAGAATTCATGGACAAATAATTTGAAACATATCATACTAATTAGTTAATGTTGCAAAACACATAATACAAAAACAAGATTTACCTAAACAAATAATTTAACAAAAACAAGATTTTCATGCTTATCTATGCCCCTAAAACATATCAACATGAATATTATAAAAAGAAACGTAACTACTTAAAAGATGTAACTCACCTTGTAAGAGATAAAGAACGGATAGATATTTGCAAGTGTTGTTCCTTATAGTTGTTTGTAAAATGTATGGCACGCATGAATTAAAAATGGTTGGTAGAATTATGAGAGGAATAAGAGTGGAGAAGAAAGTTGATGGAATTTTTAGGGGAAAAATAGTAAAACATAAAAACCGTGGAAACTTCAATAACATTAGTGCTGTTTAAATAGGATGCAAGTTTCATATAAGTTAAACTCTTAGATTTTAAACTGTATAACTAAATACGCCAATTGACCAAATACAATACAACACAAACCAAGATGGGACACTCTGATACAAACAAATTACTTAACTATAAACATATATTCATTGCAAAGAATCTCTGCAAAAATATCAGTTTCTTTTTTTTTTTTCTTTTTTTTTCTTTTTTTTTTTACAATGTGCTCATCAATCATTTTTTTTCTTCAATTTCGTATTGTAAGAATATATGTCCTTTTTTTTTTTTTTTTTGAGAATAAGAATCAATGTACTTTGAATCTAGATTCATTATTTGTTTTATAAGGCAAATCATGCAAAGAATACTTTTACTATACGAAATGAAAGAACATCACATACACACAAACCAAACTACTTCGGTCAAAAAAAAATACTAACACACAGAAAGAATAAGAATGTGTACTTTTTAGAATAAGAATCCAAAATATTTTTTTCTTCTCTCTCTCTCCCTCTCCAATTTTCGGCAACTCCATTGCCACAAATCAATTGCCACCAAAAAAAAATTCCTTCAAGTTTTGGCCTAAATCTTCTTTTTTTTTTTTTTTTTTTTCCTCATTTTCAGCAACTTCATTGCCTAAATTACTATTAAATTTCTCCCGAAGTTTTCGGCAACTTGGTTGCCACAATTCTCTTATTCTTTTCTTTTCTTTTTTCCTCCCATTTTTGGCAACTTTGTTGCCATAATTCTTATTTTTCTCTCTCCTCACTCCCCTACAATTTCGGCAACTTGGTTGCCACAATTGGTTTCCCTTTCAAGCACTCCACCTAGCACTTCGGGCACTTCACCTAGCGGGCAAAGTATTGGGCAGCAAGAATTTCAATAATGAGATTACCAAAATTCAAATTTTTTCTCCCTCCTCCCATCACATCACTTATTTTTTCTCTCTCATATTTTTGTTAGAATTTCAGCAACACTGTTGCCAAAATTCACTCTCTTTCTTCAAATTCCCAAATAACTTTGAATAGTATCCATATCACAAATAAACATGATTTTCTGCAATATTCAACCAAAAGACTCATGAAAAACTAACATGCATAGCACGTGCACATTGATTTAAGTATCAATATTGTTAGTCTAACATTCATCTCAAAGCATACCTTTACTAACTTGTTCTTGTAAGGTAAGTTGCAACTACTTTTTTGTGATTTTCTGTTTTGTTTTTATTTTAATTAGAAGACTTCTTTGTTAATCTTAATGAGTATAAAGCAGCCACCAGTCTCCCAGGACATATCACGTTTTTTTTTTTTTTGGTTCAATTGATTGGTCATCCATAGTGATTGAGCAATAGTTGGAAAGAAGAATAACACATGTGGTCAAGTAATATTTTTTAATCTCAGCACTATCAACAAAAAATCAAAAGATTCCCTATTTCCTGTAAGGTGGAATATTTTTCGCTGATGTATGTAAGGTGTAAACTAGACTTTTCTTTTTCATTTTCTTTTTTAATATGAGTGTCCAAATTTCAAAATCTTTGATTATTTGACTATTTCTTTAGATCCGTCACAATAAACTAATCTTTACTTAATTGAGATGTACTTAAACCAATAAATATCTTGAAATAAACTTGTGAAATAACATCGCAATTAAAGTTTCTACTATAGATGTTGGAATTGTGAGCGAGAGAGGGTTATACAGTAAAAGTACTCAAAGAATTAAGGTAATTCGACATAATGGTCTATGCTCACAACATTTAAGTTGTTAAAAGCTTACATTTTAGTATGATGACCTTGTTTTTCCTACATTGATCCACGTAAGGCTATGTATAATAGATCCAAGACTAACTTGTATTTACTTTACTATTACAAATATTATCACTATCAGTATGATTATGATTATTTTGCTTACACTACAAATATGTCCTGTTTCGCAACCAATAAAAAAAAATTGTCCTAGTACAATAAACCTAAACTATGATAATGTAGTTGGACCTTAATTAAGATTGGACCTTTACAACTCCAATAAATAATATTATACTCCCCGTTTAAAGACAAAGATGCAAGTTGAGAGAATCAACCTATATGCTAAGTTTGGTACCTAACCTTCCTACCACTGTATCCTTGCGGGACTATCGTAAATTCAACTAAAGGGGGTGTTTCTATATTCCCCAAGGTTTACATAAACTTTTAGAGAGTCAAGAAGCCACCAGAGATGACGTTTGTCATTATAGTTAATAGTACTTAATACAGACATGAAACGCCACCAAGCTAAAGATTGTCCATTTGCCAAATAAAAAATTGTTAACTACAACTTTTTTTTGCCACAATTCATGTAGACTGTCACTCACAATCTACCGTGTCAAAGTTATGGCAAAATACAACTTTTTTTTGCCACAATTCATGTAGACTGTCACTCACAATCTACCGTGTCAAAGTTATGGCAAAAAACAATTATGATCCTAGAATGGTTGGTGCAAGCAAGGTTCTTCCAAAGAATATGGTTTATGTCTGATCTGATCTCTGATATACAGCAGTATGGCTAACATATTAAACGGAAGATATAAGTTATGATCTTAATGCAAAAAGGTCTGATTGCATGGATAGCATTGGCAGTAAACTACCTTTGATTTGTTCTTCAAAGAAGGAAAGTAATTACAATTTGAAGAGCAGCAGAAGCACCTGAAGATTTAGTCAACAAGGTAATTGAAGCAGAAAGATTTAGATAATGTGTAGGAACTAATTAGGTTGAAATTATCTGAATCTCATGTCAAATGCAGAAGACACAAAACTCATAGCAAGTGAAGAAGACAGGACCACCAGCTTTCTATGGCATTACATTCTACAATCTGCAAATCAAAATTTCCATCACAAATATGTTGAAATATGACTAAATCATGAAAGAATCCTAGATCAATAGTCATCCTTATCACATTATCACTGTCGAGGCTATTTCCTAGGCCTGGACATTTTGTGTTTTTGTCCCGTTCCCATTAACTAGCAAACAAGAAAAACGAGAAATAAACAGCTAGCACATCCAAATACATACAAATTCAACCTTCATTATTATCTCATTACAGCAAACAGTGTACTTTACATAACCCGTGAAACACGTCTTAACAATAATATTACAGTGTCAATATGCAGATAACATAAACACAAACGGTAATACAACAATGCAAACCCAGTTTGCTTATTTACGCAACTGTGAGCATCCATTAAGGTACGGATACAAACTCAAACAGCAGACTGAAATAACCGACTCAGACCAAAACACCTCTGATATGGTCATCAGAGCCTAATTCTTACTGCAGAACTAGGCATTCTTGTGTCCCAGTCGCCATAGCGCACAGGTGGTTGTTAATGGCATCCACGTCCTCAAGAGATTCAGATTTGCCATCAGAGTCTTCGAGTGAGGCATGAGCAGCAATGGCTTCAGAGATAAAAGCATACACTTCCTGGAACCTTTCTTCAGAGAGGGAGACCTCAGCAAGGAGCCTCCAAGCATTTTCCTCAGACGCCTCTTCAAAGTCCTTCTTCCTCTTTAACACCATGTGCCCACTAATCTCCCACACAGCCGGGTTTACTTGGGTGTCCAGAAGCTCAGCGCTAACTTCCCCAAGAGCTTGTTTCTCAGCATAACACTGTTAATCACATAGGACCCAAAAAAACATCAGCGCAACTGATGATAAATATTAATGTTAGCAAACCAACAACTAGTAAATATTTTATAAAAAAATGTCACAAAAAATAAATACATTTCAAAACAATTTACCTGTGGGAAGAGAAAGATACGCCTTCCACAATCAGCAATGAGAACATTGTAAGGGACGTTGTGATCTTGAAGGCACATGCAGGCATCTGAAACAGTGTTTGATAAATCTTGCAGAGTATTTCCGCCCTCAAAGACAAGACCTCTGACTGGATAATTCAGCAGCTTAGAGATTTTCACACCACCATCCGTTGAGGTTATCTTCTCAGTGGGAGCCTTCTCAATAGGAAAGGGCACAGACAAGTAGTAAGCCTGTTCCAAAGAATATATTAATTTGCCTTTCCCTTACTAAATCATAGCTAATTGTACAAAAATACAAATGATCCAAACATATAATTTAAGTTCATGGAGTAAGCAAGAGTAGATGATAGATACCTGGAAGTGAAGGTGGTTGATGGTGGCAAATGCACCCAAGCTGTTATAACCCAACCTGAAGTATGGATCTCCAGCTTCTGCTGCCATGTGAAGAGCAAGCAAGAAGCTGTCACGGTCAATCCTTTGCGGCAGGCACTCGAAAATACGAGGGATCAGAAGCACATGCCCGTATTCAATAGGACTAACCTGTTAAATTGCATGTAACAACACAGAATCTTACTAAATGCTAGCACAAGCAAATCTCAAAGAAACAAAGAGTTAAACATCAAGAAAGTAACATACATTGATGGCAACAACACTAGGAGCATTCTCAGCATCAACCGGAGCGTTTGGGAAGAACTGGACTTCACCATCTTCGCTTGCCTCAAACTGGAAGAGCACCTCTTCTTGCCCAACTTTAGTGAAGTTGAATTTGTTACCATCAAAGGGCTGGAGAACCTTATCAACGCGGAACTCGGTGGGCCTCTTCTTAAGATGGCGACCCTCATTCAGCTGGGCAATGAAACCATGCTGACCCGGAATCACCTACACCAAATATATTGCAAAAATTGGTAAAAACCCACATGTCCCAGTTCAATAAGTACTCAAATCTTCTTCATCCTAAACAAGGGAGACCGAAATGAGACCTTAGTTTCACAGGCAGTGACATCATAGCGAAAGAGCCCTCTCTGCATGCGATCCTCCCACTACAATGAAATTGGAATCAACTTGAGCTCACACTAGATTTTATACAACCAACAACAAACAAAAAGAGACATAATTTTTGGTTCATTCTTCCTCGAAATATAAAAATTTATACCTCCCCAAGGAGCAGTGAGTCCAGAAAGGCCACGGGAGGCTCTCTGTTCTCAAATTCGGGCAAACCCTTGTCGCAGACAACCTTGTTCAGCTTCTTGAAAGCATATAAAGGTAGCTTTGCCCCTAAAATCAAAATCCCACACAAACTACACCCATTTAGTAACAAAGCATTTCAAACAATACCCACAAAACAAATTAACCTCAAAAACCAAAAACCAACACATAAACCAAATATTAAACCTTAAAATCCACATGCAAAAAATGAATTTCAACAAATACCTTGAATGCAACACTTGTTAAGACAGTTACGGCCACATCCCCCTCCGCGGCGAGCAACCTCTTCTGACTCATCCTTCTGGTAATTCGAAACAACAGTAGGAACCCTCTTGATCCTCAACATCTTTTCGTTCTTTCTTTGTTTTTTTTTTTCTTCTTCTAACTTAACAAAATAAACCAAAATACCCAGACACCCAACAACAACAAAGATTGAAACTTTCACTTAAACCCAGATCTAAAATCGCTTTTAAGAACCCAAAAACAACAAGAACAACAAGAAAAGCAAAGTCTTAAAAGGCAAGGCTAGGCTAGTGGTTTGTAAATGGTGCTAAAAGATTGAAAAATAAAAAATAAAAACTAATATAGTACTAGTAGCGAAGAAAGAGCAGCGTGACCACCACCAGCAAGGAAGAGCAGGTCAGAAGGGCTACCGCCTTCGGAAGGCAAAGCGCCACGCCCGCCGTGCGGCGAAGGGTTGCTCTCAATTACACAACCCTTTCGTCGTACTGCTCGGACATGAATTACAGGCCGTGAAACTCTGTGTATAGCCGTGATGTCTACAACTTGTCTATCCTGGGTATTACCCCCTCCTACATACAATTCTCCAACACCGCTTTCTTTTCTTCTTCTTTGAAATACTAAAACTTACGAACCAAAGCTTTAAGAATTTGAGGATTTTCTCAGTCACTGGTTTTTGAGAGAGCTATATGTATTTTTTTTTTTTGGGGTGTGTGTTGTGTGAAATTTTTGGGGGATGATGGGTTTGTTATATAGATAAAGAGACGTGGTGGTTGTGGTTGTGGTTGTGGTTTGTGTTTGTGTGTCTGTAGTACTATTGGGTTTCTATTCTAGTGGTCTTGGTTCTATACATACACTTGGTATACAATACAACACAAGTTACACAACACAACACTATCACAATTATTGAGGAAGAGAGAGAGAAGAAGTTTCCAAATCAAGAGTCCCACAGGTGAAACCTTTATGTACGTTCAATTGTTGTTTTGCCGGAAAAATGGGACCACAGAGGCGTACGGATGGGTTAAAAAAAAAAATGAGAGAAGTGCTATCTATGTTCTTATTATTTTTATACAATAAATTAAATGTGATAATTTTTTATTAGTTCAAATCTATACTCATTATGTGAATTATTTTTTTATCCATCAACAATAATTGATAATTATCTGTTATTTAAAATTTATTGTAAAAATATTATTAACATTACGTTTTTAAAAAAAAATATGACTTCTTTTAAAATAATAAAAAAAAATTAAATCTTGTTCTTAGAAAATATTTTTTTCTTTTTTCTTTTGAGAGAATAAGTTTCTACTTGTAAATAATAAAAAATTTATGTTAGTGATAAACTAATATGAAATTGACTAATCATAATTTGTCACTTCACCAAATTGTATATAAATTTTATGGATATTTATCTTATAATTAGAATTCATTGTAATTTGGATATTTGATGAGTTCTATTAATAATAAAAAAAAAGTAACAAATTTTAAATTAATTATGTTTAGTGCTTTTTATTTGTTTTTACACTAAAATGTCTTCCATGCTAAGGGAAAATGCTATTTTAATGTATAAAAAATTATTGAAAAACTATAATATTTTATTAAGTCGTAGTTTTAAGAATCTATCAAATAGTATTTATTGCTTTTTTTGTCTCGATTTTACATTTGATAACACTTTCAGTAAAATATATTCAAGTGTTTTGTGTGACACGTAAAATTTTTCAAATATAAACCATCAAAACCAACTACTTAATCAACATAACCACCAGATTGGGGGAGAGCCATTGTGTGGTTTTGTTAAATGTTTTAATAATTTTTTCAAGGTAAAACATTTTACAAAAAAATTTATAGTCAATAGAAAACATTTTCAAGTTTGACTAAATTTTACATTAAAATAAACATGGTAAAATTCTGAAAATATTTATCATAAAATATTGCACAACAAAGCATATATGTAAAAAAAAATGCATATAAATAAGTATTTTAAGTTGAAATAATAATAATAATAATCTTGTGTCCCAAATTTTAGTATGGATTATAAATTCTCAAGGTTAATTGTATTCTATTGATTCTTTAATTGACATGTTACAAATAAGTCCTATATTAGAAATGTTACGTGAACCACCGCGCACCCTTGGTGCGATGGTCACTCCACAAGTATAAGTGCTTGTGGGGTATGGGGTGTGGAGTGTGGGGGGCAAGGGCCGGGGTTCAAGTCTCCAGGAGGGAATTTCATACACAAATATATTTAGATTAGACTAGTATAGAATTTCTATCTTGTATAAAAATAAATTAAAAAAATGTTACGTGAAATTTATATCAAATGATTCTAAGTATTTAAATAGATTCTAAACAAATATTAATTGGTTGCTATTTTGTGGGATGATTTTGAGTATCTAAAGATTATAAAATTTTCTTTTAAAAGAATATTTTAAATTTATTCTGTTTATTTTGACATTAACATTATTAGGATAATGAATCATCTTTTAAAAGGTATTTTCTAGAATATTATTTCATTTTTTTCTTTATTTGGTACCAACTTTAAAATGAGTTGGAAAACTATCTCGACTTTCCTTATTTAGTTTCATGTAAAATAAAATTATTTTCTTTATTTAACTTTGCGTGAAATAGAATTGTTTTCTAGAAAATAATTTTTCTTTGACCCATTTTTTTATATTACCAAACACAAAAAAAAAAAAAAAAAAAAAAAAAAAAAAGTGAAAAATTATTTTCACATAAGGTTTTCATTGAAACAAAGCGTAAAAAATATTAATTAGCTAAAGCTTTTATCGATTTTTTAGAATTATACATTCACATATATATATATACATTTGAAACTACTACCAAATTATAAGGTTGTTTAAGTAATTGCCCCCACTTTTTTTTTTCTTTTGAGTCTTCGAAGTTCGGACTCTTCGGAGGCTTGTAGTAGGGAAGGCCGCCTAGTCATACAAACTTACTGTAGGTTACAAAATAGGTTGTCCATTCTACAGCCACAATTTTATTTTTTCCCTTTTCTTGGGGAAGAATTAATCTAGCCACAATTAGTTTTTTTTTTTTTTTAGGGAATTTCCACAATTGGCTGGTACAGAAAAAAGAGCATGGTTTTGATTGTTTATTAGTCATGTTCACATTATAGGACCAGGTTTGAATTTTTTTTTTTTTTTTTTTTTTTAGCAAACTACCACTACTTTTCTTACAGAAATGTTTTGTGCAAAAAAAAAAACAAAAAAAACTTTTAAAATAGTTTATGGTACTAGATTTTTCTAGATCATTTTTAATCCATTTAAATTTCAATTATATAATTCTATTCAGAAAAAAAAAAAATCAAATATATAATTATCCTCAAACATAATATATATAAGTTCTATTTGAGTAAAATAAGAACAATCTTCGGGATCATTCGTCATAACTCACAAGTATAATATTTACTTTTATAACTATCACAAATTACCATTTTAATGGTATGAAAATTATGTATGAGTAGGCAGAGTAGCCTTATTACAATGAAGAATTTTTTTCAGTAATACTTATGGGTTAAGCAATACGTGGGAATCAGAAATGGAATCGTTTAGTTGATGTTGGAAAAGAAATTTGGATATGAATTTGACGCCACCAACCAATGTCGTTACTATCTCCTTTACAATGAAAATTCTCCCGTACGTATATTCTAGTCTTCAACATAAAGCACAACATGGTTTAAATGTATGGTCCCCATAAAATGGATTAATTCCTTGAATCTCTTTGAGCTTATTTCCGGTATAATATTCTTAGTATCCTTTTTGACCTGGTATTCTCAGAATATTGAGAATATATGAATTATGATATTATCCTTAGAAGAGTCAAGAGTCAAGCTCAATCATAGCTTATTGGTTTTATTAAGTCAATTAAGGTTTGTTATTCAACCGATTAATGAGGCTGTTATTGTGGATTTCAATTACCTCCATTAGTTAGTATATTTTGTAGTCGAATGAGAGATCTAGAATTCAAATTTTGTCACCGAAAATCAATTAGTGTTTTAGCCTAATAACAAAGAGCAATCGTCATGAAAATTCTATCATATCTAAAAATAAAAAATTGTCATTATTCCACAAACAAATAGTAAACAAATTATATATTGTAAGAAATACTAATGGTTTCTTAATAATAAAAAATATTTTCACCTATAGGATTTGGTCAATTGTATGAAATAATAATTGTCTCAGAATAATAAATATATTTTTCATCTATAGAAATTGGTCGAAGTACAATTTTTCTAATTCAAAATTAAAGAGTTGTAAATTTCTCTTTGAAATTTTAAGAGAAGTCAATTTCAACCTTCTACCAATTAAAGAAGTTGTATGTATAACAAAAGGAATCTTTTTTTCTAGAAGGTGTAACAAAAGAATCTTATCGTAACACATGACATAACCTATAATAAATTAAGTGTAAGATAAATGAATGGTAAACGAATTATATATGAACTGTATCTTTTTCTCCAAAAAATATATATATATATATATATATGAATTGTATCTCAATAATAAAATTAGTGCAAACAAATTATATATGAATTGTATCTTAATAATAAAACTAGTGTGTAACGGTACAATTAAAAAAAAAAAACAAAAAAAAATCACAATTAGTTTTCAAAAAAAAAAAGCAATCACAATTATACAGTTCAATTTTTAAAATATGTAATGATTTCTCATTATCTATTTATTACATACATATATATAATTTAGAATTTAATTAAATATAAACTCTTCGATTTTTACGCCAAATAATTCACTCGCTACAAAAATTAAAAAATTACATAGACATGTGGGCAAAATTGGACTCCAATTTAAATCCAATTTAAAATCTAATTAAATTTAGACTCTTCAATTTTATATTCAACTAGCTTGTAACCTCATGCATATGCATGAATACACTTAAAAATATACAATAAGATACATAGTATAATTTCTACATATATAATTTAAATATTATAGATAGTCATTCTTATATTTTGTTAACTCTTTAAAAAGTCTTGTAGAAATATTATTAGGTTGAAAATGTAAATTATCTATCTTTTTTTTTTTTTTTATTACTTAATTTTTGTTATTGTGAAACACTTTTTTTTCTTTCTTTTTTTATTGCTCATTAATTCTAGACTCTTTGATTTTTGTACTTAATAACTCACTTTGATAAATATTTATGATGTGATCCACATTTGACTCAAAATTAATAAATAAAACTTGCTCTCAAAAATAATAATTTAGAACACATGACGCAAAATTAGACTTCAATTGTAGAATCTAATTGGATTTTCTCTAAGTTTTGGCTTAATATATATATATATATATAATTCTCTTGGTACAAAAATTAAAAAATTAGATGACACACGTAGTGCAAAATTAAGAATTCAATTGAAATTTAATTGAGTTTTCTTTGAACTTTGTTTTTTAATATGTAACAGATGTTGACATGTGCTTCACATGGTCTTTATGTATTTATTTTATTTTATGAATTTGTAAATATTATAAGTAGATACGTATAAGAAAGTGATAGTTTTTGTTAATAATAATATTTATTATTGTTAGGCAGTTTTTATATATATAGAGTTAAATTTGTTAGAAAATTTTATTCCCTTTGAAAGGATAAGTTGTAAATATCATAATGAGAAAAATTATTAGGTACATCCGAGAATTAAGTTAGTAATGCCCAATGCCTTTTTCGCTCAATAATATGATACAAAGCAATCAATAATAACGTACTAAAAACCATTGTGATTTGCCAACGGGAGCCTGGCTCAGCTGGGTATGGTTCGTTCGCTTTGCCTAACACGCTCAAGTTCGAAACCCGCTACCAGCAGAAGTCCGTTGGTGGGCATCACATCCCTAAGCGTGTGTGCTCTACCCGGGGGCTAGCGTAATCTAGCCAACCCCCATTTTTCTTTCTCAAAAAACCCCCCATTTTTCTTTCTCAAAAAAAAAAAAAAAAAAAAACCATTGCGATTTGGCTAAGAAATGCAATAATTTGATATTAGTATATGTTGGTATATCAATTCAAGATTACAACTATTAGTTTGTTGGTAGCCTTCATAAATAAAAGTGCATATCAAGACCAATAATATTTCGGTCCAAGTCGACCACCTTATCAAAAGCTGGCCATAAAAAACAAAGGTCTAAACAACAATAGTTTTTTTTTTTTTGGTTGGCTGAATTAAACAACAATAGTTAATAACAATAAATTTTGTGTGCAAGAGAGATATCGTTAACTGCAAAATGATTGTTTAACCTAAATTTTCATATACAGATAAAACAATCTATAAAACGTGAAGCATTAAAACATATTAAAGACCAAGATTATAGAGGAATCAAAATGAGCGAGTGAGAGAGATAGAGTACCTTTAACAATAGAGATAAAAAATAAATAAATAAATAAATATTGCAACGGAAGATAAAATTTTAAATAATCACTCAATCTGAATGTTAATATACCAATAAAGCAATTTATAAAACGAAAAGCATTAAAACAAATCAAAGATCAAGATTATATAGAAATCAAAATGAGTGAGAGAGAGAGAACCTTTGATAGTATAGATAAAAAAAAATGCAATGGAAAAATAAATTTTCTCATCACAAATACTAAGCTTGTTGGTTATCGAGATAAAAAGAGAACGTATACAAACATGTAAATATGTAGAGGGCGGAAAAAAATGTATTTATGATAGCGGTGTTGGGGGTGGGGAAAGGTTGGGGAAGATGAGGAGGTCTTGTATGTTTTGGTAATGTATTTGTAACCAATAAATTATATAGCTGATATAATAGAATTTTAAAATATGAAATTAAAACTAATTAAATTCAATGTGGTAGCATAATAGGTTTATGGAAAATTTTCCACTTTCCATATTCATTGTTAGTTTTTTTTTTCCACTTGAAAAAGATAATAATTTATTGTTGTTATTTTTTCTCAATTAAATCACTGAATTTATTAATTTTTTTCACTTGTATTGTAAGTATAAGATCAACTGGTTGTTATTCCCCAAGAAAATGAATAAGACCTATTTAAGTTGTGGATTCCAGTTAGCTCGACTAGTAAAATCTCTGATACTTGAATTAGATATCAGGGATTCAATCCCTGCATGCACCAAAAACCGATTGATGTCTTGATCTGATGATGATGATAAAGAAGAGCGGTTTGAGCAGATGTCATATGTTGAAATTTTCTTTAAAAAAATTAATAATGTGGGTTCTAGTTATCTCAACTGGTAAAGTCTCTGATAGTTGAATAATAGATCTGAGATTCAATTATCGCCTACACTAAAAACTAATTGATGTCTTAGTCTGATGATAAACATTACAATTATCAAAAGCAATTGAAACTTTATAATAATAATAATAATAATAATCATAATAATAACAATAAATGACCTATTTAAGTTGTGTTTATTTCCTTTTTCTTCCCACTTGAATTTTATAAGCAACCGATTGTCATGCTCATAGAAAATTAATTTATTGTTTTCAATTTTTTTTCCCATTTAATCATGGTGATTATAATTTTTTTTTTCTTTTCACTTCAATTGTACTATGGTTTAATCTATTGCCAAACAAAAAAATAGGGTACATTACAAATTACAATCCTAAAGTTTGAGGGTGTTTGGACTTTGGATTTTACACCTTAAAATTTTAGAATTTGGATTTTACTCCTGAAGTTTGGAGCCTTTTAGAATTTATACTCTGATATTTCAAAATTTGGATTTTACCCCCTAAATTTTAAGGGGATTTGAATTTTACTCCCTAAAGTTTGGGGATATTTGGATTTTACACTCTAAAATTTCAGAATTTAGGGATGTAAAATTTTAAACAACCAAACTTTAGAAGTAATATCCAAATTCTAAAATGTCAGAATGTAAAATTCAAACACCTTCAAACTTCAGAGGGTAAAATTCAAGTTTTGAAACTTTAGAGTGTAAGATCAAAAAATCCCCAAACTTTAAGGGTGTAATTTGTAATTTACCCAAAAATTTATTGCCATACACATTAATTTTTTTCATTTTTTATTTTTTGGTTTTCACTTATAAATTAACCTCCATGCACAAATACTTTTTGCCATATACAATAAATTTTTCTTCCATAAAAAATATATATATATATATATTGGCCAAATTAATAATGAAAATTTAAGGGTGAGTTTTAAATTCTCATTTATTATTGACGTATGAAAAATATATTAAATATAGAGTAATGCTATAATCACAAATTATTTTACAACTTTTTTACAAACTATTGATATAACAAATTCTTATTAGTTCTAATATGAGTCCACTACTAACATCACATTTATATTTACTAATAATTATTTGAAAATTACTAAAGCCACATCAGCAGTTTGTAAAAAATTTGTAAAATAGTTTGTGTCTGTAGCATTACTCTTAAATAAATAGAATGTTGTGCCACTTGTCGCATTATTGTGCATCCACTAGTTTGAGGGATCCAACTTTTATCATATACTAGTGTGTAGTCTCATGCATATGTACGGGTACAATTAAAAACAATCACTATTATATATATATATATATATTTTAGAAAAGATTCAAATTATATATAGTATTAGCTTACACTTTTTTAAAACCATACATTTCTAAAAAAGTATGTAATAGTTTTTCATTATTTATATATATAATTTATAATTTAATTGGATTTAGACTCTTCAATTTTTTTCACCCAATAATTCATTTGCCACAAAAATTAAACAAATAAATGGACATGTGGCAGAAAATAGGACTTCAGTTGAAATCCAATTTAGAATCTAATTAGAATTGGACTTTTCGATTTTTACACTTAATAATTCACTTGGCATAAAATTAAAAATTAAATAGGACATTGTGAGAGACGTGTCCCTCAAAAAAAAAAAGATTCAGTACCTTTTTAGGGCACCTCTCTTTTTGGGTTAGTGGGATGGAGTCGCCACTTATTTTTCTTTATACAAAAAAATAAGAAAAAATACTAATTACAAAATACATGACTGAATAGTTCCATTCATTGATTGAATAAAAATTACATATCTGGAAAATTGAAAAGTTACATAGTTTTGATTTCTAGTTACAATCTACCAAATATTTACATGGCTTGTTGTCCTAGTTACATTCTACCAAAAACAAATGAAGACAAGGCTAGATCTTCTAAATCAAAAATCTAAATCCGGAGGTTAGGTTACAGAATGGGAAGGTGTTAGGCACCCATTTCGCCCAGACAAAGTCTGGTCTTCTAGATTCTTGTGACTAATGTACTATGCTATGCATGTCATGCATGATATGTTGAAAATGTGAATGAAAAATTAAATCACACAAATTTATGTATGGATGAAATCTCTTCTTTTGTTGAAAAAATCATATCTGTTTTTATTGTTAAAAAAAAATGATTTTGATTTGTCAAGATATCAGATTTGCTTTATGGGATGTAAAAAAAAGGTTTTGTGATGACAAAAATTCAGATCTATTTTGTTATATAAAAAAAGTGATTTTTTATGACAAAAATTCAGATTTGTTTTATTATATATTTTATAAAAAAGATTTTCTAAGAAGAAAACTTCACTCATAATCTAAAATTATGCAATCATGAATTAAAATAAACACAAACACAGCAATACATAATCTCTTTATTAATTTCAACAATTTGCATGTATTAAAAAAATTAGATTTGAGAAAATTTAAATCTGCATCTCATAAAGATGTAGATCTCTTTTTGTTTGAGAAAACTCAGATCTACATCTTAAGAAATATGCAAATCAGTTTTTGTATTGAGAAAAAATTCAGATCTAGATCTTATAAAGATACAGATCTGTTTTGTTTTAAGAAAAATAATTATTCACGTGCAAATTTATTGACATTCAAGAAAAAGATTATAACAATCATATAGAAAATATCATGCTTTAAACAAAAGGACAATTAACAATTCATAGATATTTGAAAAAGAAAGAGATATAATATGCATCATCACATCACAAGAGAAGGGTGAAGGAAACAACCTCTTGCATGAGCACACTTTGTTCTTGAGATGATGTTTTAGGGTTCAAAGAAATTTGTTCAATTCTCTTTGAAACCTAAAAGCCCTAATTTTGTAGCAACACTGAGAGAGAGGATTAGAAAATATATGTGGTTTTAGAGTAAAAAACGTATGCCTCTCAAAACGTGAAAAAAATGTGCTGAATTATGAGGTTCAGTCTCTATTTATAAAGCTCAGAGGACTCTAAAAAATAGGTACAAATGATTAGGGTTTGAATCCGGACGCATCCTTTTGCGAGAATGTCGAAAAGGCTGTGTCTTATCGTCACCCGAAGGCCATTGGGCCAAAGCCCACATGATGGCAATTCGGCACTCCAAATGTGCCGTTCGGCACTCCAAAAGTGCCGAATTGGCTCTTGGAGGCCAAACGCACTTTCGTGTTCGGGTGCCATTTGGTCTCTCCTTCTAGGGTTTTTTGGCCGGTCCTTGTACTTAGACATGTTTTCAACTTCCATTTATGATTTTTTGTCTCTTTTCTAGATAATTCAGGCTTTTTAAGAACAATTATCTTGTGGATAAACTTCTTAAAATAAATCTTGATAATGTTCAGATTATCCCCAATTTTGTTGTTATCCAATCATCCCTTTTATTTCTATGCATGCATCCCTATTTTAAACACTAATTATTAACCAACCACAAAATTATCTAATTAATTTTAATCGCTTAACCAATCAGAATTAATTTAAATTAATCATGTGAGGTTGATTCTACCTAGACATATGAGTATTGAATGTTTATTGCGTTTTGTTTTTGTTTTGATTCATAAAAAATTGAAATTTAGTGGGAAAGTTATAGTAACAATAAATGGTCAGATCTAGAGATGGTCAGTTTTTGGGGACTCACGTTTGAGAGATGAGTTTTGGGGGAAGGAGATTATCAGTGGTTTTGTTTTTGGGATAAGGAGATGGGTAGTGTTTGGAAGGAGATGGGTAATGTTTGAGAGATATGAGAAGAGAGAGGACTTGAGTTTTGATTTTTGAAGAAGGAAATGGAGATCGGTAGGAGAGAGTTTTGTTAATATTGGGTTCTAATTTTAATTTTTAGAAGAAGTATCGGGTGGAAAAATAGTAAGAAATAGATTTTTTTTTTTTAAAATAGTGCTGACATGAAAAAAAAATGTGAGAGCTCCAAATCCTTCGTGGCAAACTCTAAGGAAGAAAAAAAAAAGTTAAAAATAAGGTAGAGGTTTCTGTTATATAGTATTTATAGATTATAAATAGATAGATATAAATAATATATTTTCACTTATATCTTTTGAAGAATTTGTATGTGTAACAAAAGAAATTCTAACGTAACACACGATGTGACCTTAATAAAGTTAGTGTAAAAAAAATTAATGATTAAAAATTTTATATTTTATGAAATACTAATTGGCTCTTAATACTAAAATATATTTTCACCTATAGAATTTGGTCTACTGTATGAAATATTAATTGTATCATAATAATAAAATATATTCTTCATCTATAAATTTTGGATTAAATTCAATTTATCTAATTCGAAATTACAGGGTTGCAATTTTCTCTTTGAAATTTTTAAAAGATGTCAATTTTAACTTTCTATCTATTAAAGAATTAGTGTATAATATCGTGCATATGTACGGGTACATTTAAAAACAATCATAATTATATATATAAATGAGTTCAAATTAAATTTCGTGTAAGAATTACAACTTACACATTTTTTATGCCATGAATTTCTAAAATATGTAATAAGTTCTCATTATATATATATATATATATGATTAATCTAATTGGATCTAAACTCTTCGGTTTTTGCATCAAATAATTCACTTATCACAAAAATTAAAAAATTAGATGAGATACATGACCCAAAATTGAACTCCAATTAAAATTTAATTTAAAATATAATTGAACTTAGACTCTTTGATTTTTGTACCTAATAATTCATTTGACACAAAAATTTAAAAATTAGATAAAATACGTGGCGCAAAATTAGACTCTAATTTATAATTTAATTAGATTTTCTCTTTGCTTTGGCTATATATATATATATATATATATAAAACTATAATTTGGTTCCTAAGCCCAAAAGGTAAAAGAATCTAGACCCAAATAGTCCAATATAATGAATTTGTAGAGAGTGGATTGGAAAACTAAGCTCTAATGAGTTAGGTAACAATTATAATGGATCCAAATGACAAGAAAGTAAATATAGACCGATTTTATCCAAAGAAAATCGTCCTCGGCACAATCCGAAGAGATATGTTCTTGTAAATATTTCTTTTGAATTTGGTTACAAATCTAGTTCTTGTTCCTATAGTGTTTTTTTCTTAATTCTCCGATCTGTTTCCCTTAGGGTCTTATTTCTATTTTATACTATCTTCTTTCTTTCATCTCTACCCTCCACGCGTAGATTAGATCGCTGGTGTTAATCCTTGTCCCATCAGCACATTCCTGAAATCTTTGGAAGTAGCTGTAAGGCTAAAAATTACTGTTCAGGTATCACTTCCTCATTAATGCAGCCAAAAAGTTAATTACAGAGCATTTAATGCGGTGGTAGCAGTTTTTTCTTAAATATTTCATAGTTCCCCTTTGTCCTGTGCTTTTCTGATGTATATCCTTATCAGTAGAATCTCCTGGAACGTTGCCCTGGATGGTAGACCATACCTTTGGACCTCTGCTTTGCTCAGCCGATGATGCATTCCTCCTCGGACCATCTCTCTAGACTCTTATGGCCAACCCCACCCTTTCATTCACTAACACGGACCTCTATGACAATGTTTACCCGTCCTCGGACTACTAGACGTCCTCGGACTGGCCTCCAGCCCAACATATATGTAGATATATATTATTGAGCTTGTCACACCTACAAAATATATATATATATATATATATATTTATATATATTGCATTTGTAACATACGAAATTTTAACGCAACACATGACGTGACCTATAATAAATTAGGTGTAAGACAAATCAGTGGTGACCATATTATATATATTCAGTTATACTAATTATCTCTTAATACTTATAAAAAAAAAATCATCTCTGTTATCAAAAAAATAAATAAATAAATAAATCAATCATGTTTTAATACTTTAAAAAAATTATCTCTTAATAATAAAATATATTTTCACTTATATCTATTCAGTGTAAGTGTGTAACAAAAGGAATTTAAAGTAATACATGACGTAAACTATAATATATTTAGTGTAAGATAAATGGGTAGACAAATTGGATACTTCGTAAGTATTTAAAAACACAAAATTACGACTTCTTAATTCTTATATTTTAAAAATATAAAATCAATTTTGGACTATTCTATAAATAAAGAAGTATATTTCAACCTAAAATCAATTTACTAGTTAATTGCAACTAATCACCCTAAATTATAGTAGCATTTGTAAATTGCACTCATAGTTCATGATGCAAAATTTTGCAATCAAACAAATATAATTCGAAAAAAATTTGCGATATCCACTCACAATACAAGTAAATGGTACAAATGCTCTTATACTTTAGCGTATACATTGCAAATTCTCTCATAGACTCATAGTTTAGGATGAACCTTTCTAATACTCTCATAGTCTCATAATTTAAAGTTTACGATATATTATTGCAACTTAACATCGAATTAAAGTGTTGATCGTAAAATTTTGAAGTCGAGAGTGGTTATCATAAAAATAAATAATAATAATAAAACCTTATAATTTAGCTAAAATGATTGTAATTACTCCTTTTTTTTTTCTTGCTAAATGATTGTAATTACTCCTAAATTTAGTTGGCAAGCATTTATATATATATATATATATTTAAAACCAAAGTTGAGAATATCTTTAGATTTTAATTGCTATCTAATTTTGCACCATGTGTTTAATCTTTCTTTTTTTTTATAATTTGTTCTATGTGAGTTAATGTTGTGCAAAAAATAAGAGTCTAATTAATATAAATAAACTATAAAAAACTTAATTAAAAAAAAAGGAATCTAATTTACATTGTGTATATATATATATATATATTACTTAACAAATATGTAACTTTTACATTATGTTTAATTTAAACCAATATATGTATATAATTGTACTGTACATACACACAAATTATTCACCAATATCGATAAAAATGAGCAAGATTGGAAAAATTTATTGTTGTCTTTTTTTTCGTACAATTTGGGTATTCATGTAGATTGATTAATATATGAATTGGGCCCTCACTCGTTAGTGTAAACCCGACCTCATTCGCAAAAGTTCACGCCCCTTTTTGAATAGATGAGGCAAAAGGGCCACCTTTAGGAAATTTCCTTTGGATACGACCAAAAATATCTCCTTTATGGTCCAACCTCTGGCCAAGTACGCACCATCCTAACCGTTGGTGGTGTGGCTTCTACTTGGCTAGGAAATTCCCTAGTGCCAACGCTTTCTCGTGAATGTCAACTAAAATGCCCACGTAGCCTGCCCATCACACTTTGTGTTATTTGTCCAGCCCTGCTAACGAACACGTGGGTTGCAGCTTCAACTTTTGACAATTCTACGACACTTGTCTGACACTTGTCCGGTTAAATTTTGTTACAACGCTTTATAATAATTAATCTATAATTGTTAGAAAATATTGTGATTCAATTAATTTACACTTTTTAATATTTTTAATGAAGATATTTTAGATAAAATTCTCTATCTCTTATCTCTCTTGTTTTAATTATCAAATTATTATAAAAAAATAAGTAAATAAAAATCTGGTCGGTAATTTGTGTATGCCATGTGAGTATTGTAATATATTTTTATCTTTTGTAATCTAAATATAAAATTTGATATATATATATATATATTTTTTTTTTTTTGAGAAAGACAAATTTGATCGGTATGACTAAAAAAATGATAATTATTATAATTAATAGAAATTTATTATGACGGTTTGTATATGTAATTATATATTATAGAATTAAACATTTTATTATGATTATTTCAAAAGAAAAAAAAAGTATTTATTATGATTGTATTTGCATAGAAAACTATATATTATACAATTTAAAGAAAATATTAAATTCTATAAGGATGTGGGGTAAAACTCAAGTTTTACACCCTTCAATCCCAACATGTTATATCACCATATCACATATTAAAAAATAAGCACATTCACATCTGTAGGGTCCAAATTTGATGGGCCAAGCACAAACTTTACAGACTCAGCCCAATGAAACCCAAACAATGAATTTGTAGAGAATGGGTTAAATAACTGGGCTAGAAATAGATTTAGCAACGATTTAAATAGACAAATAAAAAAAATGAAGTTCAGACTAGCATCCAGTAGTAATCCTCTTGAATCCGAAGAGGTTTAAGTTTTACAGACTTAAATGAATACAGTTTCTCTCCCCCTTTTTTTTGTGAGATCTATTCCCTTTATATATACTCTTTCCTCCTCATCTTCACTGTACACTTGTTCTTCATCTAAGCATCTACTTGAGTACTAGTCACATCAGATGTTTGCTTTAATTTGCCGTGAGTGGTAGTAGTTGAGGTTGCACTGTTCAGGTGTCTTCTCCACATAAATGCGGCCAGAAAAGTTGCTGCAGTGCATTAAATGTAGTGGTAATAGCTTTTCCTTTTAAGATATTTTATGCTCTTCCCACCCCTAGGCGTGCCCAGAGCTCACTCTTTATAGTGGAATTAGCTGAGAGGGTTGCTAGGGTCCTCAGTATATTTGCTTGATCAAGTTCTCTAGCAATCCGATGAATGGAAACTCTTCGGACCAACCGGTTTGTCTTCAGACATACTCTTCATCCCTGCTTGAATGTATTTTCACCAAACGGACTCAGAACTGATCTCTTTTACCTCTTCGGACAAACGGTGATACTTAAGTTGGGCCCCAGGCCCAATACGTAGTGTTGAGTTTTTTCACCCACAACATCCAATCAATTCAAATATACATCTAAAAATTTAATTAAATTAGGAGTTTATTGAAATGTTATTAGGTGTTGTAGGTAGAGAAAAGATTTTTATAAACTTGACCATGGAAATTGAATATGTTTATTATCTTGCTTTCAGTTCTCAAAAAAAAAAAAAAAAAAAAAAAAAATCTTGCTTTGAGTCTACGTGACGTGTAATGACCATATTATTAAATTGTACGTGGAAGGGTGACAATCAAAACACTTAAAATATTAGGGACTAAAATATAAATTTTGAAACTTGAAGGCAAATCGAAATTGCCCAAAATTAAAAGGTGGATTTTTAATTTTAATCTTTTTTGCATAATTTGTCTAGTTGTGTAATTAAAATGAACACGTGAGTCTGTATCTTGGTAATTGGGACGACACTTGTCTAGTAGTGAGCGATTTTTACCGTCACTGTCGTCCGTCGTTTGCAATAGCCGTCTGGCACAAGTACCAAAAAAAAAAAAATGTAGACTTTTCAATTCAAAATCTTCATCATTTGGCAACTTTTAAAATAAAATTTTGAACTTCATCATTAGGCAATTTAATAAGGGTCATGTTAACGAGTGTCGTAGAGCATTGGTTAACAATCCAATTAAAGAAAGTTTTTATAGGAAAAGGAAAAAAAAACAATTAATGTTTTGACAGTTTTTTTCATTCCTAATAAAAGTGATATTAAAACTTTCTTAAAATGAATTCTTAACCAATACCCCCACGGGACTCGTTAACATTTTCCATTTAATAAATCCTTTTGTTTTGCAAATTATTTGGTAGCTGGCAACGGTGGATTTTTATTTTAAGCAATGTTACGATTATAAATTATTTTATAAATTATTAATGTAATCGACTTTTTATTAGTTTTTATTTAGGTTGACAATTAATATTATTTTTTTATTTATTAATAATCACTCACCATATCAATAAATTATAAAAAAAATTTATATTTTTAATATTATTCTTATATCTATAAATTTTCATAACGTAAATGATAACGTGATAGTTGTTTTATTGATAAATGTGACATTTCTCAAAAAAGAAAAGAGAGTGTGAAAATAGGAAAGTGGGATTATCAAAAAACAAAAAGGAAAGCGGGGCGCAAGCGCAACCAAACAAAAGAGATGGAAAAGGTAGAAGATTCTGGAATCTAGGCAGGGATCATTCTACATGATATAAATGCTTACGAATTTCACACGCTTGTCCTCTCCGGGACAACTCTACATTACACGTGATTCACGTTTGCCTCTTATTGTAAATTGAGAATGGTGTTTTTCTTTTCTTCCACAAATGTCCCTAACCACCTTAGTATTGTCTATTTAAAAATAAACATTAATGATAAATCATACTTATAATTAAACTATAATAATCGTAATAAATATTAACTAATAAGTGAAATGCTTGCATCTTGTTATTATCTGAATATAATGTAAGTAGATGGACTCGGCCAAAAAGAGTAAAATCTAGGAAGATGATAAGTAAAGTGGCAAAGTCATACAGATTTTTTAATAGTGTTAAAAGTTGTTATGTGATTGTGTGATGAGCGGAACGATAAAATAAATAGTATATATAAAAGTTTACGTAGTTCGGCTCAACAACTTACGTCTACAATAAAAAATAAAATTAAAAAAACCCTTGACTGCTACTTAATAATATTAAGCACTTGTGTCACAATGAATTCAATGTAAAATTTGTATACTATGAAATATTTAATTAACTATAAGCTAACCATAGACTAACTTAAAATTGATATGCTTATAAGTTTATAAGCTTACAATTGGTTTAGGCCAATTGGACCATATTTTGTCTAACAAATGGGGTCATAGTCATATAGTTATATGAAATCTTCTATCATTACGTGCAAAAATGAACAATTTATTTTATTTTGTTCATAATTCGATAGTTGTTGGAGGATTTGAACTCTAAACGTTTCTGTTGAAAATATCAAGAAGTGTTAGTTAAGTTATAAGATGCTTGACAAAGTCTCAATTTATTGATTCCATATATGTATGGTACAAATGTGAAGTTTAATATAAATTAGGCCAAAATACATCATTGATCTTTAAAGTTTATCTAATGAACACTTCTGGTCCTTGAAATTTCAAGTGTTTGTTATTAGTTCCTGAAGTTTAGAAAACAAGCACTTTTAATTTCTAAAGTTTTAAGTGAGTGCTATTAGCCCCTGAAATTTTAAAAATTATTAGTATTAGTCCATTCATCAACTTCCGTAATTTGTATGTCTATGCATCTAACAAAGTCATAGCACTCAATCTTATTTTTCAAACTTTAAAAATCAATAACGCTTGTTGTTGGAATTTTAGGAACTAATAGTGCTCACTTGAAACTCCAAGAAATTTTTTTTTTTTTTAAAAGTTAGATATTTAACTTTAGGAACCAATAGTGTATATTGACTTAAATATTATGTTAATTCATGTGTTCCAATTAGTAGAAATCTACCATCAACAAACACAAACTAGGTAATTAGAGGAAAGGAATCACCAGGTAGTGCCCTCAAGGTGCTAACTAAAGATAAGTTTGTATAGCATCTATAATAGCATAATTTAAAATAAAATCATTACTATTTTAAAAAATACGAAATATCTTTTTTTTAGGAAAAAAAAAAATATATATATATATATATATATTAATGCTATATATATTAATGCAAAACAAAACTTATACAGACCAAATATAAAGTGTATGATTTTATTAAATATTAAGGGAATGAAAATGAAATAGAAGATAATAAAGGTAAAATCTTTGGAAAATTATTGTGTACTCCCGAAGTACCATAAATGCGTACTCCCTCCTCTCACATGAATGGTGGGTCCCACTAATTAAATTCATGGTAGGACCCACCATTCATGTGAGAGGAGGGAGTACGCATTTATGATACTCCGAGAGTACCTAATAATTTTTTCAAATCTTTACAATAAGTAGATCTGTAGGGAACGATACGAGAGAAAACTATAGGATTAATTACATTTAATTAAAGCTCCACCTTCTAATATAAAATCATATACCTATTTCAAGTAAACTTTCCAATGCAAAAAGAGCCACCTTAGCTCCCACCTCCCGTCAGATAAAGTTTGGTTACAAACTTAGTTATAGTTTAAGATTACAATTTTTATTAAAAAAAATTTAGTATGATTAAATATTTTGAAAATCTAACAGTTAAATTGCATATTTTTTATGCTCTTAATACACATGTCAAATTTTGTGTCAATCAGATATTATTTATTATATGATCTATAAATTTATTTTTTATATATAATTTTAGACTATCAAAATTTGCAATTTAACTAATTTATTAATAACATAGGTATTGATTTTTAACCTTTTGAAAATTTTGTAAGCGTGAAGGATATAAAAAAAATATATAATCTAACAGTAGATTTCTCAAAATTCACATCCAATACAAAAATATTAAGTGAAGTTGTAGTCTTAAGGTACAACTAAGTTTGTAGTTGAACTCAGTCACTTCTTGACTATAAAGAATCACCTAAACCTAGGTTGGTAGTGGAAAACCAAAAGAAGAGGATTATAGGAGTGAATAATTTTACTATTATTGTAGGAGTGAATGATTTTTTTTTATACAATTATTGTAGGAGTGAAAGATAATTTTTTTTTTTTTTTTATAAATATTAAAATTGGAAAAGATAAAATCATTACTAAAACTAAAGGTGAGAAGAGCAATAAGGTTTTTGGTAAGGTTTTGGGTATGATGGTTATGGATTTATTGTGTTCTTTTATGGATTTTATTTGGTTGTTGAGAAAATGTGGTGGTAATGAAAAATCATAGTGGGTTGTGAATTGTGGTAAGTGACAAGGATTTATAAAATATATTATTTTAATGTTATGTATTTTAAAATACGAAATAGAACGTAAGGTATGTTGTAAAAATAATTTCATAAAATAGAAAAAAAAATCAAAATTTTTTTTTATGAGTTGAAATGCATTACTTTTTTAGAGAACCGGATAGGATAGGAATGTCGTTGTTTGAATCAGAGTAATTCATTTTTTTTTTTTTAAAGAGAATTTCAATCTATGACTTTCGTTATTGATAATACTTTTTATTATCAGACCAAGATACTAATCGATTTTTTTTAGAGTAATTCTTAAGTAATCACGAAATACGAAAAATGTGCTCCATCTTCTCACATTTATGGTTTGACTCACTTATTAAATTTATGATAAAATCCACCATAAATATGAGAGAAAAGAGTATTATTTTTCCATACTCTGAAAGTATTTAAAAATTGGGTCATGCTAACAAGTCCCCTTAAGGCATTGTGTAATAATCTATTTTAAGAAAATTTTGACACTACTTTTATGAAAAATGAAAAAAAAATCAAAATATTAATTCTTCTTTTTTCTTTTTCCATCAAAACTTTTTTTAAATGGATTATTAACTAATACCCTAAGGCCTCGTTTGGGAGGAGGGAATGAAATGGAATGGAAAGGAATGAAAGGAACAATTTTAGAATATTCTTCCATTTCCTTATTTGGGAGTTTAAGTGGAAGGGAATAGAATGAGTAGGAGGGAACACTCATTCCTCTCAATTCCCTTAAAATCTCAAATTTTAATTCCCCTCAAAATTGGGAGGAATAGGAAAGAATGAAATTAGATTTAATGATTTTTTTACGAAAACTTCCAAAATACCCCTATATACTCAACAATTTATTTTTAAATAGGGATTTAATATTAATATTATCATAAAATGATTCAATTCCATTCTCTTCGTATTGCTCCCAAACAAAATTACTTACATTTCATTCATTTTTATTCTTTTATTTTAAAACATCTAATCAAGGTTATTTGATTTCATTTTATTCAATTCCATTGTTTTCTATTCATTTCCCTTACTTAAATACATTATATTTCATTCTATTCCATTCATTTTTATTCCATTATGATCATTACATTTCATTCTATTTTCTTATAAACTCACAAACGAAGTTTTTTTTTTTTTTTGAGAGAGAGTTTTAATTTATGGCGTCCGCTCCTGATGATTGCTCTTTATCATCAGACTAAGACACCAATTAATTTTTGGTGTAAGTGAAGATTGAATTCCAAATCTTTTATACAACTATCAAAAATTTTGCTAATTAAACTAACTAAACCTACCACAAACGGAATTTAAAGATATTCATTAGTATATCCCTTAAAAAATTACCATTTAAATCATACTTTGAATGAATGGCGTGAATAACGATTAGGTGATAAAGATAATTTATTAATAATAAAGATAATTTATTAATAAATCAACACGTGTGATTTGTCTGTTTGGGAATATAAAATGTTATTGAAATCATCATGTTCACTGTACGAAGATTTTGCCGTGATAATGTTTTTGGGGAAGGGTGAGGTACTGACTACTGAGGCCATATTATTGTATTATTCTATAATATTTTTGGGGAAGGGTGAAGATTTTACTATTATTTAATCTTGTATTATTCTATCTTCAAAAAAAAATCCTGAATTATTACTTTTCTTAAATTATTTTATCACGAAATCATTACTTTATCTCAAACCTTTTTTTTATAAAATTTTTAGAGACAAATCATATCTCAAACCTGACACATCTAAAATTCATTGCATTTTTGTAATATTTTATTATTTTATTTTTGGTTTATGAAAGATTGACGTTTCGAATATTATAAAAATATTATGATAATTTATTACGTTTTTAGCACTTTTTTTTCTTAAGGTGTATGCTTACGGCAAATATTGGGAGGATTCTAAAAAAAAAAAGAGTCAAATAATGGGAAAGAACAGGGGCGGCGTTAACTTTGATCCATGGGGTTCAAATGCCCCTGAGCTAGTATGTGTGTATATATATAATTATATATATATATATATATATTGTTGTTTTGATCCTCTAAAATTAAATTTTGAACACCTTGAGTTCTTAACACTAAATTTTTTTTAAGTCCAAGTTCAACTGAAATAAACTTAAATATAGTCGTCTTAACAATCTATTATTGTAAATAAAGTTACAAATAATTAAAACTTTTGATTGAATCAGCAAGTGGAGTGTTTGAATTTGAATGTGTTTTTTAATTTGTTATTTGTAAGTGGGGATTAGGGCATGAGCCCATCAGTCAATCAATGGTTACTGGTTAATAAATGTTAACACTAACAACATTCATACTAGTCTCCTCAAATTTTTAGCTAAATTAACATGAAAAACTCTAATTTTTTTAGTTTAGTTATCTGTTATTTTTCTACACATACATTAGCCTCGACACTTTATTGATATAGGAATTAAATATTATTTCATCTCTTTTACATTTTTAATCTCAATTTCTACAACCACTGAGCATTACCACAACCTAGCAATGCAGCATAACTTGGAAAGGCAGCACACCCACAATCAGCAAGGTAGCACAACCTAGCAAGGCAGCACAACCCGACAAGGAAGCACACCCACAATCACCAACAAATGCCAAAATCCACTTAGCTTCCACAAAGAACCCAAATCACAAATCACTAAAACAAAAATAAAAAGATCAAACAACAGGAAAAACAAGCTAGATCTAATCACTAGAATTACCGGATCATACCACCAGAACCGCACCACTGCCATAAACACCAAAAACACCAAATCTGACGAAAAGAGAGAGAGACCAGATCGCACCACCAAAACAAATCACACCACCACCAATCCACTATCGCGCCCACCAAAAATACTATCGCACCACCATTGATTTACCACCTGGCCCACTAGTTACAATTAATTTATACTTTTGATTGAATTTGCAAGTGGAGTGGTTGAATTTGAATGTGTTTTTAATTTTTATTTGTTAAGTGGAAGTTGGGGCATGGGCTAGTCAATCAATTAGTAACTAGTATGTAACCCCGTGCTACCGCACGAGACTGGTTAATTGTAATGATGCTATTGGCTAATTTTTTTGTTTTTGTTTTTGTTTTTGTTTTTGTTGGTTTATCACACGAATGATAGAATTAAATCAAACAATGAAAAATATATATTGCATTTTATTATTTAAGTAATGCTATTGGTCTTTTTTTTTTTTTTTTTTTTTGGTTTATCATACATAGGATAGCATTAGATAAAACAATGAACAAAAAAAAAAAGAATATTGCATTTTATTATTTAAGTGATGCTACAGTGAAGAAAAAAGAGAATATTGCATTTTATTATTTAAAATATATAAAGGGACATTAAAAAATAAAAACTGATCATTGAGCTTGGAATCTTCTTGGAAGCACCAATGAGACGCTAATGTATGAGAGTGTGAAGTAAGGAAGAGTGGGATTGAACATTGTGTTTGAACCTAGCCTTACTTTGAGAAATTTGTAAGGAGGAGGAGAGGGTAATGTGTGGATCTAGTTGGTAGAGCTTGAGAGAGGAGGAGACATGGGATGACGATATGGAATTAGGAGGAGATGATGTTTTACTTTTATAGTCTTTCTCGTTGGACTCCTTGGTTCTGGTTGTGGGATTAGAAGAGCTCTAGAGTCTGTTGAGATCATCCATAAAAGTGTGTAGGTGAGATGTTCTTGCTTAGACCAATGAGTATTATCATTGTGGTTTTATTGACTTCCGTGTTAAATGTTAATGCATCATTTATTTAGGCATAAAAATTAGAAAATTTAGATAAGATACATGACACAAAATTGGAGTCCAATTTATAATCTTCATAAAAGTGTGCAGGTACGATGTTCTTATTTAGGTTAATAAGCATTATCATTGTGGTTTTCTTCCGTGTTAAATGTTAATGCATCATTTATTTAGGCATAAAAATTAGAAAATTTAGATAAGATACATGACACAAAATTGGAGTCCAATTTATAATCTTCATAAAAGTGTGCAGGTACGATGTTCTTATTTAGGCTAATAAGCATTATCATTGTGGTTTTCTTGGCTTCCGTGTTAAATGTTAATGCATCATTTATTTGGGCACAAAAATTAAAAAATTTAGATAACATACATGACACAAAATTGGAGTCAAATTTATAATCTAATTAGATTTTTTTTTTAGTTTTGGTTAGGACAAGTGGCGCAAAATTGAGAATCCAATTGAAATCTAATTGGATTTTCTCTCTGCTTCACCTATTATTATATATATATATTAGTAAATGTTAACATTAAAAGACAATTAAACAATTAGACAAGAGGTGATTCTAAATAAATAAATAAAAATTAGACAAGGGGGTGGGACAGGGGAATGATTGAGTGAAGACAAAAGCAAATGTTAATAAAACAAAAATTTTCTTAACAGAATTACAAAAAACTAATAGTTGTCAAAATTGAGCTGAATTGTTAAATAAAAGAATTGCACAGAGTAAAGACACAAACTAATTGATAAAAATTTTATAAGCAATAATAATTAAAATTCACTTAACAATAATAATTTAATATGTTTATTGTATATATTTGTTTTAATATGATATAGAAAACTCACTCTAGTATGTTTGTTTCAGTGAGAAAAAAAGTAAACATTCTTATCAAATTCTAAAGATAAATTCTTATTGTTGAATAAAGAACTTAATATTGAATCTTTACCTATATTAAAAAGAAACCATTAGATTTTTAATTTGTTCAAATTTCCATAACAGACAAATTTTTATTTTTAGTAAATAAATAAGAATAATGTTACAGTCACAAATTATTTTACAACATTTTTACAAACTATTGATGTAACAAATTCTTATTAGTTCTAATATGGGTCTACCACTAACATCACATTTATATTTATCAATAATTATTTGAAAATTACTAAAGCCACATCAACAATTTGTAAAAATATTATAAAATAGTTTGTGTCTGAAACATTACTCAATAAATAATGAATATAGAAAGCGGGACATATTATTTGACTATAAAAGTTTTTAGTGACTAATATTTGTGATTTCAACTCTAAACTCTCATTGTTCCAATAATTACTAGACAAAAAAAAAAAAAAAAGCCTTTGAGATTGCATATAAACATTTTGGTATCAGTTTTTTTTCTATTTTTTGGTAGTTTATATGTGTAGTATTTATCAAAAGATATAGTTTTTGATAACTTTTATGTTAAAAGTACAACAAAAAAGTGAAAAACTAAAGCTAACTTTTTTTTAAAAAGTTAAAAATTATATTATTTGAAAAAAAAAAGATAAAAAGCAAAAAGCAAAAATAAATTAATAAACCAAAACCAAATTTACTTCACATGTATCTGTTTGAAAACAATTTATTTAATTTTTGTAAAAAATATGTTAAAGTATATTTAATTTTGAAAAAGTGAAAATTTAGAAACTGTAGGTAAAAATTAAAAAAACAAAATTATAAAAACAAAATATTTGCTTATAATATTGTTCCCAAAAACACACAGGTTCTCAAAAATAAAGTTTTTTTTTTTTAATTTTTTAATTTTTGTTTTTGTATTTTAAGGATAAAAAAAGAAAATTTTGAATTTTCCAATCTGACTGCAGGTACAGCGGCATGAATAGGCAGACAATACTGGGACAGAGGAAACTTCGGGCCACCTCATCAGATTCACCGAGTCAAAAGTATTTTGAAGATAGCTTGGAAAGTTTTCTGTACAGAGAGGGACCCTGTTAATCCATCATATTCATGATCCTCACAAATGTCAAGCATCCACGAGGCCATGAACGAAAGAAATAGTGTAATTCTCTCTCTCTCTCTCTCTGGGTTTTGTGGTCAGGCTTCACTATCTGGTTGATAATTTAAGCACTTATTGGTTATTATTCTTTTAAACCACAAAAGTTAAGATTTATTTATTTTTTTGTTAAAAAAAGTTAAGATTTCAAGATAATGCAATTTGCTGAATTGCTGATTTGCAGTTAGACCGAATACATTAAAATATTGGGAAATGGATAGGGGGATGCAAACAACAAAACTTGAATTTTATTTTGCTTGGGGATCAAATTCATTATTAATAAAAATAAGTGTAATATAAACTTTTTAAAGTTAGGAACTGTTTTCATTTTCACTATTTATGTTTCAAATTTTCTATATTGGTCTTTCGTGTTTGATTCTGTTTTTATATTGGTTTTGTTGTCCATTATGTTAATAATTTAGATTATTATTATTTTTTTTTTTTTGATCGGAGAGAAGGGGGGCGAGGGCGATCATATGTGACTTAGCTCCCAAGGCGTGATCTAATAGGGGCTCCTCCGCTAGGGAATGTTGGATTGAGCCATAGTTACTGTGACTGGGGCGCCACAGACCTCACCCTAGCACCCCAAGAGAGCCAGAGTGTGGGGCGCAATGCATGCCATAAATCTCCCCCCCACATGGTACCCGCCACGACTCGAACATGGGACCATGAGCATGCACGCGGGATCCCACGCTGCTGGGCCACCCCTCCTGGGGCAATAATTTAGATTGTTAAGTCATAAGTGTCAAATAAATGTCATATATTAAGACACATTGCCTATATAAGTCTAAATTTGTTAGTAATCTAATCATTAAATGCTAAATAAGTGACATCTATTAATATGCATCACCCATGTAAGTCCATTATTGTTAGAAAACCATTTTTTTTTTTTTTTTTTTTTTTGGTTGCCTGCCACGGTATCCGGGGCTTCGCCCCGACTAATCCGTTGGTCGACCCGGGTCGCACACCTGGCTGTGGTGGGTGAGTCTCCCAACAGGGCATTCTGCATACACAAGGTCTCGAACCCGAGACCTTGCTTAAGCGACACAAGCTGCTTACCACTTGAGCCAACCCATGTTGGTGTTAGAAAACCATCTGTTAGGTGCTAGATAAGTGTTATTCATTAAGATACATCACCCATATATTGTTACGTGTCATTAGATTACTAATAAAAATGAACAACATGACTAATATGAAAATAAAATCAAACATAAAGGGTTAAAATAATTTTTTTAAAAAGTAAATGACAAAAATGAAACTAAATTTAAGCTTAAAGGGCCAAAAGTATACTTTTATTTAAAGATAAAAAATAGTTTGAGAAAAAGTTCAAGAATGTTGATGCTCATTTTCTCTAAAGACCCAATTCTTTTTTGGCACATTATCGTTATCTGTATTATTTCATCCTCGTACATGGCCAAGCCCATGTAATTCAATGGAGAAATTAAAGGAGTGTGATAAAGAGGGTAAAAAGCAGGTCTATTTCGGGCTTAACTATGTGTTGAAGAGGTAAATTTTGCCAAGCAGGTTGAGAACACTTGTAATGTCTATGAGCCCATGAACAAGTTTATGTGTTGGCCACTAACACTTGAAAAAACATAAGACTGATCTGCTTTATTTACATGAAATCTCGGTTGAATTGCTCTTAAGCCGTGAGAAGCATGTTGGCTTCAATAAATGCCTATTGACATATTCCCATTTTAATTTAACCAGTCTCTTAGAAGTTGTTTCCCACATGACAAAGACAATTTAGTCAACAAATTACCTGAAATCATTGCAAAACTAGGTTGCCCTAATATCTAAACTAGAACAGAGCTCGAGGTTGTCATTCTGTAAAATATCCAGCAACCAAAAACTTCGATTCTTAGTTTAGAGAGATTAGGCATGTTCTAGACCTACTATAAAATCTTGTCAACAATTCCTGCATTAATCAAATTTATCTACCCACCAATTATACTTATTCTCCAACTTAATCGTAATCTTTTAATATAAGAAGCAGTTAATCTTAATGCTTTGTGTGTATGTTTTAGAACAAATACCCCTCTCTCTCTCTCTCTCTCTCCATTTTACTATTTGTGACTAAATAAAGACACGAATTATTCATTGTTAATTTCCCCCTTGTGATTTAGTGCCTTCAACCTTGATTTTACATTAAACTGAACAGTGGGCTCAACTCTCTTCATTTCAAATCCAGGTTGATTGGCACAACTTCATTTTCCATTTGCCACTACAAAATCGGCCCCAACAAAGAACAAATGACTCTTTTTTTCTTTGATAATTTGATAGTTCTAAACTTGCTCTAACAGCTTTATAATTTATTTTTAGTAAATTATAAATTACAACCTTAAAGTTTAGAAGTGATTGAATTTTACATGCTGAAGTTTCAGAATTTAGAGGTGTAAAGAAAATCTAAACATTCCTAAACTTTAGGAGATAAAATTCAAAATTTTAAATCTCAGGATGTAAAATCCAAAAGCCCCCAAATTTTTGAGGCAAAATCCAAATTCTGAAACTTCAAAGTATAAAATCCAAATACTCCCAAATTTTAGAGGTGTAATTTGTAATTTATCCATTTGTTTTTTTATTTTCTTCTTTGAGAGTATAGCTTTTAAAACTTCAGGGCCACTTATCAGCTTAAACACCCTACGACCAGGGATGGACCCACGTTGGGGCAGAGGGGGGTCATTGCCCCCCCCCCCCCCCCCAAGTTAAAAAAAAAAAAAAAAAAAAACTAGGTATAAAAAAAATTAAGACTTGCCCTTTAATATATATATATATATATAAATATATTTGTCTCTCTTCTAAAATATTTAGATATTAACCTATAAGAAAATAAATAAAATCCATGCCCCTTTAACTACAAAAACAAAATAAAAAAATAAATATGGACTAAATAAAAATTGCGCACAAAATAAGAAACAATTATTTTGTATGTTATACTTTGTTGATATGCTTTATAATATGAAATGTTTAAAAAATACTTATTTTGTATGTAGTATTTTGTTGAATATAAAATAGATATTAGTTTTTATTTTCATAAATTTTTTTTTTTTTTTTTGGTTTTAAGCTTTGGCCCCCCTCAGGTATAAATCCTAGTTCCGTCCCTGCCTACGACCACTTTTAACCATCTCGCTAATTGAAAAATGGATTGAGGACCTCATATTAGCTTTAGGGTCCGTTTGGATAACGCTGAAAACTGAAAACTGAAAACTGAAAACACTGTAGCAAAATAATATTTAAATGTGTGAATAGTACCGTGGGACCCATTTTTAATAAAAAAGTTGCTGAAAAGTGAAAATTGTGGGTCCATAAACAGTAAAAATTGTGAAAAAAGTCAAAAGTTGCGGCTACTGTTCAATGAACAGTAGCCGCAACAGTGATGCTACAGTGTCAATCCGCTGAAAACGCGTGAAAAAAAAAAAAAAAGAAAAAAAAAAGAGAGGGCTGAAACGTGAAACGCAAAACGCGTTCAGCCCAATTTAAACGGAGGCTTAATATCAAGGATTTAGGACCACTTTCATTGTTGCAATGGGAACTGCATTAGAGTTTTCTCATAAATATAGGACAGTATGATTGAAAGCACCGTTATATGGTGAGATATGTCCTACGTTTTTCATTATTTTCTACCTTAAAAACTTTTCTTATTCATAGATAAAATCTCAAGGGCTCTGAATAAGGAGGTGGTACATGATGTTTTTGGTGCATGCATCCTCTTTTTCACATGGACTCTGAATAAGGAGGTGGTATATGATGTTTTTGGTGCATGCATCCTCTCTTTCACATGAGGGTGTGGAGTCCACACTCATGGTCCATACTCATGTGAGAAGGAAGATACATGCATTAGAAACATCATGTATTTTCCCCTGAACAAGATAAAGTTTGTATATTGAAAATTGAAAATACTGTAGTAAAATAATTTTTAAATATATAAAGAAATTTGTGAGTTTGATAAACAATACACGAGACCCACTAGTGTGACAAACATGCAGCATGGTAAGGGCTCTTGTATGCGGGTTTAACCATCTATACATCCCAACCCATCATAGCCCCCCTAACCAGTCTCACACCCATAGCCCAAGTAAATATCCTCCTTGGGATTACAAACTCTCTAGGAAGGGCAAGGGTGATAAAATTTTCTGTTTCACTTGTTGAAATGCGCTTAAAAAAAAAAAAAAAAAAAAAAATGCAGACGCGGTATCCAAACGGATACTGTGACTGACTCTAGGATATAGCCAACACCATTTCTCTTCACGCGGTATCCAAACGGATACTGACTGACTCTAGGATACAGCCAACACCATTTCTCTTGTGATATGTTGTTTCCAAAAGGCAGCAAGTCCCTTTCACACTCTTTGGCTTCAAAATCCAAATGAAACAAGGGGCTTCAAGGACAGGAGTCTCTGTATCCGAGGACACTACCTTTTTTTTTTTTGTTGATACACGAGGACACCACCTTTTCATTTAGGGACAGATATTCACATGGGTGAGCATCACATAATGGCATGTGGCAGGCCCTTTCATGTGAATTTCAGCAAGTTATTTAATCCTCTAATGTACCTTAAAGTTGGCAGTTGGGTATATCCGTATATTTTGGAACTTTCCTTTCCCTTTCCACTTACGCAAAATTTACTGTTTCTTTTAGAATAAAAATCAATCTTTTGTATTTAGATAACCATTCTTAAAAACAACGTCTGATTACATATTTTATATTCTATTTCATTAAAACATCAAATTTCCTTAATTGTTTAATCACGTTTCTTTCTTCATGCATAACAATTATCATCAATTCTTTTTTCTTTCACTCTCGAGAAGCACAAAGAAATAATAATAATAATAATAATAATAATAAAAATAAAAAATCTTTTTTCATCAACTACAAGATTTGTATATTTGCACAAACACATAGCAAAATCCCATTTTGCATATTCTGTTCATAATTTGATATGGATGATTTTTGGGATTCATTGTCTATATTTTAGGCTTTACTTTATGCTATTTTACATGAGCTAGAATGCTCTACATATTTAACACCCAACCTTTTTTCTTACATATAGTCATGGCTTGATACGCTTATATAATAAAATGCATCTTATATTTGTTGACATTTCAGACAGGAATATTAAGCAGCTTAATGGGGTGTTCTACACTTTAAAACCTTCCCTTCTCAAATAATGAACTCTAATCTAGCTTATGAAAATAAAATTCATCATTTAGACTAAATTTTACTGAATGGATTGGTACTTGAGCTCTGGATCTTTGTTCCTGCATCTTTAGATGAGTGAAGATAACATAGCATTTCATGTGTGGTTCTTGTACTAATTATTTGTATTTAAGAAGTTATTGCTAAATGCTAATTTACCAAAGAATTTTTTCCTAAGGTTGGGTATGCAGTCACATGTATCTGATTAAATGATAAAACATCTCAATGAACTTAATCAAAAGTTCCACAATTACCATAACTTTAGGCAGATCATATAATCAGGGTGGGCTCGAGCATTATTATCATATAATCCTTGGGGCCAACCCAAAGCCATCCTCACAATTTCACCAGGTACATTGTAAACGAGTCTGACTTCACTAATCCTTCTCGCAATTGGACCAACCATTTCCACCTTCTCATTTACCAAAGCAACACACGAGCCTGATTACTAAAAAGCTATAGGGCAATTATTTGTTTGAACCAGAGGTGTATTACAAACACCGTCCATCCAGTCCAGCCAATTTCAGACTTCAGACCACCCATGTCATTGAACAACATTACTGCAAAAACATAAGAGCAATTTAAGAGTTATATACAAGTAAGCTAGATTAGGATAAGGCAAAAGGCAAATGCCCAAATTTGGGTTACTTGTTGGTATTGGATCAATGGGGCATCCACTCTGGCCACAGGCCCACAGCACCACTTGACCATCTAAGGCCTGGGATTATATTGTGTGTATACTTCACCTACAGTTTCATCCATAGAAAAAGAAAAGGCCTAAATTGTGCCCAGGGCACATTCTCCAATTGTCATAGTAACATGCTTGCAAACACATGAATTTCAAATTGCAGTCCAACACACTGCTGGTCCACAAATCCAGAAACACCTCAACCAGTTAACTCAATCTGGAGGTTATACTTTATCCACCAAGTGATTCACATGCCACTCAAAAGGGAACAAAAATTTGAGCTACAAACAAATATACTTGATGCTGATCTTGTATAAATTATTCATGAAATCTACATCTTGTATAAATTCCTTTTTTTTTTTTTTTTTTCTCTTTCATTATTATAAGTAACCGAAATCTGGACATCTGGCGCATCAAACAGTTGAGTAAACTGTTCGATCATCAAAATATATGCAATATCCAGCAAACAAAGGAATTCAGAGAAGAAAAGGTGTAAAAATTTAAATATAACTGCAGCTTTATGACAAAACAAAGAGACTTGGTCCATAGAGACGTTCATAAAGAATGCAACAATTTAGTGTTTCTCAAGGAAAACATTTCCAAGAGATCCGAAAGGAGATGTGGCTATCTGTTGCTGGCAATTTGATGAGCCAACAGAATTCATTCTTTCACATGGTCCATTAAAGCAAAATAGCCATTTAATTTGTTGACATCTCACTTTTTGAGGAAATATCTACACAGTTGATCAGGTGACAAACAAAAAGATAGGGATGATACTCTTATTACAACCTGAAATGCCTAGTTCTTCCCCTTGGGATCTAAATTCATCTCCTGAAGGTTCAGCAACAGATCACTTGAATCAAGGAAAACTTTGTTGGCTGAATTTGAGATAGTATGAGCAATTTCTCTCGAAGCTTCAATCTTCCTTAGAGTGGTAAATGCTGGATTGTTGGCGATAGCTTGACCAATCAGCTGGGCACTCTTGGCTTCACCCTGGGTATTGGCGGGAGAAGAAAATTAAGTGAGACATTTACATCATCCAGAATGCAACACTAAATCCATAAAAGACAACAATGCTTTTTAATTACAGATTAGCAATGACACTTAGGACATGTTTGGTAGACTGTAATAGGTACTGTAATGTAATAGTTATTCTTATAATTTAGTTATTCTTTAGTTTGATTATGTTTTTATTATAAGGAATAATCATTCCTTATGAATAGCTATTCTTCAAAATGAGGAATAACTATTCCTCTTTAAAAGGTTGTATTAGCTATTCCTTAGTTAGTGCAATAATTTCAAAATTTAATATATTTCTAAGTAAACAAACTTTCCATATACATCTAACAATTATAAAAATAAAAAATTATAAAAAATAACATATATCTCCCTTAAATTTAAAAAATAACAATTTTTAAAGAAATATAATTGTATAAGTAAGAAATTTCCAAAAATAAATGTTAAGTTTCATTCTAATGTTATAACTCACAACCAAACTAATGAATAAGTTTAGTTATTACATTACAACATATTTAATTCCTAGTAATAAAGATTACAATTCCTATCGTAATTCCCATTCATTGTACCAAACGTACCCTTAATAAAAAAATTACAGATTAGCAATGACATGATTCCTGTTTTTCCCACACTATTTCCCACTGCCATATTTCCAAATTAGTTCTACTAGCAATGATATCATGGGCAAAAATGTTGAGCAGGGAAAACACCAAGTTCTTTCTATAAAAGGTTCATAAACAGTTAAGAGCAAACACAGGTATGCAGTAACATAGACCCAATTTAATATCAGTATCTAAATTTGAGGATTAAGCATTTGTTCTACGCTACCTGAGCTCTAATAATAGCACTTCTCTTGTCTTGTTCAGCCTTCTCCACAATAAATTTAGCCCTCTCAGCTTCTTGTGCAGCTACCTGTTTGGCCTCAATAGCAGCTGTAAATTCCTTCCCGAAAGTTAAACTCGTAATTGACACATCATCCAGTGCAATATTGAATTTGGCTGCTCGAGCTACTAAAACTTCCCGTATTTCCCTACTAACAGCCTAGAAAGAAAAGGTCAGAAGCATCAGGATTAAGCAAATGATCCATATGATAAAAATATGCAAAACAGAACATTTGCACAAACACTTTCCATTGCCCATTGAACTTAATCCTAACCAGGAAGGATGCAAATTGAAGTCCAAACCTTTGGTAATTTTCACTACTTTCAGTATTTAAATAAAGAATTGGAGTGCAAAATCAAACTGTGAAAAAGTATAGGCCTTGCTGCTAACCTCTCTCTGAGTAATGAGCTGGCTGGCATTATACCTTGCAACCACAGCTTTCAGAGTTTCATGAATAATTGAAGGCAGGACCCTTTCATTAAAATTCTCACCAAGGGTTCGATAAATTGTAGGTAACTGATTTGGCACAGGACGGGTAAGAACTCGAAGACCGATTTTCACCTATAGAGTGAAACCAAGATACATATTATGTAAAAATCAGAACATATGACAGATTGTGATCACACAAGTAATAAATTTGAGCACACAAATTTAACCTTGCAGAAACAATATTATAACAGCCATCAGAACATCAACATCCTATATAAACTCTTCAGCCTTAACCATGAAGGCATTTTTGGGCATGGAACTGCTTCAACTGTATCTGTATGTGAGGACAGAAAACTCCACAAAAAATAGGGAGGAGCTGAGGAGAAGAGGGCACCTCATCTTCTCTCTCTCTCTTTGGTGAGGGGTGGGGGGGGGGGGGGGGGAGGGGGAGATCAACAAATTTGTGTTAACTATTAATGTTTTGAGATTACTGAAGCAGTAAACAAACTACAAGACATACAGGGAGGCAAGTCTAGAACCCATACAGGATTCAAACATCACTAGAAGAATTGACAAGTGTGACAAACAACCCCATAACTTGATACCATCCATAATACATCATTAAGGCAAAGTAAGCATTAACATCCAGAAAAAATCCGGGGAAGAAAGAGAGAGGGAAGGAAAAAAAACATCAGAACAATCACAAGGATCAGGAATACAAAAAGTTTCCTAGAGGTACTACAAGAGGTTACATAAAAATTTCAAACTTTTGGGTACATGGTTTTAGACAATGGTATCCACACTCTAAATGGTGAGTCAATGCCTGAAAAAATAACATCATAGTAATATAGGCATCTAAGTGCAACATCACCCTCATTTTTCCAGTACTAATGAAAAATAATTTCAACGAACTCTTTGAAAAATAATTCACAAAAAGAAAATAAGATCAGCAAATAAGGGTTCTTAGAATTCATTACAATATTGGCAATTAACATCTTCTATACAAATAGAGAAATAATCGAAACATGATAAGTAATGTACAAGATTCATCATGACACAGTACAAAAATCACATAGCATCGATACTGAGACCTTATGAGTGATATCAGTTGCTATATTTAAGTGCTTGATGAAATCACATTTCAAGCTCTATGATATCCCAAAGTGTTCAACCTATAACCTTTTTTTTAACTGAAAAGATAGTCATGATATAGTTATTTTCATATTGCAGTGAAGCAAACCTTGTTAGTTCCCATGGTCATTGTTCACTTAGGAAGTTTGTTCTTAACATTATATAAAGCTAAAACAATGCTTATAGCCAATGTCAATCGGATCTCCCAAAGGGGAAAAAACACAGCACACTCAAATAATTGCAGACATTCATACAAAAAATGATAGGCAAAGGGAAACGAAAATCCAATGCATAGAGAGAGAGAGAGAGAGAGAGAGAGAGAGAGGGGGGGGGGGGGGGAGAGACAGTAAAATCTCAGTGATTCTTTCTTTTAAGCATAAGCTGGAAAGATAAAATGACAGGAGGCACCTCAATACTTAGTTTAAAACAACAAGAATAGAATTCCTCAGTTTCTCATGACACATAACTAATTCCCCTGGGGTAGATCTTCTCCAATGTTTTCAATTTTTTTTTTGGATAGGAATGGCTAAAAAAATCTTGAACAATAAAGCATTTATGCCCCAACTTAAATTTATATATGAAATCAAGAAAAATGAAGAAAGAAATTATACAAATGGTTAAGAGAAGAGTGTAAATTATGGAAACCACAGCTGTGAATGCATAACATGAGGGAATTTAATCAACAACAGAGTTGGAGCAATTCTCTGAAACAGAAACAAGAAAGGCATTTACCATCTGGAGGTCACGGCTTCCTGAAGTACTCTCCACTAGATGGGGTCGTGCACGGACATCATAGATGATTGGCCTCTCAAACCATGGAATGATAATGTGCGTCCCTTCAACATAAACCTGCATAATCAGAATTTAAGACCCAGAAATTTGGAAAAATAAGGGAAAATATACATATACAATGATGAAAGGTATATGAATTTCATGAAGGTAAGAGAACAAAATAGTTTTATCCAGGCTCAACAACCACATTATAAAGCCATCACTATGCTATAGTTCATATTTGATTTGACTTGAGCATCCAATTTTATGCTCCAGTGGATGCAAAATTGTCTTGATTCTCAAAAGAAAATTGCTTAAATTAATACAAAATTACTAGCTGACATTGACATTTCAAAACATTTTAAGTAAATCAGGTCTGATGTGAATAGTCAATTCCTAGAGTACAAGAAAGCTATTGCAACATATTGACCTGATCTTTGACACCACCTATACGGTTGAACACAATTGCTCGATGCCCTCCCTCAACATTATAGAGACTGTTGGCAGCTGCGTACACACCAACCCCACCAAGAAGTCCCAACTTAAGCAAAGTAGAAGCTGCACCACCACCTGGAACCTTGGGAACTTTAACGTTGTTGAAATTCATGTTCCTGCAATTTCAGTATAGTTTAAGTCAGAAAATCAAGTGAAAGTTTTCAACCAACCCTTCCATCATAAGCAGGAACCGAAAATCCAACTAGAAGCCATATATATAAATGTAAGTATATAAACAATGAACTCAGAAGAATGGAATTCATGTTAACGATAGAAAACCAACAAAACTACAAAAAAGAAACACGAAATGCTCTCATTTTATTAGTCAGCACATGAAGGAAATCCAAATTTTCTTAATCGAACAGGCAACTCTTACTTGTTTTCCCAACTTCATTTTCTACTTAAAAGGATATTTAAAACTCGCACTCATATCAAGTAGATTACAGATTCACAGTCAGTCATAGAAGCAGATTCTATTCAATTTCAAAATGGTGAAAACCGCATCATTTAGCTGCTCAGAAAAATTATATTTTTTCTCAGAAAATGAAAAAACCCAAGTCAAGAAATATCTAATACATTATAACCCAGAGCCCAAAATGTGTGATTTCGTTCTATTCCCACACTTTCTATGCAACCAAACTGAACACAACATAAACAGAAAATACAAAAAACACAATACAATATAGATTACTTTATTTTTCCTAAACTTTCTCAGAGACCAGAAAGACGAAAAAATAGGGAGAGAGAGAGAGATTCATAGATCTCCATACCTTCTAGTCTTCACCGCTAGATGAGTACAGAAGGGTTTAGGGTTTAAGAGCGAGAAAAATAAACGAAGGGCCACTTAAAAAGAAATGTGGGGATAGCGGTTTTGGGCTTACAGGGCCGGGCATTTATTGGGTCCATAATTGATTTTTTTTTTTTTTTTTTTTATAGGTCCATAATTGATTTTTGAGTTAAGTTTACTGAAGTTTTAAGGATATTATTTATTTATTTTTTAAAAAAAATTAGAGATTTTTTATAAGAAAACCAAAAATCAACTGATTTTTTTTTTTAAATATTTAGGTTTTTCATAAAAATGGTATCAAATTTTTTCTAAAATGGCCATTTAACAAATACTCTAAGAGTACTTGTTAATAGGACTCTCAATTTTTTTTAAAAAAATCTATGTGCCCATTCCATGATAGTCTAGAAGTAACAGTACCACATAATGTAGTGCAGTTTGCGGTTTTATAAAAGGAAACCGCACAAACCGCACGTCACCCTCTCCATATATTAATATTTTTTTAATATTAAATATATTATTAATAGTTTAATAACCCTAGTTTTTTTTTTTTTTTTTTTTAATTTTAATAACCATAGCAAGAGTTGATTAGAAAAGCCAACCCAAAATAAAGAAAAATAGCTCAATAGTTTAAAATTTAGCCCAAAACAAATGGAAAAAATTAGTTTTGGGCTGGGCAGAAAATGCCCAAAATTTAGAAAATATACCGGTTTCAAATTGCATATTATACAACGCACTGTACCGCACCATACATGTGACAACAAAAATGAGGTACGGTGCAGTTATGCTTTTTGGCTAAACTTTAAACCGCACCGCACATATGACCGCAAAAATGAGGTGCGGTGCAGTTATGGTTTTGGCTAAATCACACCGCAAAGTACAGTGCTAAAAATTGCCTAAACCGCATCACACCGCACTGCAAACACTCCTACTTCTACCTTATGTCTTTTTATTTTTTTTATTTTATTTTTTATTTTATGGATACTGTAGATTTTCAATCTATAAATCCCCTCCATGATGATTGATCTTTATCATTTGGCCAAGACGCCAATTTACATATGTGGGGCCCTATTACATTAACCACGCCGGCCCACTACATGCGGACCAAGGCCCGCGCCGAGGATAAAACGAAAGCCGAGGACAGTGGGATAGAGCCCACAACATCCAAGTCCTAAACCGAGGATGACTTGTCCTCGACACACCGACATCACTAAAGGGAAATATCCTCCATCCATCGAAAATATCCCACCAACATTCTGACCGCTTTAATGATGATGTGACCAACGAACCCAATTGCCTCGATTACTCCGACTAATAGAAAAGCCTGCAAAGACGGCTGAGAACTAACGTAAAGTCTACGAAAACAGATGATGGGACAAACTCTCATCTAGAGTGACCGAATAACCGACAGATGGACGACTGAGATTAACTAAAGCAATACTATATAACCAAGAGGACTCCCACCAAAAAGAGGGGGAGGAAAAACTCTAAGAAAAATAGATCCTCGGCCTAGTCCGAGGATAAACAGGCACTTTAGTTACATAGCCAAAGTGATGATCATTCCCTACAAAAATACTTAACCAAATTCATTTGATAAGATTCTTATTAATTTCTTGTCATCTATTACATATCATAAACACCAAATTAACCGTTGTTCACTTCGGTGATGCCAAATCCATATACCCACTTCTCTACAAATTTTATTGTTAAGGGTTCATTACAAATTGAGTCCTTACAACATATATATATATATATATATATATTTATCATTTGGCCAAGACTCCAATTTACGTTATGTCTAAAGCTTCATTTGTTTTGACGAACATATTTACTATCCATAAATTATTTTAAGGAATATTAAATATTTTTCAAGTGTTTGGTTGCATTCCTAAAAATGATTTAGAAAACATTTTCAAGTATTTTGTTGCATTCTTGAAAATGATATGAAAACTTTTTTTTTTTTAAATTGGGAGAGAAGTTTAGATTAAAAAAATCTTGACTGGCGACCAGTTGTAGCTATAGCGGTGGTTGGCTACTAACATGGGGGTGGGGGGGGGGGGGGGTTGAGGATTTGGCCAAGACACCAATTTACGTTATGTCTAAAGCTTCGTTTGTTTCGACGAAACATATTTACTATCCATAAATTATTTTAAGGAATATTAAATATTTTCAAATGTTTGGTTGCATTCCTAAAAATGATGTAGAAAACATTTTCAAGTATTTTTGTTTGTATTCTTGAAAATGATACGAAAACTTTTTTTTTTTTTTTAATGGGGAGAGAAGTTTAGATTAAAAAAATCTTGACTGGCGACCAGTTGTAGCAATAGTGGTGGTTGGCTACTAACATGGGGGGGGAGGGGGGGGGGGGGCGGGTAGCAACAGCGGTAGTTGGCTACTAACATTTGGGGGGGGGGGGGGGTCGATGAGTTTGGGCTTGAACTTGCTCCCAACAAGGAAATAAGCATGTCCAAAGCCCAAACCATTCGGCCACACACATTTTGTTGGTAAGAGAGGAGAAATTAATATATATATATATATACACAATTTAAGTATCAAATTAAAAAAGAATTAATTAAATGACACATCATGATTTAACCTTGGTTGAACTTCGGTCCGACTTCAAAAATCATGAACTTCTGATTTTTTTGGTTTTTTGAACGGTCTGGGTTTTAAAATCATGGATAAATCTAGTCAACTTGAAATAAAACTGTTTTTAAGGGCCAACCTTTGGAAGAAAAAAATCATCTTTGAAAAATTCAAAACCTTAACCAATAAGTTCCACTTTTTATACTAACTTACTCCCACAAGGGAGCATTCTTAGAATTACTATGAACTCAGAAACCTCCTCTGACAAGATTGCATAAACTAAACACATATAGATCTATTTTATGAAACGGCTTGCTACTGCTGGAGGTATAGAGAACCTGAGTTAAATGTTTTTTAAAAATATTGGCCGCACAAGTTCTCTTTTATTATGGCATAATTTTAGGCCCTCAGAGATGAACTCAGTTTAGCATTTAACTTTGAAATTTCCAAAATTAGTGTAGAATTAGATGTCAAAATGTAAATTAGTGTAGAATTAGATGCCAAGTTGTTGGGGGATCTTCTCACCACCCCATGTACTACTAACTTGGGTTTAAATTGTCACCCTTACAATATCCTGGATTTTGACCACTGGTTGCTACTTCGGTTTTTTGTGGAGGCACAATTCTATCACACCCACCATGAAGGAAACCATCTGGGTGATTTGCTAGCCAAAGTGGGAATTAATAGTTGTGAATCTTCTACATTTTTTGTTGTGAGCCAATTATTGGAAGATGCTGAGGCATTTCTTACTCCTAATAGGCTATAAATGAACTAAATTGTTTATAAAACTTGAACTTAGTTCAATAAAAAACTTGTTCATGTTTGTTAGTTTATAAACAAACAAAACTCGAGTTTTAGTTTTAGACTTGCTTAATAAACGAGCTGAGCCCAAGTCTCCCTCAAAAAAAGTTCATGGACAGACTTGTGAATAATATGACTCAATAAAAAGTAAGCTAAGCCTAGACTCATTTATGAACTTGGTAATAAGTTTGCTATGGTTTGACATATAAACTCGTGTCTTACTTTATTCGTTTGGGAACAACTTATTTAGTTTTTCACTTATTTTTTTTTCCTTGAAAGTGTGCTAAAATATGTTTTTATTCTTTAAAAGTGAGAAAAAGAAAAAGAAAAAGAAAAAGTGAGGTTTTAAAAAGTATAAAAAGCAAAAAGCTAGCTTATAAACTACCCCTGAACACGTAATAAGACTTCAATTAATTAAGAATTAGAACCATTTGTCCAAACCAAATGAGTTTGATAATGTACTTGTGTTGGATCTTAAGTTCAAATGTTTGATATTTAGCTCAAGTTTAAGCTTGATACTACGCTCGAACTTGAATATTATTTGTAAAATTGGTTTGAACTCGAGCCGAACTTAAACATTTTACTTTTATTGTCAAGCCAAGTTCAAATATTCATTACTTGATAAAACTCAGAACGTTTACTGCTCAAAGCATATTTTACTCTAGCGAAATGTTAACAAATACCCTAAGAGCATTAGTTTAAGAACTATTTTTAAAAATGTTTTTATGAGAAAATGATAAAATAATTAATATTATCGACAATTTTTTATATTTCTTATAAAAGTTATGTTAAAACTTTTTTGAAATGGTTTATTAACAATTATCGTACCGTCAACGTGACCCTTTACTCTTCTTCTTCTTCTTCTTCTTCTTCTTCTTCTTTTTATTTGTTTATTTATTTATTTATTTTTTTTTTTATGGACATGACCCTTTACTTTAATTATGTACTCCGTATTAAGATAAGTTTTGGCTTTCCAAATTAAAAAACGAAAAGGAAACGAGGACAAGAAAAAGAAATGGACCGTGTGGTGTGAACTGCGATAGAGTTATTGACGTTGCAAACAAATCATGATCTTAAAAAATAATAATAATAAGATATGTGTTTTTTTTTTTTTTTTTTTAGGTTGATAAAATAATAATGAGATATATTGACGAATCACGAACAATTTATGCGTCTCCAACTGGAAACCTCTTGGCGACGCATTGACTGACGCGGCTCCACCAATAAACCCTTCGGAGTTCTGCATCTTTCTTTGCCAATTTCGATTAGTTTATTACTATTATTCTCTTTGCTGAGTTTGCTTTGCAAAAACAACACCACACCTTTTTCTCTCTCACATTCACATTTTCATCCAACTGTAATTATTTTGTCTCTGTCTCTGTCTCTCTCTTTTTCTCTGTTTGTTTGTTTTTTTTTTTTTTTTTGGCTTTTGGGTGGAAATGGACGAAGTGATGACAGCCGCAGATGCGTCTTCGAGAGTCAGATCGGAGCCGTCCATGATCCCCTCCAATCTTCCTCTCCTCACCGCTTTCCTCTCCTGCGCTCTCGCCCAGTTTCTCAAGCTCTTCACAACCTGGTAATACTGATACCCTCTCTCTCTCTCTCCCAAATTTTTTCTGTACAACCATAATTGGGTCCTCAAAAAAGTAATTGAAAAGAAAAAAAGGGAAATTGAAAAAAAAAAAAAAAAACCTATTTTTTTATTACTGTAGATTGCTTTGTTTGTGTGTCTTCATGGGTACTTTCTCTTTTGCAGTTTTGTTGGATTATCTAAGATTTTAGTCAATATTTAGCCTCTCACTGAATTTGGAGCCTCTCTGTGTGTAGAGGAATAGTTTGGGTCCTCAAAAAATCAAGGGAAAAAAAAAAAAAAAAACGCTTTATTGATTGTTGTGTATTGCTTTGTGTGTGGGTGTGTGGGTGGGTGGGTGTTAATGGGGATTCTTGCTTTTGCTAGATTACATAAAAATTTAGTAAATATTTGGGTTCTCAATTGTCACTGAAATTTGGTCACTCTCTCTGCAGAGGAATAGTTTGGATCCCAAGAAAGTCGGGGGGAACCTCAGTTTTAATTCTTGTGTATTACATTCTTGGTGGGTGTTAGTGGGCAATCTTTGTTTTTTTGGATTATTTAGGAATTTTGGTGAAAACTGATATTTGAACTCTCTGTGGTCCGTTTGGAATAGCTTCTTATCATTGGCTTATTTTGCTTAAAATAAAAGTTGGGTATAAGTACTAGAAAAAGTGAGGCTTTATGCAGAGGGTGGTGGACCAAAAATATGGCAGAGTGTGCGGGTTAGTGTTCAAATGGTTTCAAGGGCCAAATGTGGTGAGCCTCACACAATGGCAGGATAGGATAGCTTTTTTTTGATAGGTAGATAGCGGGGGAGGGGGAGGTGAGATTTGAACCATGAAGTAGGGGGTAATCTCATAAATTTCTCACATGACTCATGAAGTAGGGGGCAGCCGTTGAGCGAGAGATTCCCAGAATTATTTTGAATAGCACATGATACAGAGGCATAAGTGCTGGACCATTTAATCATTTATGTGGAGACCCATCACTGGGACATCAATTTTGTCAGAACAATTCAGGATTGGGAGCTGGAATCCATGGTAACTTTCACGGATCTCATTTATTCCAGTCCGATGAGCTGTAATAGACTTGATACACTTTGTTGGAATCCATCTTCAAGGAACATGTTTGAAGTCAAATCCTTTATAACCTATTAAATCCTTCAACCTGGTCTTCCTTCCCGTGGAAAAGTTTGTGGAAGCCTAAAGTCCCAACTAAGGCGACATTTTTTCTTTGGACCGTGGCTTTGAGGAAAATCCTACTATTGATGGAGGCGGCAGGTAATTGTGTTGCATGTATAAGTCGGCCGGGAAAACTATAAAACATCTGCTTCTTCATTGACTTGTTGCTCAAGAGCTTTGGAGTATGGTGTTCATTTTATTTGGGGTCTTGTGGGTTATGTCGAGGGGTGTGTTTGGAGCTTTTAGCAAGTTGGCAATGCAAGTTTAGTTGTAGTGCAACAATAGTGTGTTTTGGATCGCGATCCCTCACTATCTCTTGTGGTGTGAGAGAAATGTTAGGACCTTTAAAGGATGTGAAAAGTCTGTAATAGATCTCAACCTTTCCTTCCTCAAATCTTTATTTGGGTGGATGAATCGTTCCTCTTTACACTTTTGCTAATATGTTTGAGATGCTTGATAGTTGTTCATTTTGTGCTTAATATTGGTGTATTTTATTATGTACACATCCTGTTTACACATGTACCATTTTAATTGATAATAATTAATAAATGAAATGCTGTTTGTGAATTTTAATATGTACTAGTTTAATTTTTTTGCTTATTTCCCCATATCATGAATAAATTTTTGCTTAATCTTTCAAGGTATCATCCTAGATGTGCAGGTACAAAGAAAAGAGATGGGATTCTCGAAGGATGCTTGGGTCAGGTGGAATGCCATCGTCACATTCAGCAACTGTAACATCTCTTGCAGTTGCTATTGGCTTGCAAGAAGGAATGGGAGGACCAGCATTTGCTGTTGCGGTGGTCTTGGCATGTGTTGTATGTACTTGTTAACCAGGTCTTGTTCATTCTTTTGTTTGTGCCAGCATGCTCACTTATGATTACTTTAGTCTTTGCCGATGTGTACAAAAAGCTTGCAGTGAAAGTAAGGCAGTTTACTATTACTGTTTGCAATTTATTTTTTGTTATTATTATGTCAGAGTTTACTGCTGGTACCATGAATGAAGAGCTTCTATTAGGTTCTTGGGTTATTGAAGTCCTTTTTATGGAGCATCTATCAAGTATTTCACAAAAGGATTTATTTATGGTACTAGGTTCAATGCTAAACTTGTGAAGTGGTTGCTTTTACTTGCATAAGGGACTTAGATCATTTAGGTGTCACTGATTAGCCTCGTATAAAAATTGAATGGTTGCTTATTGTTCTTCAAGAAAATTTATTAGCTATCATGTGGACTCCTTTGGACTGGAGCTTCTGGTTATTTTGTCCATTTAATCATTGTATAACACCATTCCTTGTTTTAGTTTGTATCCCTATTTTATTATCAATGTCTATAAACTTACATGGGATTGGGCTGCCTAGCTTAATATTGATGGCTCCTTGCAGGTAATGTACGATGCTACTGGAGTAAGACTTCATGCTGGTCGCCAAGCTGAAGTAAGATCATATATCGCAAGCAGCGTACTTTGTTACTTGCATATAGGCTATATTGCCTTAGCAATAAATAAAGAGGAATTTGTTACATATTGTTGGATACCTTTGGATTATATCAACATCAGTCATGTTTATCATTGGCTCTATATACTCTGTTTCTTTTGGTTCTAGTTTTTGTTATGGAACCTTGCTAATTTTATTTTGTATGTTGCTTATTACAGTTACTAAATCAAATTGTGTGTGAGCTGCCTCCTGAACACCCTGTCTCTAATGTTAGACCTTTACGAGATTCACTCGGTCATACCCCGCTTCAGGTCTGTGGCTCTTCTTTGGTCTATATTTAATTATTTATACAGATATAATTGTGTCAGATATATTATTAATATATGGATTGAAATTTATATAATGAAAAACGAAAAGGGGTGGGAAAATGGTTTGAAGTTTGTCTATTCTAAAGAGGGAAGTCCGCCTTTGGTGGTGCAAATGCTAAGACTCATTATACTTAGTATTCTATAACACAGAAAGATCTTGTATTCTATACTTTTCCATAGATCAAAATACCGTTAAAGAAAGATCTTGTTATGATGTTCTATACTTCTCAAGACATGGAGATCTTACCTATTTAATTTCTTTGACATAACTGACAAGACTTACCATTGATGTTAATGTATTAATACCTTAGGTGAAAATAATTTTAAAAAAAATTGTTTTATTCCTTTTTTTTTTTAAATTTGCTCATTGGATGAAATCCTATTTATTTACTCGCAGCTATTGATCTATTTTTTTCTTGAAGCTGTTACTTCAATTATAACCATATTAGTGGTAGGAAGCTACTTTGAGAATCAATGTTTTGCCTTGCAAAGTCTATTGATCTCAAGGGGTGTCTATTATATGTCCATTCTAATGGAAACAAGTGAAGCTGATAATGTAGTTCTCACGCCAACAAAATGGCCGTTTTAACCTCTTCATAGCTGTAGCTGGTAGCCTGGTACTTGTTCCTTTTATGTCCATAGTGCAATTGCATTTTTTGTTGAAGACAAAAAGGTTGCCGGAATTCCTTTTGATAGTCAAGGCATAAATGTTCTATTTGAAGTCATTCATCCTTAAAGTTGATCATACACACACCATTCGCATGCTCAATCTCATGGTTTGAAACATGAGACTTGAGAGTGAATGATCCGTCTGTTTTGTGCAATTTTTTTTTCCTTGATCAAAATGACTAAAAGCTTGTTATACTAATGATATGACTCTAAAAGAATATTGTTCCGTTGGTATTTCTGTAGGTTGTTGCAGGTGCTATATTGGGATGTGTGGTAGCGCTCCTCATGAGAGGTTCTAGTTAAGGGGATGATATAGTGAATGGCAATATTTTGGTCATACTAGTCAACAATTACCATGCTGGCAAGCTTTCAATGTGGTCAGAAGCTTTTCTGCATGGTGATTTGGATTTGGAAAGAGAGGTTTCAGAGTTGAGACTATAGTGATTCTTAATTTGATGTATGCATACTAGTCTTCATACGTGTGGCTTAATGTTAGATGTAATTAATTCCTTGTTATTGGTCTAAAATGTTCTACTATCTTCTTTAATGGTCCTGGATTAACAATTCTTACCAAAAGCTCCGCAGTTTTTACTTTCGTTATAATTGGGTGAAGGAGATTTGTTCTTTTCCAGGGGAGAGTTGGACAATGCTACTAAGCAATAACTCTGTAAGGCTCTTGGTAAAAGCTCCACATGTTTTTCTTCTAAAGTACTAATATGAAATATCTGTTTCCGATGAATCTTTAAGATAGGCTGCGCCGTTTTTACTCAATTCTCACAAGAGTTTTGAGTTCACAAGGAAGATTTAAAAATAAATAAATTATTAATTACTTTTTTAATGAGAGGTACGATAAATAGACCTTATCATAAGATTAGGACACTAATTAGTTTTTGGTAAAGATAAGGTTTGAATTTCAGTTTTTTATTCAAACGACAATAAATTTTATCAATTAAGTTAAAGGATCTCACAGGGGAGAATGAATTCTAGTAGTAATCATAGTAAATTCTAATGGCACTTTTTTAAATCAATGAAGATAGTATTGAACAGGTGAGATTGAGTTTTTCATTCAACAGGTTGATTAAAAAATTAAAACTCAACAATTAAAGTCTTGATATTGTGTTATTTAATTTTATTCAATGTGTATACATCTTGGGAAATAGTTTATGTCAATCCTGATATCACAAATGAATCTGACTTGAATTCCATCTGTATACCTTTTTTTATTTTTATTTTATTTTATTATAAATTTTTATGGGGCCGGGTAGGTGGGGTCGGTTCCAAAGTTGTTGAGGAGAAGAGCCTAGAGGAGTAGTAAATGCATTAACACCCATCAACTGTCTCCACATTAAAAAATGTGGTGGGTGGAATGCTTTAAATTGAGGCAAATGAAGGTCTCTGATTGTTTGTAGTCGCAGTCACCAAAGAATAACAAAAGGATCCAGTCTTCTCTTCTGTGTCTTGCCTAAAAATAACATTAAGAGTAGGTCAGTAGCCTCGTGGGACAGGTGCATCTTGGCTTATAATAATATGAAAGTTCTTTTATTTATTTATTATTCTTTCTTTTGTAGCAAATTTCTTTGAACCCTACAAAATAGCATCAATTAGATAAAAAAATAAATAAAATCTAAAGCTTGCATGATGCATCATGAATGTGTCCAACCGAAGATCCAACCCCATCCCTTACCACTTAAATAAATAAATAAATAAAACTTTTTTTTAGACATCAATCCAAAATTGAAGACTTTTGCTATATTTTGGGAGGGGAAATAGTGCCTAATGTTGAGAAGCTCATGTTTCCTAGGCAAGATTGTTAAATGTTACCTTGCATCCTCTTGGGGTAGGAAAAGAAAATTCCAACTCATGTAAACATTCATTTAAGGTCTGTTTGAATACTGCTTATTGTTGAAAATTGAAAATTTATTACTGAAAACACTATAGCAAAATAATTTTTAAAGGTGTGAATAGTACTATGAGACCCAAATTTACCTAGAAATTTGTGTTTTGTTGAGTTCGGTTATCCATGAACAGTGCCATAGGACCCCAAAAAAAGCAAAACGCAGCTTAACAATAATTTCAGTGCTAGGCAAACGCACACTTAGTAAATAGAAAATCCCAACTTGGAGTACTATTTAAGAATACATTAGTTTCATACATCCCAACTCAAATAATGATTGAATAAAAAAAAACTTATTTTTCAGTCATGGATAGGGTATTAAAGAATCCTTTGTAATTTTGGGTTGGGAAGTGTACGAAATAATTTGGGAAGATCTTGTACTTGTAGTGATCTTCTTGGAGGTTTTGGTTGTAGAAAGTTGTGACACAGACATTTATTTGTTGGATATATATATATATATATATATAGGGCTTTAGGGTTGTGGGTGTATCCTATAAATAATGTATTGTGTTACTTGTGTGTGTTGCATTTGGTTGGTTTGATACTTTGATTTATGTCCAACTCAAAAATTAGCCCATATTGGCCTAGCTAGCCACTAGGAACATGTACAATGTATGCTAGCTATTATGCTTGTCTAATTTTTTTTTTCCAACGCAACAATATAGCCCAGTTAGCCCATATTGGGCTAGCCTAGGTAAAATGTATGCTAGCTATTTTGCTTGTCTAAATCTTATTACCCTTCCCAGTTTTTGAGGGTCAAGTTAACCCAATATATACAATTTTTTTTCCACATGCGAAAAAAAAAAAAAAAAATAAAAAGAAGAAGAAACTTGATTCTATTCTATTTGTCTCCTTTTCAATATTTAAGAGAACAAATAAGCTCATTTATTAGCAGTGTAGTGTGTACTTAATTTGTTATTTTGAGTTGGATTTAGATTTCATCAGCTCATTTAAGTACCACACATTTTCACATATACTTTATCTCAACTATCCACAATGGTAGAAAAGAAAACTTTAAAACTTGCGGTTTGACGATTACCCAAGAAAAAAAAAAAAACTTGCGGTTTGATATTAAGTGTTAACTATTTTAACTTTAAAGTTTCAGCCTTGCAATAATCAGTAAACACCCATTATATTAGAAGCACACCAGCAATAAGAAAAAGTACAATGAAATAAAATGAATACACGAGAATCATAATACAGAACGACACATGATCATTAACCAAAAAAAAAAAAAAAAAAAAAAAATCAAAAGAAGGAAAATGAACACACTGTTCTAATTTTCATTAAAAAAAAAAAATAAAGAAAAAAAATTTTAGTTTGAGAGAAGAGGGTCTTTTTGACCAACATTCCTCTTGCACAGTTGACATTTAAAAGTTCCTCAAAAAAAAAAAAAAAAAAAAAATCCAAAATATATCAATAAATAAAAAGATTTACCATGTTGCATAAAGAAAAATAGCTATATATGTGAATGTCATTTCTTAAATCTAAAACATACATGGAAGATCTTGCTTTGGTTGTAAGCTGTTGGGACAGGTATTGATTGGGATTTTCTTCGCAAAGATGGCATAAGCCATGTAGTTTATTCACAAACATGGAAGCAACACGAGCAAAGTGACTACAGCAGTACAGCGGCCTTTGCCATCATTGCAAACAAATTTTGACCTGATCAAGAGCACCTCAAACTGCACCAGGTAGGGGTAGCAAAGCTCAAGAAAAAAAAAAAAAATCACTGGAAGAAAGATGTTACATATACGTCGTGAATTGTGATAAGAGTGAGAGAATGGTTTTTAGTGTAGATTTGGTTGTGTTTGAGAAAATTGGATATGTATATATATATATATATATATAGAGAGAGAGAGAGAGAGAGAGAGAGAGAGAGAGAGAGAGAGAGAGAGAGAGCTCTATGGTTGTGGCGTATTGTGTTACTTGTGCGTGTCCTCTCTCTCTCTCGTGTGGACTATTTAAGTGGTGAGTTCAAATTAAAACTAATAACAATTTACTACTTAAAATTTGTAGGGAAAATGTTATGGACATGATACTTCTCATATGTTTGTGTAAAAATTATATATAAATATATGCATGTTTGAGAGACAGAGTTATTGGAATCAAAACCAATTGAAGGCAAAAGAAACCTTTACATGCAGTGCAGACTTTGCAGTGATTAAGAAAAAAGTAAGTTATTTTAAGTTTGTTTGGTTTTTGATGGATATACATATAGCTTGGATTGGAGTCGTGCCAGTGTGCCCAAATGGGTGAAATTTCTCTATCAAATTTACTAGCTAGTCACAAATTATTTGTGACTAAAAGTTTGTTTGGTTTTTGATGGATATACATATAGCTTGGATTGGAGTCGTGCCAGTGTGCCCAAATGGGTGAAATTTCTCTATCAAATTTACTAGCTAGTCACAAATTATTTGTGACTAGCTAGTAAATTTTATGTCGATAATTGTAGCCAGTAGGATAAGATATTGCGAGTTTTGTACTTAAACAATTAATGGTCTCTAGTGTTTATAGATATTAGTTGTTTAAATTATTAATATGGTCCCTTAATTATTAATTAATTGTGGCAATTTAGTTCCTTAACTTTCAAAATCAAATCAATTTCATCATATGATCTTCTCTTTGTTAGATTTTAAGTTTTAACATAAGTACATAACTATATTGCTATTTTTAGCATTACCAATACTAAAAAACATACTGCAATGGTGGAAGGAAAGCCAAAAGATTTGGCTATTGAGCTACAGTGCACAACCAAAGATGGTTGTGCACGGTAGCTAAGAAGGTAAAAAAAAAAATCAATATTTTATTAAAAGTTATATTATTTTATTGTATTAGTGGTGGTTACTGTTTACTATAGTAGATATATTATTTTATTGTGTTGAATGTTAAAATAAAATTACTTATTTTGGATGTTTTATAAAATAAGGTGGTAAAATAGATGAAGTAACTTTTTATGGTGTCAAATTGCTAAATTTTTGACATCACTAATACTGATGCTCTAATAGTTGAAATTTACTAAATTATGAAAATTTCACACTTTTCATAATAACATAACATATGTCCCCTTGCCACGTCAATTAATTTCTTTAAACTTAAATGGAAGTGAGATTTAAGGATGAGATTAAGTTGATTTTGAAAGTTAGGGGTTAGATTAACACAACTAATAGTTGAGAGACTAGACTGTATTTATTATCCCATAATTGGAAGATCAAATTAGTATATAACCCATTATCCTTTATTATTTTATTTTTCAAACGACGTCGTCGTGGATCCCTTTCTTCTATACCATTCATTCATTTTCCATTTCTCACAGTCAAGAGGAAAGTAACCACTTCTCTCTCTACTTTTTCAAAATTTCCCTCTCTCTCTCTCTCTCACACACAGAGCAAGTGAGAGAACAACAATGGCTGTGGAACCGTTAAGCCCTAAGCCAACAGCGCAGAGAGGTACAACCGCCAACCGTCTCCAATCACCGACCAGCCCGTTATTTCTGGGCTCCAATGACGACCAACTCGAACGCGCCCAGGCACGCGCTGCACGCGCCGCCGCCAATCGCCGCGTTGCTCCTAACACCACCTCTGCCGCCACCAACACCACAACAACCGACCCTTACCTTAGCAAAGAACAGATCGTCGACTTGTTCCACAATTGCATTAAGCTCGCCAGCGAAAATGTCAGTATTCTCTCTCTCTCTAAAGTGTTACTTATTTATGAGTAATTTAAGCCTAATTTAATTCATGTGGGTTTATGTTACATTGTTGTTGATTGATGAGTAATTACACTCTAATTTGTCATATATATATATATATATATATATATTTATACGTGATTGAAAATCTATTCTAATTAAATCTAAGCATATATGTATATGAAATTCTCTCATGGAGACTTGACCTTTGCCCCCCACTCCACGAGAACTTTATATTTGTGGAGTGACCATTAAGCTAAAGGTGCACGGTGGTAATTTGTCATTTATCAAAAAGTAAACAAATGATTAGAACCATCATAGACTTTATTGTAAACTTGAGACTTCAAGTCATGATTTTTAAGTGCATTTGAGTATAGGTGTGTATAAAAGCGTGTGTGAACTAGTTTTTACTCTTATTACATTTATTGTTAAATGAGTGGTTTAGATTTTGTTATTTTGTCCATATTTATGTAAAAACAGTATTTTGGGTACCTATTTTAAGTTATTGATGACTTGGCAAAATTGCTCCTGGACATGAGAATAAACTACTTTACCCATCAGGAGTGAGTGGGGTCAATTGCCCGTAGGTTTTACTCCTTATGTTATCTAAAGAAAAAATTGATGACTTGACAAAATCTAATCTTGTCATTTATTTAAGAATGGATAAGATTTGAAGAACTTAGAACTAATAGCTTGCGCCCTCGTACCAATACATATACAAATATACACGTCTTTCTAATTCTAAATTGTTCAAAGTTTTGGCTATAGTTAATGCTGAGTTGTTGAGCATTTTTTTTTTTTTTTTAATCAACAGTCATTTTGTGACTTTCTTGTTTTGTTTTATTATCCTTGTAATGTAGAAAATAAACCAGAAGAACACTTGGGAGCTGAAGCTTATTGATCATCTTAGTGAGATTATCAAAGTTGAATCTGAAAATGATACGGAGACTAATTTTCAAAAGGTTCGAAAATCGAAAACGCTTTTGTGAAAATTGATTGGTTTTTTTGTTAAGTTTTTTATGGTTGGGATTTTGGGTTTATGGATTTTGAATTGTAGGCAAGTTGCACATTGGAAGCAGGGGTGAAAATTTACTCAGTGAGGGTTGATTCAGTGCACTCGGAAGCATATAAGGTTTTGGGAGGGATCAACAGAGCTGGAATAGAAGATGAACAAGGTTAGGCCTTTACTTAATCTCAGGCTGAGGGCTACTATTGCTTCTAAATGGCATTTGCTTTCATAGTGAACTCATGTATAGACTAATAGAGGTCACTCGTAGTTATGTACAAGATACTTGGTCATTGAGATTGGTGAATTTAATTTTGCTGAACTATGTGGTAAATTTGTACTCAATGACATCTCTCAGAATGTGCTTAAAAGTGGCATGTCATTGTAATCTGTGTCTTTTAATGGCCAAGTTATGGAAACTGGAACTGCTACAGGTTCATGAAACCAAGAAGGCTGACATCTGTCAAGAAGAGATAGTAGAACCAAAATATTTATTTTAGGCAAGTTTACTTTGCACATTTTATACTTTACTTGAAAAAGCTGATGCCTTAGACCCTTGTGCTTCAAAAGGCCCTCGTGAGTCTGTTGTTGTATATACACAGATACATGCCACGTTCATTGCCATATGTGTAACTTCTATTTCCAACATGTATTTCTTCCATAACTTGCAATTTTTATCTCTTAATTTTTAGCATTTTCTTGCAGTGGGAGATCTTTATTTCTGCACTTTGGTCTGTTCCCTAATATAATGCTTTGGTAACAGAAACTATTATAGATGGTGACAATGGGCAGGACACGGCTCACTCTAAGAAAGAGACTGCAAGGAAGGTATGGTTTGTTTCTGATTAGATGGCATTAGTGAGTTAATCTGCAATTGCAAACTGATGCAAGTGGTTGTGCAGATTTCACCACTGTCAACATTGGAATCCTCTTTTGAAGCTCTTAATGTAAAGAAATTTGATGGTAACTTCGTATCCTACTTCTATCCCTTCCAGTTATTGATCTCTTTTCCTTTTTGAATTTCTAATTTGTATTTTTTTTTTGTTTTTTTTAGTTGCATTTTCAGTGGATCCGCTATATCATCAGACATCTGCACAATTTGATGAAGGTGGAGCCAAAGGTCTTCTACTGAATAACCTTGGAGTGTATGGAGGATGTCGGGTACTTTTTGATTCTTTTGAAGCACCAGGGAAGTGCAAATCATGTTCATCCCAAAATGATACTTCTGATATGGTTGATCTCTCTTTTGCCAAAGGTATGAAATTGCCATCATGATCTCTCTAGTTCACGTTCACATACAAATGCACAAATATTTTACCTTTTCCTTTTCTTTTCTTGTTTTAGCCATTTGCTTATTTTCTTTGTAGAGTCCATTGAGCAGATGGTGGTGAACATGCGTGCAACAAATGAAATTTCTCCTACTCTCAAGGAGATTATCTTTCAATTTGATAAGGATAATCAAAGGCCATCACAAACATTAAATGTTGGTCAGCAATCAGATGCGACTGCTGATGCATATGATGCTAATGAAGTTGATTTTGATTCTAATTTATTTGGGAATAATGATGCATGGACCTTTGATCACGAGGCTGAGACAAGTTCTGTTAACCAGAGCTCCAGTTTTGGAGATACTAGTTTTCAAAGTCATGAGGTATTTGCTACATCCTGTGTGTGAGAGGTTACTTGTAACATATTCTTTTTGTTCCGCGTCTCCCTTTACTCCCATGGATCTGGTGGTAAATGTAGAGATTCTTCCTTGAATAGGCCAGCTCTTAATTAAGAATTTGGTGGTGGGGCTGCTCTTATTTTGTTAGATTCTTTAACCAAATAAGCACAGATAAATAAAAACTTTCCAACCTGTGGGGGTCTGGGCCTTCACTACCTCTATTTCATTTCCCTCCTAAATTTTCCATAACATGGAGCCTCACTGAAATGAAACAAATATACGAAAGGTTACTTCCATAATTTTGTCATTTTTCTGCAGGAGAGTGATCCCTATACAATGTGTGAACCTGATGTCGGTGACAGATTTGAGAAAGTTTCCATGTTTCTGTTTCAAGGGCTTGGAATCACTTCAAAACAAAATGCATGGGCAGGTCCTGATCATTGGAAGTACCGGAGGTCTAAGGGTAGGTAACAGGTGAAAATTATGTTGTCAGTTTGTGTAACCTATGTTGTTTGTGTCCATTTAATAAACTGTATATGGTATCTATTTTGTAGGTTCAGAGGATACTCCTGCCCCAGAAAGTGGATCAACCGTCACAAATAAGAGAACGAAGAAGAAAATCCTCACTGAAGTTGACATTGACTTCACAAATTCCTTGAACAAGGAAGTGGACGATATCTTTCTTCCCCCCAAAAATCCAAAGTCCTTACTTTTACCTGCAAATAGAGCACCAACTAGTAACAGACTTCCAGATGATTGCCATTATCAACCTGAGAATCTTGTCAAATTGTTTCTTCTTCCCAATGTACTGGTATTGTAGCTTAATCCCTAACCATAAATAACCTTACTATATGGTTTCCAGCAATGTAGCTTAAAATTTGATTGGGTACTTAGGCAAGCTATTTGAGGTCAACTTGATCTCAGCTTTTTTTTTTTTTTTTGGTGTGATAGGGAGGCACCAATCCAGCATATTAAATTATATAAGCATTGGAATGAGTTTGTAATGGATGGAATACACACACACACACACACACACACACACACACACACACACATGCAAATATAGCCCACAGAATTATTTTAAATTGAACTTTGCTACTAATAAAGAAAGTAAAATTGGTAATATGTACTTTGAATTTTATAGTCTAAAATATCTTATATAATTTTCTGTAATGTTGAGAAGAATTTGTATTTGAAAAATCAAGTTTCTGCCCTGATTTGGAATTAATTCTTTAGGCCTTCTATTGTTTGTTGTGGTTGATAATGGTATGCAAATTTTGATTGTAGTGCCTTGGGAAGAGAACACGGAAATTTTCAGGTACAGGCCCTTCTTCCTTTCTCACAATTTTCTAAAATTGCAACTGAACTGTTTTTCATACTGAATTTGAGTGCAAAACACATATGCGGGGATAAATTCTGGGGATGTACATAATACTTCTTTTTCCTTTATATTTTATGGTATCTATCTGATGATGTGAGGTAGAGAATCCAGCATAGTTTCTATGGGATCTATCTTCAATATATTGGGCACAATATATTGAGTGTGCCTTATTTGCTTCTTAACTTCTCATTCCTTAACTGTCTATTTAGTAAGGTATCATGTCACAAGGTTATAATGTTCTTTGTCTCATCATTTTATGTTAAATAATCATTTTTCACTTTTCAAAGAGTACAGCAATATTGTTTCTTTCTTCTCTCTTGTGATATTTTAGTATGCATTTCCAAGAAGAATTGGGGAGGAGTGTTAATGACCTCTAGCTCAAATGACAGTTCCTTCCCTTGTCAGAGCAAGGTGAAGGGGTGAGGTTGTTGTGGGTTGAAACCCCATAGGGTATGTGTACAACTTACCAAAAAAAAAAAAGAATTCGGAGAATTGTTTCCAAAAAGAAAGGGAAGGGAATATTATGCCATCATCTCACAAGGTTATAGTGTTTTTGTCTCATCAATGATAAATAATCATTTTTCACTTTTCATAGAGCAGGGCAATAATGTTTCTTTCTTCTCTCTTGTGATAGCATAGGAAGTGTCTTCAAGAAAAATTGGGAGAAGTGTCAATGATCTCTAGTTCAAATGGCACCTCCTAACCTCGTAAGAGCAAAATGAGGTTTTGGGTTGAAAACCCATTGGGTGTGTGTCTAACGTGTCTAACTTACCAATTAAAAAAAATAAAGAATTGGGAAAAGTATTTCCAAAAAGAGTTATTTCCAAAAAGAGTTGGGGAGTGTATATTAATTGCATTGAATGATGATTACCTTCCTTTTATTTTCTCCAGATGCTAACTCATGGCAAGGAAACAATGATTTTGGTGAAGCATTGCCATCATGGGACAATGAGAGTGTGCTTAGTGGTCAATATGATGATGGATGTGTTCATAATGATGTGGAGGACTTAGATGGACTTGTCTCTCAACCTCGCCGGGTTTGTTTTTATTCTATTTTCCATTATTTTCTTTTGAAAGATTCAAGTCAATCATGTTATTCTTTTGAGTCAGGTCTGTAGGTGTTTCAGATAGATTGGATGTATATTATTCAATAATTTTCAATGAAGAAAATTTTGAGCCTGGTGAAGTTTGTAATATAATTTGTTGGTTGACGATTACTTGTTAAAATAAATAATTTCTTAGAATTGCACTAATCATTATTACCCAGAATTTTGTATGTGTGTTTCTTTTTGTCCTGGCTCATGATTGCTAATGTTTCAGGTAAACAAAATTGAAGTTCAATATGACAAAACTTCAAAACAAGTTGATGTACATGCGTTGAAGGAAACTCTTTGGGGTCAGATTCAAGAATCTACTGAAGTTCCTGAGCCAGTGAGCCTCTTCTTTTCACTTGTCGTAGATTCATTTCTGACACAAGTGTGTGTGTGTGTGTGTATTATCATTCATTGTTCAAAATGTTCCATTGGACTTGCATTTTTAGTTCATTACATAGAAAAGTTAAGTTCAAAGAGCTGATCAATTCAGAAGTTTGATATATTTAAGTTATCCACCACTCGGATGGACCACATAATTATTGGAACTCTTAAGCTTATTTGCAGAAATTAAAAAAATTCACAACTTTTGAATTTATCTGCAGTTTATTTGCAATTTGATGTGTAAAGAGATGCCATTATTGATGTGAATACAATTCATGTAAAGTTCATGATCGTGAATGTTTTGGAAAGTGAACTACTTTTCCTATCAGCACTAAGGCATTACTAAATGCTTATTGATTTTGCTGCAGCCTGCCTGTTTGTAGCATCTTGCAAGTTCTTTTATGTCATAATTCTAGGAGCTAGAAATGAACTGAGTTGTTTGTGAATTGCTAGGACTTGGCTCGAGAAAAGATTTTTTATTTTATTTAATTTATTTTATAATTTTTTTTATGTTCATTTATTTATGAATCAAGCTCATGCTTAAATTTTGGCTCTACTACTAAACAAGTTGAACTCAAACATAATAATGTGTTTGCGAACAAGCTCATGAGTATGATGCTCAATTTAAGTAATATAATACTATATGTTTATATGTATACATGTATAAAAATACAATTATATAGACTTGAGATTAGATTGTTTAAGTTTGTAAATAAGTTTATAAGAATATCAAATTATTATTTGTATCTATTGATAATATAAATAGTCCATTTTATATATAATTTTTAACAATACATGGTTGGTAAATCTAATTTTTGTGTATATAAATAATATTTTTGTATAATTAAATTAAATAATATAATATCAACTATAATTTATTAATTAATTATTAGCATAGATTTGGGAAGGGGAAACAATTTTAGTTACTGTTTACTATAAACTAGAAAATGATGAGTAAATCAAGTTGCTCATTGACATGCTTGAGTTCGTTCAACAAGAAAATGAACACTACATATATATATCCACACACGCACACACTTTGCTAACTCGTTACCAGGTTTCTGTTTTTGGCTGATTTCCATTCGCATTATTTACCTTGAAAAGTATGTTTCTTATTATGAATTGTCAAAAGGTGTGCGAAGATACAATTTCTTTCAGACATCTCTTGTCCACCTTTCCTGCCGAATGCGAAGCTGCCGCTCCAGAGGATATCTCTCCTCATTTGTGTTTCATCTGCCTATTGCATTTGGCCAATGAGCATGGTTTAAGTATCCATGATTGCCCCACTCTAGATGATCTCAGAATATGTCTTCCGTCTTCTTTCTGAAACTCAGATGGAGTGGTTCAGGTTTCATCCTATAACCAAGATGCCACTTGATTTTTGTATTATAAAAATTGGGAAAACAGCATGTATCTCTCTCTCTTTTTTTGGGTGGAAATAGCTTGTATCTCTTATATGCCTAGTTCTTGCAACCATTCAAGCACTAGAAATCAGAATTCTTTAAATAAAAAAAAGAAGAAATCAGAATTGTAACAATTAGCAGTATTTTCTGGTCTTTGTTGTATGATGATGTCTTAATTTTGTGTATAGATGGGTTTTATTGTTTTCAGCATATCTGGCTTGTATATGCTGCTATATGTGCACGAGTATAGTGTTATTTGGAATCATATCTTCACTTCCTGTGTCATCACTGTGTTCAATTGGTTGGAAAAAACAGCTTGTTTTGTTTTAGAAGTTTTGCTTTAGAGAGGTTTCGCGTTTTGTCCATGGTACACATTGGATTTCTATTCCTGTTAAATTAAGATTCCATTGCTGGATGAATTGGATAAGATAGATCTGTGTCAGGATGAAATGAACATGCTATGTGAAGGATTGTCTTACCCGAGTGGTGACAGCAAAAGTAAAAGAAAAAGGCAACTTGGAAAGAATCTATTGTGGTTGTGGTCATTTTGAATCTATGACTTGAGATCCAAACGAAAATGACATCCATTTGTGCATTTTGTTACACAAAGGTTTGGATAACTCTAAATAAATTTGTCAAAAATGTGACATTTAATATTGACGTAACGTGACAGCTGCATATACAGAGCAGTGTGGGCGGTAGAGTTCAATTCTTAGTCAAAAAAAAAGAAAAAAAAAAAAAAAAGAAGAAAAAAGAAGGAAGATGTTAATAACTAAATTTCATTACTTCAATGTAATTATTGAGTAATTTGGAATAATACTCTCTTCTCGTATAATAGTTTTACTAATTAATTCATGATATTTCTTATTATTCATGTTATCATGTGAGAGAAGGGATTATTGCTCATGAAGTATTGAGTAAATATAATTTGAAGTAGGGATGACAGTAGCATAGGGTGTGTAGGGGTGGCAAAATCTGACACGGCCCAGGAATCGACACAATTAACACGTTTATAAACAGGTCATGAGTTGAAGTTAAATGGGTTCGGATCATATTCGGGTTGACACGGCTAACCTGTTTAATAAACGGGTTGTGTTCGTGTTTAACATACGAACCCGTCTGATTTGTTTAATTTATAAAGTTATTAGTTATTTTGGATATTATTACTTTAACTTATGGTTGTTTTTACATGATTATTACTATATTTATTGTTGTAATTATATTTTAATTTTAGATATATGGGAATTGATAAAAATTATATAGGTTAAGTATGACCTATTTATCAAATAAATTATTAAACAAGTTATTTGTACTGATCTTTATATGACTTATTAATTAAATGAGTTAAACATATCGGGTCGGATTGACCTGTTTAATAAACAAGTCGTGTTCGGGTTGAGGATTCTTAACATGTTTACTAAATAGGTCGGGTTCGGGTTAACCCATATAACCGATAGGGGTGTCCATGGGTTGGGCGGGTTGAGTTTGTGCCCAATCTGCAATTGACTCGTAAGAGATCGGGTAGGCAAATGCCCAACCCGCAACCGACCCGTTAAGAGGGTTGGGTTTTGCGGGTTGGTTTGCCACCGGGTGGCATCGGTTTCTGATGAGGCCGAAACCCGACGAAAAACATTGAAAAACGGCCAAAATTGGTGAGATCTCGCCCGATCTGGTGAGGATTTTGTCAAATCCAATGATTTTTCCCCTAAATCGTGCCAAGAATCGCTAAATTTGGTGTATCTATGCCAGATCTGATTGTTTTGGTCGTCGAAATTTGCCAAATCAAGCAGAAAACTCATCAGAATCGCTGGAGAATTCACCAGAATTTGATGTCTTCAGGCGGGTCGGGTTTCACGGGTTTTGAAGGAAGGGACTCGAAACTGACCCTCCGACGTCGGGTTTTGGAGCTCGGGACCCGTGTCCAACCACCGAAGCAGTCAGATCAAGTGAACGCGGGTTGGGTATGGGCAGGTTGGGCCGGTGGCTGGGTGGGTTGGATAGCCCTAATAAGCGAATACTCTTGGCTTGACACGACACGAACCAGACCCACGAACACGAATTGTCATCCCTAAGGGTGTGCCTTGTCCCTATCTTGGGGAGGGACCAATCTAGGGTGATCGTGGGCTAGAGGTATTTTTTTCTTCCTTAATTACGTGGTTTTGTCACTGGTGAGAGATGAGAAAGAAAAGAAAGAGGTGGCAACAAGAGAAAGAGACAAACCAAGTGTGTTTATGACAAGATAATAGAATATGTATAAAAAAATAGGGTATGTATAAAATAAATTAAATCATATGTATAACTAATATAAATATATATTAAATAAAAAGTATCTATATACACTTGGAGAAGGGTGGGAAGGGATAAGATGGGGCAAGGAAAACCTGTCCCCATCATGTCTCTTTTCAAGGACGGAAAAAACCTATGCAAACAAATTAGGTTGAATACGATAAAATTTTTTTATCATCCATAATATTTGGTAGTTGGTACTACACAATCGAAAGCGATCTAAACCTCTTTTGTTATTATTCCCTTACAAGGATCAAGCTCTCTTAACTCATATGTCTTTTGCCGTCTGCATAAACTAAATAAATCTAGTGTATCTGCATTTTCAGCTAAAGTTCACCAAAAGAAAGTTTGGATAAGTTGGCACCTAGTTGGTGAAAGGAATCTCTAATTTGCTGCCACATTTTTTAACATATATTTATTTAAAAAAATTGATGCAGTGCATAATGTTGTCTTTTGGAGATTGATATTTCAGACCTTAAATCAGTTTAAAGGAGAAATTTGAATTTGAATTCTCTAGTAATATGATAAGAGATATAGGTAGTGAACATAACTTGATAAAAGAATAATGCATCTATATACTATATTTTCTAAATAAGTACAGTGAAATCCATAAGATTGTGTCACATTAATCTTTAATAAAAATTCTATCCTTCACTAGAGATTGTCTAGTAGGGCCCTAGAGATTTTATATTTGTATGCCGTAGAATTGACTACACAGTCTACAGTTGCTTTTTAACTTTGTTGCATCCATTTTGATTTATACAATACCCTTTCAAGCTTAGAGAATAAAAGTGAAAAACTGCTTTTGACAACTTATGGATAAACTCAAAGCAAAAATGGCAGAGGATTGCTATATCTTATTCTTCGTTACAAATGAGCAACTTGGAAAGTAACAAAAAACAGAATCATGTTTAAAATACCCTTTTTTTGATCCACTTTTTCTTGGAGGCTTTTTGTTATTTTCAAAAACTATTAGGACTTATAGGCGATAAGCGTGCATGTGGAAAAAGAACAAAGGGAGAGAAGAGTTGGGCCGACCATGCAGGTCATTAAAAAAAAAAAAATAGTTCCATAAATTTTAATTAATTTATAATTTATGTTTGGATTTAAATTATTTCAATTTTAAATCTTTGTTCTAAAATAAAAAATTTAGGATTGAATCCTCCTACCCAAAAAAGAAATCCTATTTTAATTTGATGATGATAAACAATTATCATGAGCATTATCTTCTGAGATTGTAACAAAATGTTCTATTTTACCATCTAAAAAACTACTTTATCTATTATACTATGAGAAATGATATGTCCACAATATTTTTACAATAAATCTTAAGTGATAGATTGTTACTGGTTAATATTGTTAGGTTAAAAAAGTAATCTCAACTCTAAATTCAAATTTGAATCAATAATAACTAACCGCCTGTGATTTGTTATGAAAATGTTGTAAAAATGTTATGAATGTAGCACTTCTCTTATACTATCTCACTTTATAATATACTCAACATCTCGGTTTTTATTTTACTATACAACACATTAAAATAATATATCTGCACAATAAAATAATATAATCCAAAAGAGGTGAGAGACAAAAACGAGAGAAACGAGAGAGAAGAGAAAAGAAGAATTAGAAATAATATAAAAGAGATGAGAGACAATAAAAAACTATTTAAAAAAAAATATTATTTTGTTGTAAGATGTTACTGTAATTGAGTTGTAAAATATTATAAAAATAGTCTTTTGCATAAGGACTCATTTTTGTGGTTTGATAGTAAAAAATAGCAATTTGGGGATTTACAACCCAATGCTAATGCTAAATCTGTAAAACAAAATTGTAATTCATTCACAATTTATTTTGTATTTTTCTTTGGTGATGCATCTAATTCCCATTTCCAAATGCATTTGGGGGTCAAAATTTTTGGTTAATTTTGTGACAAGGTTTCAATGTCCCCAGCTAAATCGCTGAAAGCCCGGCCCAAGAAAACGACCACCGAGGCAAGTGGGCCTTAAAAGTGAGAGGTTTGTGGGTCCACATTAAAAGTGAGAGGTTTGTGGGCATTATTACAAGTGGGACTGTGGGTATTGGCGGGGAAGATTCTCTTTGGGTCCAAATTTCAAAAATTAGAGATACTATAGCCCCAGGTCAAGGTCCTAGCTTTGTGGGACCCATTGAGGTCCTAGCCTAGCTTACTGCTAAAAACTCATTTTCCTGTGGGAAGGAAGAGGCCTACAGCTAAGTGATTTTCTTCTTAAAAATCAGAAAACAATCAAATATACATTTTTTCTTTTTTGGCTAAAAATTTAAAAACATACAAAAGTAAAAAGGCAATGAGGAATATATGCTTTCACCGACCTTATCTAGGCGCTATCCAATTATATTCAAATCTCTTTACCTCTTGCATGTTCTCTTGTCTCCACTCCAATTGCTTGTTTGCTACACTTTTCTTACCATGTATTATCCCTCTTTCCTTGTACATGCTAAATGACAACCTTAGCATTTCAAAGCTCTTTCATGAACATTAGATGGGGCTTGAGAAAATAATATGATCATTTTTGATTATCTTTAACAAGAACCTTATTCAAATTATGTAATTAATGCTTAATGAAGATTACTCGACATAATACGGTTAAAATGGTGGGATTCCATCCGGGTTATATTCTGATTTTGATATAATGGTAATTTATCCCATATATAATAATGAAAGTATTGTATTTGATGTTCGAAGCTCCTATATCACATCAACATTTTTTTACTTCTTTTTTGGTTTTGTTTTTGTTTCCAAATTCATTTCCTTTGCTTTATTCAATTCTCTCATTTATGTCTTCTTATATTCTACTGTTACATTTTGTTTAGCTTTCCTCTCCTCACTTTTTACTCCTCTTCTTCTTTCATAATTTCTTACTCTAACCTTATTCTTCTTTCAATCCTTTCTCTTCCATCTTATTTTCTAAATAAATTTATTTAGTATTCCCTTTGCACCTCTATCCTTAATCTATTCCACATTCTACCTACCAAAAAAAAAAAAAAAGTCAATACTTTCTTCTAACTTGTTTCTCTTTTGGTGAATTTTTTTCACTAATGATACTTTTTGTTAATATTTATTTAATTTCCGCTTCAAATTTGCATGTTTCGATACAGTGTTATCAAAGTATTATCAATTTTATTAGGTTATTCAATCTAATTCTATTTTGGGTTGATGTATTTTGCACTATTTGGCAAATTTGTATTGGTGTATGCATTTTGCATACAATAACAGATGATGGTACCATTATTTTCATGAATATTATGCATCACACTGGTTTGCAACTAATTATATTATTATTATTGCTTTTGCTACTTCCTTGGGTACCTTGTATTTATAATAAGGGTGTAGAGTTTGATGACAAAAATATCCTCTCCATTAATTTTAATTGAATTTATTTCACGGTTTAGATTAAAAATTCCAAAATTGTATTTAATTTAATGTTATATAGAATTTTAAATGGTGGAACACTCTATATGTTGTTATATATGAAAAACAAAATTTTAAGCGCAACATGTTAAAAAATGACTAAGGGGGAGAACTTGATATGGAATACGCATGGATGGCATATATAACAAGAAATATGATATTTTGTAGTGAAATAATAAGACAAAAAAGTGATGGGGCATAGTAGTTGGGATAAGGATTAATATTTCTATTTGTATAGGGCATTATAACCTAATTACTAAAGCAAATCACACTATTGGCTAAGGAATTTGTGGTGACAACAACTCCTAATATTCAACAACAACTTGTGTTTCTATGGACTGAAATATTACACACACATATGCAATTGTCACCCTCGATACATGACAGTATACATCAATCTATCAAACTCTCTCTACACTCCCCCACCCTCCAAGCCCCTATATATATGTTCAAAACCTCTTATTTGGTCTTTACTAATTACTGGTAAAACTACAAACTTCTCTAAAGTATTTTCACTCATTCATCAATTCCCTCATCACCCCATTTCACCTTTTTCACTCACTTGAGAACAAAAACCATGAACAAATTCAAGAGATCTCAAGTTGTAATGCTCTTCCTTCTAGCTGTTCTTCTCATTATCACACCTCTCTTGTCCTCTTCACTAAGGCCTACTTACCTCTACTTTATAATTAACATACTCATTATCGCCCTCGGGGCCGAGGCAGGCCTTCTTTCATCCTTCTCCAAGCCTTCTGAGGACAGAAAGCAGACTGTTTTGGCTGCATCAAAACCTTTGGCATCCTCAGAAGTCTCTCCTGATAATGGGGTTGTTAGGACCACTAATGACAAAGTAGTTGCGCCTACAAGTACTAAAAAGAAGGCTAAGGTTGTCGAGAAATCTGCCTCTGAGAAATTTGTAGGCTCTGTGAAAATTGATAAGGTTACAAAGTGTCCCTCCATGCCAAGCCTTTTCTTCATAGGAGGTGGAGAGAGTGAAGCTGAAGATGTGGCTGAGGAAGCTTATGCTGAAGAAGAAGTAAAAGGAGAAGAAAAAGACGGGGAGGAGGAGGTCAGTGGGCAAGAGCTGTTTACTAAAGCCGAGACTTTTATTGGGAACTTCTACAAGCAGTTGAAGATGCAGAGAGAGGATTCGTGGAAGAGGATTCATGGGTTCTATCAGAAGGCTTTTTGAGTTTTGAGCATTAATGCTATATCATAATATTTTGCCATTCTAGGCTATACCATTGGTTTTAGGGTAATCATGATTGGGTAGAGGAGAACCACATTATTCTTTCATGGTTCCTACTTTCACTTTTTTGTACAAAATATTTTGGTTGCTACTGATAGTGGTCATGCTTGTTTTCCGTTTTTTCTTCATATATCATTCCTGTTGATATAACAGGTGATTGGTCTGGCCACACTGCATAAAGTTTGAGATAGAAGTTCCATGGAATATATTAATTGGTTTGGGTATTGACGATTTGAGATATCAATATATATACATGGCTTATGTTATTTCTTCTTGGATCTGCACAATGAAAAATTTTCAATTTGATGTATGCTTTAGAATGATTTTCTAAGAAAATGTCATGGTCCATGGATTATTAATGCATCATGAGGCAATTATTTAGTGCTAGAAACTTTAGTAGTTTGTCAGAATTGTTTTTTACCAGAATGGGCTATCAACTTTTGGATTCCATTTTGGACAAAAGAATATGAATCCATTCAGGATTGTTGTCTTTCAAACACAGATCCCTCGATCCTAACTCTATTTAACTAGAGTAACTTCTAAGACATGTCCACACCTTTTATTGAAACAGTCTGTGTTCTGTCCTCTCCGGGAAAGATCATAGACAGGCTCCTACACAGAGAAGGCTACATAGAGGATTCTCAATGATACTTTTTTGGTGCTTTGCAGAACTCTTTTTTATGCACAAAGCCTAAATTTATTAGAGGATTCTCAATGATACTTTTTTGGTGCTTTGCAGAACTCTTTTTTATGCACAAAGTCTAAAAAAGTATTGAGGCTCTATGTGGATCATGTAAGAATAATGGTTAAATTATTAAACTCATAATGGCCTAATAGATAGAGCTTAATCTTTTGTGATAATGATACTTTATCATGGTATTAAAGCAAGTGATCTACTTATTAAGGGAAAATTTGGGTACACATGTGTGGGGTGTTAGAATAATGATTAAATTCTTCATGAGATATTCATGAAATCCTGGACTCGAACTCTTGCCAGCACCTTGAGGTCACTTCTAAAGAATTCCTCCTTGTAATAACCCTATGTATGGGATTGGGAGACTGCACATGCCTAAGGAAATAGTTAGATACTTGAAAATATTTGGATACCTTTGTTTATATTAAAAAAATATAATTAAATTCATTATTTCCGAATAGTTTAAGTTTTTGAGACAAAAAGTAATTTATCATATCACACATGATTTTTCAGTCCTAATATCTTCTGAATTGGCTGATGAGCAATTTAGCCTATAATTTTTCACCCTCCTGTAACAAAGTCTATTGCTATTGCCTCCTTAGGTTGGTCCTAACATTTTGGCATATGCTATGTCAATAGTGCAGCAAATATTGGTCAAGAGATTCGATTGTTCCCCCTTATACAGGTTGGATGCATGTATAGGTAACTGAGCTTGATGTTACTATCTGGTTGCTGTCAAAATATGGTGTCATGACATCACGAAGGCAGCCTTCATAACTTTGGTGTCATGTAAAAATCCCTAGTGCACCAATAAAGAAGCATCCTCCAACAAAACAAGATTAACTTCTATAACATTACCAATATGTTATTATTAATTGTTTCAATATTAATCAATATGCTGAAGTTTTAACTGCCAAATCCACTTGTGTCTATATCTGTTCACTACTCTAGCTGAAGGCCATACAGGACAATAGAATTAATCAACAGGAGAGATATGAACATATAAAATCCATTTAATTTGTACCACCTCCCATGCCATAGTGTGTTGATGATGGAGAAGTCCACTGCATTTTAATTGGAGATTGAACTTTTAGCCACCCATATTTCTGGTTTTTCTTTTTCTATTGGCTTATTTGTCATTGATGGGTCAACTTAGATTTTTTAGAAACTAGTTGTGAACAAATCACTAATGGATAGGAGCTTGGTATGGAGTAAGTTTTAAATTTAAATATTTAAAGCCAACAACTTGATGTTAGGTTATAACTCAACTCACTTGAAAAAGTAATTATGGCATGCATAATGCATCTATTATGATCACATATTGCAATTCCTTATTTTTTTTTTTTTTATAGGATTTCATTAAGAGCATTTATTAATATATTATTTTAGAAATTTTTTTTTATAAATTATAAAAAAGTGATTGATTTTTTTGACAATTTTTTCAAATTTTTAATTTTTTTTTCTAAAATAGATATTTAATAAGTTAACTAACCCTTTTTAATATATAAAAGAATTTTTATAAATAATTTCCCTTGAAAAGTTAAAAAAAAAAGTTGTTTCAAGATTCACATATAGTTGATGACAACCAAAAAATTCTAAAGTGCATTTTTTCCTTTCTATCAAATAGATTGCTAAAATAATCTTTAAAAACTTGACGGCATGTCTTATCTCTCTAAAGAAAGGTGCTCCACGTACGGTTCCACCTGCTCTTGGTGCTATGCGTGGGGTCAGTTTCCTGGAATGTTCTCGCTATATTAATTTCTTGTCCAAGATTTTTCTTATTATTGTATGTTTTACCTTTTTGCCATAAAGTTGAATCCCTTTTCCTCTTTTAATCTTTGTGGTGTGTGAGCATGTCCATGATAAGGAATAGGAACATTCTTTCCTTTCTTTCAAACTTCAAATTCCTTTTGTGTTTGTCTGTGGCCTTTTGAGGGGTCCATGAAGAGGCTGCTTGCATAGAGCCTCATCTTACTTTTGATTTTCTTATCGGTTTATCATATACAGACAGAATGGAACCCAACCTTCAAATCATTTCCATGGTATTGGCCTAAACCTTTGAGAGATTTGATGTATATAATAAATCAGAGTAACATGTCAAACCGTTGTGTCGGCATGCTTAGTGTGAATTGTCTTAGTCCCAACTGTTAGCCCCCGGATATGTACCAATAATGATAACTACACTAATCTGTCTCTCTCTCTGATGCAAATATCTTACTGACTTCAAGACGTATCACTTTTAAAAATAATAATGAAGTATTATATTATGTCCATGGCTTTGGAAATTATATTGTGCTTGTTTTTTTTTACCTTGCTTAAAAATATTGACAATCAACCTAAGGTTCAAATTCACACTCAACTTAAATTGACTGAACAATCAACAAACCCTTATCAGAATCTTTTAGAATTGAATGCATGATCCATTTTCCATTTTGGAAGGATTTGCGCAAGAGATTACCTCATCTAGCTACCTAACATGAAAGACTCATCCTTTGAGATTTGAGACCAAACCATGTCATATTTAGGCTAAACATGGCAAATTCTGAGTTTGGAGTTGTTCAATAATGTATATTGACATATTTCAAGATAACTACCATTTGACAGAAACAAAGACCCATTATTATGCTTCTCTGGTTCATCCAACATATTATGCACAAGTTGTGCAAAGCATTTAGCAGCACAACTTAGTAGTTAGGAGTATGGCCTTGTTGCATGGAAGTATATATGTTGTATTACTGTCTTATATTAACAACCTAGACAATTATGTAGGAAAACCCTCTATTATTTTCTTTTACTTACCCAAGTAGGATGTAGCCTGTTAAGTATGTGTTTAACATGTATTTGGTAAGGCTTATGTTTTGGCAGCTATTTAGTTAAAGTCATTTTCGTCCTCAGATTTAAACAAATAAGCTACCTAAACATAAGTTAACCAACTGTGTCTTTTAACTATAATGGATAGATTGTTCTTTTTTTTTTAATTTTTTTGTGGGTAAAGATGGATAGATTGTATTGGAACTTCATAAAGGGTAATCTGGCTATTATGTATTTTCACTTGTATTTATAGGTCTAAGTATGGTTCATGACTAGATTGACCTAACTTACAGATATGTACCCAACTGTGCAGAAATGGACATAAACAAAGTTGTTGTAAAAGACACCTTAACTACCAATAATTGCATTCATAGCTCAAGTGTGGGATAAGTTGAGTTGATGCCAGCTTTGTTTGTGAAACAATGCTAAAAATAAATTAATAAAGTAATGACTAAAGTAATGACTACCCATTCTGACAAGTAAATGTTGCCAAATGTATCCTAAATGAAATTGTTTTTCATTGGCCCAAATCGTCTTCTATACAGTAAGTAAATAGCTGTGAGCTTATTCAAGTTTGGGCTTACAAACTAAGAAATCTGTGCAGTGGGCTTGTGTTTAGGCCACAATGAGTTGGGAAGGATTTGGAAACTCTTTTGTTCATCATTTGCCACAACTTAATAAAAAAAGAATAAAAAAATGAAATAATATATATATGTATATAAAATATAATAGAATAAAAAAATAAAAAAAAGAAGTGTAAGGCATAGAGTGCATTTTAAAATTAAGTAATTAAAAAAAAAAAAAACTGTTTTACACAAAATTTAGTCGAAGTATGTAAAAATTCTGGTGCTCTAAAATAAGGGGCAGCGTTAGCAAGAAAGGAAAAAAAAAAAAGATATAATTTTTTTAATATATATTTTTACCCTCTAAAATAAAATAAAAATTGAACACCTGACTTAAATCTCTTTTAAGTACAACTAAAATAAGTTTGAATATAACTTTCTTAACAATCTATTCTCGCAAATAAAGTTACAATTAAATTATACATTTGACCAAATCTGTGAGTATAGTAGTTGATTTTGAACGTTTGTTATTTGTTATTTGTTAAGTGGGGATTGGGGGCATAGCCAGTCGCTAAGTCAGTTAGTAGTTAGCAAATGTTAACATTAAAAGACAATTAAAAAATTAGACAAGGGGTGATTTTTAAAAAATTAGACAAAGAATTTGGGATAGGGGAGTGATTGAGTGAAGAGAAAAACAAATGTTAAGACAACATAAAATTTCTTAATACAATTACAAAGACTAATAGCTGTCAAAGTTGAGTTGAATTGTTAAATAAAAGAATTGTATTAAAACATAAACTAATTGATAAAAATATGCTAAGTAACAATAATTATAGTTCACTCGAAAACAATAATTAACATTTTTATTATATTTTTTATTTAGAGATAAAAATTATACTTTAGCTTAATCTAAATGTATGTGTGTGAAACTCCTTCTTAGAGAATTGAACTTCTGACCCTTGCTTCCACATGACCTCACAAAAACTCGTTCTAGTCAAGTGGCTATCAATCCAAAGATGCATGGTGGTATTGTATCTAGAAACAATAGAATATTTTCAAGATTTAATCTTAGCAACCATAATTAGTATGTTTATTTTTTTAAAAGATATAATATACCAAATGAAACTATAATTTATGTTTTATTCTCTTCATAGTACTGTGGTCAAATTTGAAACCGCAAGATTCATCTCCTACATTCATCTTCTTATTGACCCCTTTGAAAAAAATCCTAAAGTCACCACTATCTAAAATTGTAATAGTTTGGGGATGCTATGGGAGATTGGTTGTTAGGCCATCTTTGTTGCAAGAAGTCATTGACAGAGACAGTGGAACCCATGACTTAAATCCCTTATACCAAATAAGCACGTGAGAACTAAAAATGTGAAAATTATCTTCTTCTTTTTTGAAGCTGAATGAATCAAGCGATAGAAAACGAAGCACTAACAACCAATAGACCAATGAATAGACTACTTAAATAAACGAATGATTCAGCATAAGCTACCAAAATTATTCAACTATCCAGCTCAAGTTGCTCTATTCAATATGGTCGAATATATTGGAACTAGCATAAATTAAACAAAATATATACTGTATATGATGACAGACACAGTCAACAGTAAGTACCAGAAAAACAAAACTGCAAAGCCTATGAAAAGTTAAGGCACTTCAACTATAGATGCTAGAGTCTCTGAAAGAAAAAATTTCTGATTGATCAGGATGGGGAAGGAATCCAGCAGATTAGTGCTTGGTGCAACTTCAGTAGTATTATTGCTTGTTATCTTCTTGCTTTATGCTGCATATTTTACATCCGATGTTAACCCATTTGATTCATGTAATACCTTTTTTTTATGTTCGCTTTTCATGAGTAATTATAAGTATTTGGCACTTTGCTGTTTTGGTTTTAACATCTTCTTCTTCCTCTCCCCACAATTGACTATGCTAATTTGAGTTGTCTGATAATGCAGGGATGGACCATCTATCAAATTGGAATGGTAGTCCCTACAGAAGAAAGGTTGATAAAGGCGTAGAAGTTGTTGAACCTCTAGAATTTACTATGAGAAGATTAGTGAGAGGTTACCTTCTTTATCTTTAGCTTTTTATGATTTGCTACTCAACTTACTTTCAAATTACAACATAAGCTATTATCTGTACAAGTACCAATACACCCAATAAAACTACAAGATTGCCCTTTAATTTTCTAATTCATGTAAACTGAAAAGTCCTATTTTTGCATACAGGTGAAGATCGAGTTCAGCTTGAAACTACTGGTTTTTCTTGCCACTCTGACCTTCACTCAGAAGAATGTGTCGCAAAAAAACCAGTTATAAACTTATAATTGACAACAATGTATTAAATGCTTACCTACAATCCTTTCAAGTCCAAGTTAATCACACGGTTAGACCATATGCTAGGAAAGAGGATGAGACGGCTATGGAACAAGTCTCACCTGTGCAAATACTTAATGGAAATGCTAGCTTACCTGCTTGTCAATTCACTCATGATGTCCCAGCTGTTGTGTTCTCCTCTGGTGGCTTCACAGGCAACCTATTTCATGAGTTTAATGAGCTCATCATCCCCTTATTCATCACATGTTACCACTTTAAATCCCACCTACAATTTGTCATCACTGATTTTAAGCCTTGGTGGGTCAGAAAATACAATCAGATTCTAACCCACTTGTCAAAATTTGAGGTGATAAATGCAGCAAAAGATGGAGGTGTTCACTGCTTTCCTGGAGCAGTTATAGGGTTAAAGTACCATGACAATCTAGCCTTAAGTCCTACAGAAATTCCTGGAGGGTATTCCATGTTTGACTTCAAGCATTTCCTAAGAGAAACATATAACCTGAAGATAAAGAATGTTTCTGATATAGAAAAGCCAAAGCTACTTCTCATATCTCGTCCTAAAACAAGAAAGTTTATGAATGAAGATGAAATGGTGGATATGATGGAGGAACTTGGTTTTGAAGTTGTTGTGGCAACACCTAACAGGATGTCAAACTTGGACAAGTTTGCAGAGGTACTCAACTCGTGTAGTGTCATGGTTGGAGCTCATGGTGCTGGAGTTACAAATACTGTGTTCTTGCCTGCTGGGGCAGTAATGGTCCAAGTGGTGCCACTGGGGTTGGATTGGGCTTCAACAGCTTACTTTGGTGGGCCAGCAAAAGAGATGGGGATGCATTATTTGGAGTACAAGATTGAGCCAACGGAGAGTTCGCTTTTCAGCGAGTATGGTCCAGACCACCCAGTAATTTCTGATCCCATGTCTATATTCTTGAAGGACTACAGTGCTGCAAGAGCTACATATGTTGACGGGCAGAACCTGATGATAAACTTGGTAAGGTTTAGGGAGACCCTTGAGAAAGCAATGAAGTTTCTTGGACACTAAATTACTTTATTGTGGGATAATAGATTTGGGGTATATGTCATTATCCTGTGAAGTAAGAGCAAAAAAATGCATATAGATTTTTTTTTTTTTTTTGGTCTTGTATAGATTCATTCAATCATGTTTTTGACATATTGTTTGAGAAACAAGGGAATCCATGAAAGTTTATTTTTAATGCTTTAAAACTTCCAAAATAAAACGTAATGCATTTATTTCATTGATTGAACAACGTCATACATTTAAACCATTTAAGTACTGATCTGATCAGACACAGTTATTATGGAATCACGGTAATATCAACAAATTTAGCTCTAGATAAAGATGCAAAACCGTGTGTAGCTGTGCAAAAGAATGATTAACCTTTTCAATATAACTATGTTTTAAGTATACAAGGCTCATATGATGCATATAAAGTACCTTAATCAGTATAGGGAACAATGAGAGTGGGTGATACATAAAGAATACAAGCAGCTTTAGCAATTAAAGACAGCAAGCAATCAACTGGGTTGCATACAACGAGTGGCTGATACATACGGAACTTTAACTTTATACTGTAAATGTTAATGTTAATTGTTAAACTGTTAAATAGGTACATTTTAGTTAAAGATCTACTGGCCCAAACTAATCATGCCCAAGCAATCAGGTGAAGATAATTCATTTAAACCCTACATCACATGGGTCTACTTGCAAGACCATAAAGTATTCCGTGTATTTTAGCTGTAGCCATTATCCTAACCATTCTTACTGTTCTTCACTGATATTCTTCTAAACTAAACCTACCAATTCTAACTGTTCTTCACTGATATGTTTCTAAAAAAGGAGCACCATCATAGATAATTAGATTCTTGTAAGGCACGGATAATCCAGGAAGCTGCAGAATTTTGTGCTTCCTTTACTCTGGACTTTTCATCTCCCTCTATATATAAAACACCATCTACTGTTGGTATTTGAACTGATGAAACATATTTCTTGTCATGTGGTGGACCCTCATCCTTCTCAAGGCTGCAAGTTATAGCAGAAGTACATTTAGATTCAATATCTTACGATGTAGATATGAAAGTGAGAATTTGAAAAAACAGTGAATATTTCAAACAGTGAATACTTGAGAAGAAGAAAGGCATGAAAATTTTATATCCAACATAGGTGGTGGTTTGACAGTACACACATGGAGGAGATAAAAAAAAAAAAAAAAAGTTTCATTGCAAGATTAAAAACTGCAATGAATGAGTGCCCACAAGCCAATAGAACAAACTACAAAACCTAATAGTTTATGTTCATTTGACATGCCATAGAGATCAGTATTCCTGGTTCCAGTCATTGTGAACCCAGTAATCTAGCTCTTCAAAACATTCCATGCCATCCTTATGAAATTCTAAATCATAAACTATGGGAGAGAGAGGAGGGAAGAAGGGGAAGAGAGAATACAGAAGGCTTAATTGCGGTTCACTCACAAAACTAACAGGCTCATCATCAAATAATTCAGAACCCACACACACATATACTCTCTATTGCTTCACTGCTCATAATAAAGAAGCTCATACCTGTAAATAGGCTTAGGCCATTTTTTCTTGCCACAAAGCTCATGTAACTTCTGCTTTGCTCCATCAATCTCAAATGACTTATTGAGCCCAAAAGAAAAATCTAACCTCCCAAAGTTAGTGGGCATAGATTCCGATAACTTGAGTAAAGCTTGCTTTGCTGCATTAAGCTTTGCAGTTTCTTTCTTCTCAGAAGAACCTGAGGCAATAAACTTACCATCAACATATACAGTCGCAACATTCTTTTCCCCATTCTTCCAATATTTAATGTCAACTTGCTTCCCTTGCTTTTGACACAACTCAAACAACATCGTGACAGGCTGTGGTTGTTTTTGCAAGTCTTCAAGTGTGACAATAGGTTCCAAGAGAGCCCTAAAGATCTTCAAATATAAAACAACCAAAGATGAATTCTATATAAACATAGAGATAGACACTAAAAGTCCAAAACAAGAAAATAAAAAAGACAAATAATTTCTGCCAAATAAGAAAATATGAGTTAAAGTACACACCACCCATAATTGTTGCAGGTCGAGATTGAGATCAACATATATAGCTGCTGCCACAGACTCTACAATGTCAGCAAGAATCTTTGGGGCTTTTACTAATCCACCATATACAACTGTATCGTCCTCCTGACTGACTGCATCAGCAAACTCTTTAATCTATAGAAATAACACAAAACCATTTGAATAGAACAAATCAAGAACCAATCTTCGCTCAAATTCTAAACAAATTTTAACCAAAAATAAATCCAAAAAATATGGATCCTCATCAGAAAATTCACTTATAAACTCTTAAAGAGTCGTACACACTATTTATTCACATTCAAAGGGTGCCTTCAATTCATTGCTTTTTTATTAGAAAAATATAAGCATCCACTGTCATAGTCATAAAACATTTAGTTATTTACACCAAACGAATAAGAGACAATATCTGTCAGCATTCCCCAAAAAAAAAAAAAAAAAAACACTTTGCTTAAGACAAATTCTGCCATAAAAAAAGCTCACTAAAAACTCATTACTCAAAACCTAAAATTTCTAGTGATAACAAAGAAAAGGTCACAAGAAGTTTACAAACACAAGCATCCTCTCCCACATCTAGAAAATTGTTTAATTGAATACGTATAGTTTATTAAATAACACTTCACATACAAAAAACTGCAATTCCATCCTGATTTTTTTTTTTTTTTTTTTTTTTTAAGTATTGATTGTGTAATTCCATCATTTTGCTCATAAATTTATTCTACAATGCCTCAATCTTTCAATGTGCCACTTTTTAAATACTATGCAACTTAAATGACATGTGAATAAATTGAAAGGGGAGACTGGTACTTATTAAAATTTTTTTTAAGCCAATGACCTCTAGCTCAAGTTGCACTTCCTTCTCCCACAAAAATTGTATTTTTTTTTTTTTCAAATAAAATTTAAACATATGAAAGGTATGCTGATGTGGCTTGTTGTGATTGGTACATACATACACACACAAAATTTATCTCTCTCTCTCTCTCTCTCTAGCCTTCTATTTATTTATTTATTTTTTTTTCAGTTAAAGTAAAAAATGTAGCATTAACCAATAAATTTAACCATTGTAGTAGACAATAAATTCATAATAACGTACGAAAAATAATTAATCTTAATAAAAAAAAATAAAAGATAATATAAACAAACTAATAAAGAAATAAGCTATAAAAAGAAAAAAAAAAAAAAACAAAGAAAAGTTGGTTTTGACCTTATCATGAAGAGGGGCGGCATGGTGTCTGATAAAGCGGTGGAGGCCGTGGCGGACGGCGACGCGGGCGAGTTTCTCGGTGCTGATATTGGCGGCGCGTAGAGACGAGAGCTGTCCAGGCTCGAGGTTAGGGTAAGCCAAGAAGACGTAATTGCTGAGAGCGAGCCCAAGCACGGCGTCGCCGACGAACTCGAGGCGCTGGTAGGACTTGAACGACTCGCCGTTGTTGTAGGAAGAGTGAGTGAGTGCTTCTTGAAGTAGCGACTTGTCTTTGAACCTGTAGGAGAGGATTTCTTCCACGGATCTTATGGAAGATGCCATGTCATCAGCAGCACCACCAGATGTGGATGGCGGTGAAGAGGAAGAGGAGGAGGGGGAGGAGGAGGAGGAGGAGGAGGAGAGTGAGGTGGCAGTGGCGGTGGGGATTGTATAGAGGAAAGGTGAGACGGAGGGCATAGGGAGATTGTAGAGATCGGTGCACCAGTGTGTGAGGATATCTAGCTGAGGATCCAAATCCATTGCGTTCATCGTTATTGGCTTTTTGGTTTTGCTTTTTGGGCTTTGGGAGTGAAGAGGTTTTACTTTTATATGGAAAAGGGAATCTCTTTAGCTGTTATATATATCTATAGTTTCTACTTTCTAGAATTTCAGGAGCCTTAGCTGAGTTAAGGAAAGTTTATAGGATTAAAAGCGCGTGATATAGACGCGCGTTTTGTTGCGTGAGGTGGTGATTTTTTTAAATAATTTACTCAGGTTTGGGGTTTGGTTTGGTCAAGGATGTCAGAACACAGGACATGATCCCATAATCATGGTTGTTGTTCAGTAAGTTGTTGAGTCTGATACAACACAATTCCTTGGCTGTTACAATCTAGTACAATTCTTTCTTTCGCGGTTTTGTAATATGACTCTCCTAAAAATTTTGAACGTTTGAAAATTATGATCGCAGGAAATATGACTTCCAGGGGATTTGAAAAATATTAGCTATTGTAAAATTTGAAAGGGAAACACGTCTATGGCTTTAAAAATAAGAAATGTTTTGTCCATAATTTTTCACAACTAATCATTTAATCATAAATGATTAATTGTTAATGGTTATTATTGTTAAGACAAAAAAGTAATTTCAGTAGTAGATTCAAATTTAAATTAATAACAACTAACTACTTATAATTTGGATTCTCAAAAAAAAAAACTACTTATAATTTGTTGTGAAAATATTATCGATAAAATGTTTCTCTTTAAAAATATAGTGACTTTAGGAATTGATAAAAAAAAGAAAGAAAAAAAAAAAAGAAGGATTATAGACAGAATTTAAATGGAATAGAAAAAAGGTAAAGAATTTATTATAAATAATAGGCTAAATTCCACAAACCTATCCTGAGGTTTGTGATAATACCCATTAGGTCCAAAACATTCTAAAACCTACTAATAACCCTCGAGTTAGGGACAAAATTGTCTTTTGAAGACTAAATTGGTAGGTTTTAGAATGTTTTGGACCTAATGGATATTATCACAAACCTCAGCTCAGAGTAGGTTTGTGAAATTTACCCTAAACAATATTTCAAAAAACACATTGGAAAAAATTAGAAAAGTAAATTTAACTCTCCAATTTAGTAAGAAAATGCTTAACATTCTCTAATCCCTTATTGAGTTTTGGATTTATTTGAAGAATTAAAAATATGCCATTTAAAAACAATATTCAAATTGCCAATATGTTATTTTAAATAATTTACCCAACAAATTAGTGCAATATTGATGGTGCAATTGCTAAATATTTTAGCTATTGATGTACAATAAACTACTATCTAGTATCTATGGCAATTTACTATAGCTTAAGGTTTTTTTTTTTTTTTTTTTTGGGGGGGGGGGGGGGGGGTGGTGTGGGGGGATAAAACTATAGCTTAAGTTCGATAATAAATAATTCTTTTTTATTCTATCTTCAAATTAAAAAACATTTCTTACTTTTCACTCTCTCTTTTTTCTTTCTTACGTCTCCTCTCTCTCATTTCTTTTTTCTTTTCCTTTTTTTTTTTTCTTCACCTCTCTCTCTCTGTTCTTTCTTTTTTCTTTCTTTCTCTCTTTTCTCTCCTCTTTTGTCTATCTCTCCATCTATGTGGGTTTGGTGGTAGTGGTTGATTTTAAGTGTGGTTTTGTGAATTTTAGCTATGGTGGTGGTGGTGATTTATTTTGGTTGTGACTGAATTTTATGAGTTTGGTTGTGAGTTTGGTAGTGGTGATTGATTTTGCCATTTTGGGTGTGGGTTTCTTAGATTTTAGCCGTGGTAGTGATGTACCATCACTATGAATGCTCTAAGAGTGTGTTTGGATATCGCTTATTTTGCTAAAAATTGAAAATATAGTAGCAAAATAATTTTTAAATGTATAAATAGTACTGTGGAACCCATTTTTAGTGAATATTTTAGTAAAAAAGAGATTTGTGGATCTAGTAAACAGTGCATAAGACTTACTGAAAGCATGTTTCAACGCTGAAACAAGCTTTAAAAAAAAAAAAAAAAAAAAAAAAAGTGCAGGCGGGCAGATAGTGCTTTTCAGCACTATCTAAAAGCACACTAAGTACTTTTTAAGTGTTGTCCATTCATTACTTCATATATTGATATCTAAGAACGTTTTTGCAAATGTTTTTCATAACTTGTTAAGATCACAAGTTCTGATTGATGTATAATCTTTTTCACATAAACCAGCTATTACCACTACCTTTTTATTTTATAGCAATCATGACATATAAACATGTCACCTCAGAGAGAGAGAGAGAGAGAGATGTAAATAGTTACTTATTTCTCACAAGGGAAAAGCAATTGCAAAAATCTCAATAAACTTAATGGAATGAAACATTCTTGCTCCAAGTTGTCCAACCCCTTGAATTATTTTGTTCGGGGTGAAGGAGAATGGCAGGAAAGGCTAATACGCTGACAAGCAGGTTGGGAGATATAAATGACAAGGCCTTTGTAGAGTTTATAATCCACAACCCAACCAGCAGAACTTTGTTAAGAGAGACTGTATGTCTTGCTTATAAATTAACAGCCGAATTCTTGTTTCCGAAACATTCATTAAGAACTATGTAGAAGATAATCAAATCGGATTCTGTTTCTGAATGCAGAAACACTGACCACCTTTTTTTTTTTCTTAAAGGTAACAAGAAAGATAAACATATTTACTCATTATCCCCGTGTCTAAGACAAAAGGTGTTACCATGTCCATTCAAAACATGATAATTGCATTTGGGTTCACAATCATAGCTACAAATAAAGCTCAATTGAAAATCATACAAGGCTAAAAACCAACCTTCTCCACAAGACTCTCAAGAAAATTTTACAAAATAACAAAACCTACTTTAGGAATGAAATCAGTGAGAGGGGGGTGGGTGGACTTACACGGAGGCAACTACTGAAGGTAGCATCTCTTAACATGTCCGGAAGGCAACTTCTTAATGCATCACAAGCCCTGCAACATAAATATCAAAGAACATTTCCCTTAGAGAAAAATAAATTGAGAAAGAAGAAATCTATGCAGGAGAAGGATGTGGCAGCATAATTTGAGAACTGGAATTGCAATCTATTTAACCAACCTTGGAGCATCAGACAAACGAAGATAGCATCGAATAATATGTTTCAAAAGATGGGACAAGGGTTGTTCAGCAAGGGCTGCAGCCATGTTCCCCAAAACTCTACCTACAGCTATAAACCATGCCAATGTGGTACAGATATAATCCAAGCCCACATCATCCAACAGAATTTTTTGAACTATAAATATTGCAACCTACCATCAAAAAACCTTTGTCAGACATTTAAGAACCTTAAAATATGATAACAGGTACTTTGAACATGGCCTTGTTAATTAGGCAAAAGATGACAAGATGACAAGTTGAATGACTGAAATGTTGATGAGCAAGAAATGTGTGTCCATTTCTGGCAAATATTTCATCACTTAAAAAGTTTCATAGGTAATCCTAAACCTGTGCCTCCCATGCAGCTTTGCAGCAACACCCATTAGAGACAAGGTTAATGTAGAAATAATAACTTCAAATGAAAAAAAAACAAAAACAAAAACAAAAAAGGGAACACATTTTGGGTTTCATTGATTTTCAATATGTTGTATGTACAATACTGATCTGATCAGACTAAAATATTATGGAATCACAATAATATCAACAATTTAGCTCTTGATAAATATGCAAAACTGTGTGCAGCTGTCCAAAATATAAATAAGAAAAAAGCCCCTCCAATCCATGTATTTTAGCTGTAGCCATTAACCTAACCATTCTTACTGTTCTTCACTGATATTCTTCTAAATTAAACCTAACCATCCTAACTGTTCTTCACTGATATTCTTCTAAAAAAGGAGCCGTATCATAGATAATTAGATTCTTGTAAGGCACGGATAATCAAGGAAGCTGCAGAATTTTGTGCTTCCTTTACTCTTGACTTTTCATCTCCCACTATATATAAAACACCATCTACTGTTGGTATTTGAACTGATGAAACATATTTCTTGTCATGTGGTGGACCCTCATCCTTCTCAAGGCTGCAAGTTATAGCAAAAGTACCACTTAGATTCAATATTTTATGATACAGATATGAAAGTGAGAATTTGAAAAAACAGTGAATACTTGAGAAGAAGGTGGTGATTTGACAGTACATGCATGGAGGAGATTTAAAAAAAGCATTTCATTGCAAAATTAAACACTGCAATGAAGGTGTGAGTGCCCACGAGCCAATAGAACAAACTGCAAAGCCTACTAGTTTATATTCATTTGACATGTCATAGAGATCAGTATTCCTGGTTCCAGTCATTGTAAACCCAGTAATCTAGCTCTTCAAAACATTCCATACCATCCTCATGAAATTCTAAATCATAAACTATGGGAGAGAGAGGAGGGAGGGAGGGGGAGAGAGAATACAGAAGGCTTAATTGTGGTTCAACTCACAAAATTAACAGGCTCATCATCAAATAATTCAGAACACACTCACACACACTGCAGGCACACACACAAATATATATATACTCTCTAATTCGTCACCTGCTCATAATAAAGAAGCTCATACCTGTAAATAGGCTTAGGCCACTTTTTCTTGCCACAAAGCTCATTTAACTTTTGCTTTGCTCCATCGATCTCAAATGACTTATTGAGCCCAAAAGAAAAATCTAACCTCCCAACGTTAGTGGGCATAGATTCCGATAACTTGAGCAAAGCTTGCCTTGCTGCATTAAGCTTTGCAGTTTCCTTCTTCTCAGAAGAACCTAAGGCAATAAACTTACCGTCAACATATACAGTCGCCACATTCTTTGCCCCAGTCCTCCTATACTTAATGTCAACTTGCTTCCCTTGCTTCTGACACAACTCAAACAACATTGTGACAGGCTGTGGTTGTTGTTGCAAGTCTTCAAGTGTGACAATAGGTTCCAAGAGAGCCCTAAAGATCTTCAAATATAAAACAACCAAAGATGAATTCTATATCAACATAGAGATAGACACTAAAAGTCCAAAACAAGATAATAAAAAAGACAAATCATTTTTGACAAATAAGAAAAGATAAGTTAAATACACACCACCCATAATTGTTGTAGGTCAAGATTGAGATCAACATATATAGCTGCTGCCACAGACTCCACAATGTCAGCAAGAATCTTTGGGGCTTTTACTGATCCGCCATATACAACTGTATCGTCCTCCTGACTGACCGCATCAGCAAACTCTTTAACCTATAGAAATAACACAAAACCATTTACATAGAACAAATCAAGAACCAATCTTTGCTCAAAATCTAAACAAATTTGAACCAAAATTAAATCCAAAATATACGGATCCTCATCAGAAAATTCACTTAAAAACTCTTAAAGAGTCATACACAGTGTTTATTCACATTCAAAGGATGCCTTCAGTTCATTGCTTTTTTATTAGAAAAATATAAGCATCCACTGCCATAGTCATAAAATATTTAGTTATTTGCACCAAACAAATAAGAGACAATATCTGTCATGATTCCAAAAAAATACACTTTCCTTAAGACAAATTCCGCCATAAAAAAAGCTCACTAAAAACTCATTACTCAAAACCTAAAATTTCTAGTGACAAAGAAGACAAAAAGTTTACGAACACAACCATCCTCTCCCACATCTAGAAAATTGTTTAATCGAATACATATAGTTTAAAATACACTTTCCTCATATCCCTGCCTTCAAAATTTACAATTCCATCCTAAATTTTTTTTTATAATTGTATTGATTGTGTACTTCCATCATTTTGCTCATAAATTTATTCTACAACGCCTCAATATTTCAATGTGCCACTTTTTAAACTACGTGTGGATAACTGGAAACAGGAGACTGGTACTTTTTTAAATTTTTTCAAAGCCAATGACCTCTAGCTCAAGTTGCACTTCCTTCTCCCACAAAAATTAGTATAGTTTTTTTATTTTTTATTTCCCAAATAAAATTGAATCAATAAATCTAGAAAGACAATTTTTGTTTTTCACAATTGCTGATGTGGCTTCTTGTGATTGGTTGTATAATAGAATGATGTTAGTGGTAGATTCATGTGAAAGCAGAGTTACTCCAATCTCAACTTACCATTTTAATAAATTTTAAAGAAAAAGGTTTTGAAAAAATAAAATTGTCTCTAGCATTGATTTTTAAAAAAAATTTCAACCCGAGGGACTTGAACTTGGACCAAAATTCAAGATCAAAAATTAATACATACATACAAACACATATACAAAATTTCTCTCAGTTAAGTAAAAAAAAACTGTAATATTAAACGCTAGCCAACCAATGACTTTAAGCATTGTAATAGACAATAAATTCGGAATAACATTAACACTACAAAAAGTAACTAATAAATAAATAAATTTAAAAAGAAAAAAAAAAAAAAAGTTAGAAGCTTTGTTTTGACCTTATCATGAAGAGAGGCAGCATTGTGTCTGATATAGCGGTGGAGTCCATGGCGGACGGCGACGCGAGCGAGTTTCTCGGTGCTGATGTTGGCGGCGCGTAGAGACGAGAGCTGTCCAGGCTCGAGGTTAGGGTAAGCCAGGAAGACGTAATTGCTGATAGCGAGCCCGAGCACGGCGTCGCCGACGAACTCGAGGCGCTGGTACGACTCGCCGTTGTTGTAAGAGGAGTGAGTGAGTGCTTCTTTTAGTAGCGACTTGTTTTTGAACCTGTAGGAGAGGATTTCTTCCACGGATCTTATAGAAGATGCCATGTCATCAGAAGCACCACCAGATGTGGACGGTGGTGATGAGGAGGAGGAGGAGGAGGAGGAGGAGGAGGAGGAGAGTGAGGTGGCGGTGGCGGTGGCGGTGGGGATTGTGTAGAGGAAAGGTGAGACAGAGGGCATGGGGAGATTGTAGAGATCGGTGCACCAGTGTGTGAGGATATCTGGCTGAGGATCCAAATCCATTGCGTTCATCGTTATTGGCTTTTTGCTTTTATGGAAAAAGGGACTCTGTATTTCTTTCTTAATTCTTTCTACTTCCTACAATTTCAGGAGTCCTAGCTGAGAGGTATGAATATGAACAGTTATAGGAGGAATAGAATTAACAGCGCGTGGTTAGACGCGCGTTTTGTTGCGTGAGGCGGTGACTCTCTACTTAACTCTTGCAAGAAACAGGCACGTGGCAGAGAGAGAATGTCTGAGACTCGTGCTTTCTTTGAGTTTGAAGTCAAGGACACAGGACATGACATGAAATTGATGTTCAGTGAGTCTCAGACAATTCCTTGGCTGTTATAAATCTGGTACAATTCTTTCTTTCGCGGTTTTGTAATATAACTGTTGTAAAAAATTTGAACATTTAAAAAAATATATGAACATGAGACCAAAAAAAAAAAAATATATATATATAAAAAAAAATTTAAATGCAAAATTGACCCTATAAATTTTACCAAAATTCATTTGGATCCTTTAACTTTATCTTCAATCAATTTAGTCATCTAAGTTTCAAAAGTTTTCAATTTAAGCCTTCCACTAACTTCCACTCTATCGTTAAGTGTATTGTTTCTTTAAGTTTTTTAAATTAAAAAATGCATAAAAACTAATTTAATTATAAAAAACAAAATTAAGAAATCCCAGAAATACAACAAACCCAGCACTAGAATAAACAAAAAATGTCTTTACATTGATTACAACAAAAATTGGCATCCAAATACAAAATTTCAATACACAAATTCATAAAAAAAGTACATCAAACTTGAACAAAAGGATCCAACATCACCCATCAATACCACATACAATTTACAAATTCTTTATTTATTCACCAATGAATCAATTTATCTGGGTTTTACAATTTTGGGGTTCATCTGGTTTTTACAAACAAAATCAGAAATAAGAACATATTTGACTTAAAACTAAACTAAGGTAGTGGTTCTTGGTGTTTCTGAGAAGAATGAAGGTAGGAGTTGGGTGAGACTTTCACGTAGATGGGAAAATTTGTTGGGTTTGATTTTGTTGGTGTGAGGAACTTAAGTCTCAAAAACTCAAGTTTCATGTGGATTTTTTCTTTTACGTCAACTTAGAACTTGAGTCTTTAAGACTCGAGTTTCTTCATTGAACTTGAGCCTCTAAGGCTTAAGATGCTAGTTTACTAAAATATTTCAAAAAATTGTTAACTAAGAAAATAGTTGCTAAAATCATGTTAAATGGAAAACTTCCCTTGGAAATATGACTACTGGGGGAGATTTTAAAAATATAACCATTGAGAATTAATATAGAAATATTAAAAATAAATAAAAATAACAAAGGGAAATTAAAGAAACAATATTTAAATAGGATAGAAAAGAGATAAAATCTATTAGAAAGTGTAATTAAAAAAACACATACAAAATGGAGTAAGTTTAACTCCTGGAAATGCTCTAATCCCTTACCCTATAGAGTCTTACAGTTTTGAATTTATTTGAAGAATGAAAAATATACCATTTAAAAGCTGTATCCAAGTATTTCCCAATTCATTACTTAATTCATATATAAATTGCTAATAATGCTTTTGCAACTCTTTTTCTAAAAATTGTTAAGATCACAAGTTCATTTTATTTTATTTTTTATTTTTATGAATAGAAAAAATGAATAGAGTACAATCTAAGTTAACATTTTTTACCTAAGTGTAACCATAGTAACATCTTGCAAGTTGGTATCTTTCAATTAGTTAAGGTCATAAGTAATGATTGGTGTAAAATCTTTTTCACATAAACAAACTATCAACACTATTTTTTTTTTATTATATACCAATCCCAATATATAAACATTAACATAATTTGATTGGAAAATATGGATGAAATTTGTCTTTTAACATAATTTTAGAAATTATTTAGTTAATAGGCACGTTTTTGAAACTATTGAAACTATTTAGGAAATTAATATCTTTAGTTTTAAAGGCCCAAGTTCCGTGAATAACTTGAGTCTTAGAGATTTGAGAATTGTAATCCACGTAGAACTCAAGCCTTAGAGACTTGAGTTCCGTAAAAATGTTGTCATTGTTCTGCTTCGTTCTTCTTAAGCAACCATCAACACCTATGCCCTACCCACTGCTTGTTCTTTTTAAGCAACCATCAACATCCATGCCCAAAAGATCGAAGTTTAGGGTTTCCGAGAAGGTCGAAGGTAGTGGTTCTTGGGGGTTTTGAGTAGAACTTAGGCAGTGGCTGGGGTGAAGAACAAAGGCAGTGGAACCTGGTGTTTTTGAGAAGAACGAAGGTAGGAGCTAGGTGAGAGGTTCCCAGAGATGGAAAATTTATTAGTTTTGCTAATGTGAGGAGACTCAAGTTCCACGTGAATTTTTTCTTCCACGTCAGCTTAGAACTTGAGTCTCAAACACTCAAAGTTTCTTCACTGAACTCAAGCCTCTAAGGCTCGAAATGCTAGTTTACTAAAATATTTCAAAAATCTGCCAACTAATAATATAGTTGCTAAAATCAGGTTAAATGGAAAATTACCTTGAGAAATACGATTATTGGGGGAGATTTTAATAATATAACCATTAGGAATTAATATAGAAATATTATATATATAAAAAATAAAAATAACGAAGGAAGATTAAAGAAACAACGTTTAAATAGGATAGAAAAGAGCTAGAGAATATATTATAAGGTATAATTAAAAAAACACATACAAAATGGAGCAAGTTTAACTCTCCCGGAAATGCTCTAATCCCTTAACACGTAGTGTCTTAGAGTTTTGGATAGGTAGAATGAATAAGTATTTCCCAATTCATTACTTAATTCATATATTAATTACTAATAATGCTTTCGCAACTCTTTTTCTAAAAATAGTTAAGATCACAGGTTTTTTATTTTATTTTTTTATGAATTAAAAAATAGATAGAAAACAACCTAAGTTAGCGTCTTTCAACTTGCAAGTTGGTGTCTTCCAATTAGTTAAGATCATACGTAATTATTGATGTAAAATCTTTTTCACATAAACCAACTATCAACACTATTTTATTTATTTATTTATTATTATATACCAATCACAATATATAAACATTAAACATGCCACTTCATCGGGATAGAAAGAGATGTACAATAGTTATTTTTATTTCCCATGAGGGAAGAGCAATTGCAAAAAATCTCAATAAACTAAACGGAATGAAGCATTCCTGGTTAGGCCCCTTAAATTATTCTGTTCGGAGTGAAGGAGAATGGCAGCAAAGGCTACGCTGATACCTGACAAGCAGGTAAGGAGATACAAAAGACAAGGTCTTTGTAGAGTTTATAATCCACAACCCAACCAGCAGAACTTTGTTAAGAGAGACTGTATGTCTTGCTTATAAATTAACAGCCGAAATTTTTTTTTTCCACAACATTCATTAAGAACTACATAGAAGATACATAATTTGCTTACAGACTAACAAAGATAATCAAACTGGATTCCGTTTCACTAATTACAAGATAAAAATCGCATAGTTAGAGCATTAAATTAAATTAAAGAGATAAAGGGTTATCAAAAAAGAAAAGAAAAGATAGATTGGCAACTCTCCCTATGCTACCCAATCTGGCGCAGGGATTTAAAAAAAAAAAAAACAAAACATATGAGAAGCCGGACAAAACATTGCATAATGTTTATTAGTTCACCATCATATGATCAAATCCTGCTCCAGCCTGTAGTGAAGGAACCCGGTTTACTCCAACATTGTGAAGCAACTGTTGCAGCCACCTCCTTGTTGTGGGATCTTCCTGGAAGCATAAATGAAAATCATGAAATTGGAAAATAGGCAAACAACAGGGAGAAGTAAAATAAAAATAAACATAAGCAGAATTAAGTGATTTGCTTTTGGTCAAGAAACTAGCAACCAGTCAAATTCTCTCAACTGTTTTGCCATCTATGCTTTTTTCTGAATGCAGGTACACTAACCACCCTTTTTTTTTCTTTAAGGGTAACAAGAAAGATAACATACTTAATCATTGTCCCTGTGTGGAAGACAAAAGGTGTTACCATGTCCATTCAAAACATGATAATTGCGTTTGTGTTCACAATCATAGCTACGAATAAAGCTCAATTGAAAATAATACATACAAGGCTAAAAACTAACCTTCTCCACAAGACTCTCAAGACAACTTCACAAAATAATAAAACCTACTTTAGGGATCAAATCAGTGAGAGGGGGGTGGGGGATGGACTTACACGGAGGCAACCATTGAAGGTAGCATCTCTTAACATGTCCGGAAGGCAACTTCTTAATGCATCACAAGCCCTGCAACATAAAAATCAAAGAACTTTTCCCTTAAAAAAAACTATTGAGAAAGAAGAAATCTACGCAGGAGAAGGATGTGGCAGCATAATTTGAGAACTGGAATTGCAATCTATTTAACCAACCTTGGATTGTCTGACAAACGAAGATAGCATCGAATAATATGTTTCAAAAGACGGGAAGAGGGTTGTTCAGCAAGGGCTGCAACCATGTTCCCCAAAACTCTACCTACAGCAAAAAACCGTTCCGCTGTGGTACAGATATAATCCAAGCCCACATCATCCAACAGAATTTTTTGAACTATAAACGTTGCAACCTGCCATCCAAAAACTTGTCAGACATTTAAGAACCTTAAAATATGATAACAAGTACTTTGGACATGGCCTTGTTAATTAGGCAAAAGATGACAAGATGACAAGTTGAATGACTGACTTAAACAGTTAGAAATGTTGATGAGCAAGAAATATGTGTCCATTTCTGGCATATATTTCATCACTTAAAAGTTTCTAGGTAATCCTAAACCTGTGCCTCCTGTGCAGCTTGGCAGCAACACCCATCAGAGAAAAAGATTAATGTAGAAATAATAAATTAAAATGAAAAGAAAAAAAGGGAACAAATTTTGGTTTTCATTGATTTTCAATATGCCATATGTGCAATATGCCAAGACTGTCAGGAACAAATGAGATGCAGAGTGTTTTTAAACTCTAAAATGCCACCTCATGCTCAAGACTGTCTAGTTAGTGAAGTCTAGAGAAATAAATCAGGAAACTCAACTGTTTTTGATAATTCACTGCCCATTTCCATGGTGCGCAAGCAGAGTGGAATGATTTCTGTTGAGAGGAGGAAACTGATAACTTCTGTATCATCAACCTGGGAAGAGAAAAAGAAAGAGCACTTTAAAAAAAGAGTCAAAGAGTAACAGATATACGAGCAATGGCATAGTAATGCTAGTTACTATGATACACAATATATCAATCTATGTGTGTGCGTGTGTGTTTGTGAGTGAGAGAGAGAGAGAGAGGTACACAAAAAGGGGGAGTATGAGCAAAACTGCAACTAGGTATTATTATGAAACTCCCTCTGTCCCATATTGGTGGTTTTATTTAGAAAATTGTACTTTTTTGGGGAACATCTTAAAATGCATTGCCTTTCAAATAAAAAGTATTCATTTCCAAATCTACACTCATTAATTTAAACTCTAATAAAAAGAGAATTGACTTTTTTAAAGTAAATGATAAGAAAGTTATCAATATTTGTACCCACTGACTTTTCAAAGATGGCTATCTTTTGGGACTACCCAAAATGGAATAGAGAACCAACAATATAGGATAGGGCTAACAATCAATTATATAAAAAACATATCTGAATTTTTTTAGGGCTTAGGGATGAAGAATATCTGAATTAAAATAAATGAAATGGAGCATAATATAGGTTATTCTTTATCAGCTCCACCATAATCACAAGAATCCATCTAAATTGCTTATAGAAAAATCAAATATGTTACCATTTTGTACAGCTGTTTTCTTTGTCTCATTAAATTTTCTCCTAAAATCTACTACAGTCCTGCCCAAGATTAATAAAAACAATGGTTGAATAGTTCCTTTTCTTTTCATCTTTCAATTTGTGGATTAAGCAGAAAATAAATGGATTTCAAACATCAAAGTTACACTAAATTGGCAGTTAAGCGAGCATCCAAGCATTGGATGCAAGAAATTCATCGATATGGGCCAAGGCATACATTACGTTACAATATTTTTTATTTTCAGATATCATATTGCATCACGCCTAAGTACTAGCTAAGAATTGGATGTCAATATTCTATTCAGAATTTAATATCCATTTTAACATGATACAATCATACAACTCCAAGATCACATATCACTATCAACTGAAATAAAACAAGAATGACCATGAGTTCAAACAATTTCAGCAAGCATGAAATACCTTTACTAAGGCACCAATGACACCTAAGCTAGTCAGTCTCAAGTACTCAAATGGCCTTAACTTGCTTGTTGTATTAAGGAAGGGGTAAAGATACAACGGTATATGAGCTGCAAAGGAAAAAAGGGTCAGTTGAAAGAATCATTTCTTGAAACCTGTCCATAAACAATCATAACATTTGACTCTTATGAACCTGCCAGCAGATAATCTTTTTATGAATAAAAGGTCAAAATTTTCTCTATTTCTTTAGTTTTTAAGCAATAATGGTGTACATTATGAATTTACTATAAGCAAAAGGTTCCATGTACAAGATGTTCAAGTTTTGCAATGTTTTGAGCATAGAGGTACATTGGACTTTGTTGGTTCTTTTCTCTTTTTCTCTTCTCTCTCTTTTCTTCTGCTCTTTTTAAAGTTACCGTTCACGGGGACTGTTACACAGCTCTTGAACACCATAAAATTCTCCCTTTTCCTTCTTCCTTACAACCCCAAGTTCAACCCTTTTCTTTTACCTATCAAAACCCTAAATCCCCACTTGCTATCTTTTACCATATAGCCATTAAATAACTCATCAAACCACTTTTCATTTCCTAACACAATCCTATAACCCTTCTTTAACAATTTTAAACCTAGATCTACAAGTTCTCCTAACCCTAATCCCACCACAAACACATCTAAACAAATGCCCCCAATTTGTCCTACGTCAATCAACCATCAAAGCTAAGAGAAGAATGAAACTCAAATATAGAAGTACAATGAGTAAAACCCCAAACCCAACACCACTCAAAAAAGGCATCACCCACTGGACACCAAGCATGATAAAAACTTCACCCCACAAAGCATAAGTAAACTTGCAGTATGGCAATACATGATCCACTGTTTCCCCGCAACACCAACATAAGCAGCACCAGCCTATTAAAGTTAAGGCCTTCTTGATCATATTATCAATAGTGAGAATATATATAACCTTGTAGCAGTCATTCAGTCACAAACCGTTACACCCTAATAATTGGACACATGACCTTGGTGGAAGGAATTTTTTTTATGTAAGTGGAAGAAAGAGACTACTAGCAGAATGGAAGAATCAACTTTTGTTATGGGTTTCATCATAAAAATATTATCTCATAAGACTAACAAGAGAGAAGTTACAGGCCCCAACACCACCCCCTCAAAAAAAAAAAAAAAACCATGGCCCATCCCCCAATCATTTTCCAACCCAACCATCAGCTTAGCTGCACCCCATAATTTAACCATAGTTGATCTCATTTAAGGGTACACCAGATACTACTGGGATTGGTCATTTTGTATGCAACATGTGGAAAATGCAAATGAAGGAACTTCTATATAACACTATTAAAGACTTCCACATAGAAGCAAAACAAATAATTTTGTTCTCACATGTTATGCAATTGCATCAAGAATATAAGACCAGATTGAAGTAGGTAAAAAAGTATTCACATGTTAAAGATATCAATAAATTACCATTGAGGAACAACATCCTTGTGTCAGGGTGAGAGGCTACACACTGTAAGAAAAAAATGAAAAGAACACAAAGCATCAGCATGATCTATATATAAAGATTTACTAATAAACAGCAACAATTGCAATATACATTTTTCGTCTACGAGATTAAGCATGTCCACAGCTAGGGAGGAATGAAAGAAAAAAAAAGGTGGCAAGGCTATCATATCTAAAATACAGAAAACCAAAACATATTTGTCAAAATTCACAGCAATACATGCAGAAGAACTTTACAATTGCACAAGTTGTTCATTGAAGAGGGAGTTTATCATTCTGTAGAATTGTTTGTCAAAATATTAATCATATGGTCTTATGCAATAAGCAACAACAGTTCAACCACCTACAACAATCAGTTACTTCCTCTAACAACTTGTTGGCATAGTCTTCTCGATCCATTTAAGGTGAGGGGTGAGGACCACATTATGTACACTGACATTTAATCAAGTCAAAGGTGCTCCATCATCACAATTGAACAATCCAACTCAAAAATCAGTATTTAAAGCTCATGTTACAATTGTCAGCTCAAAGAAAATGAAAAATAAAGTCCATACAATACTGACAAACCAAAATTAGTGGAAAACATTTTACCTGAAGAAGTGCAAGAGCATTGCAAACTCTATTCGATTGTGCAGGAGTTAGATTTGGTGGTGACAATACAGGGTATATATAAACTATCTCCTGCAAGTAGAAAAAGGCTCAACATCATGGAAAGGACATCATAATCCCGTCAGTAAATCCAATTTTGGATTATTCAACTTCTAGAAAGAAGCAAGCAATATACATAATCACAAGAGCAAATAAATAACTTTGCTTGTTCATTGAAAACATCTATATATAATGACAAAAAATATACACGAAATATGTACAAGCAAAATATATAACGACAACATACATAATGAAATATTTTCATTGATAACAAATTGACATGTTAAATCCTTATTAAAGAGGGAAGAAAAGGGGGGGGGGGGGGGGTGGGGGGGGAACAATTTGAAACACATTTTTACCCACATAAATCTATATATACAACCGCAACTGAAGTGACAATAAAGATTGACCATTTAAATCAACTACCCAACTGCAGTATAATCTTAAAACAATAAACATAGATAATTCAGCCTTAGTCCTCCGTCATACCTTCCCACCCCACTCATTGATATTCACCCTTACTTTCGTCAGCTAATGATCATAAACAGGCAATACAGTAACGGCTCGGCAAAATTATGTATGATAGCAGAAACCATCAAATTTTGCTATCAAACTTGGAAGAAATTTTGAGGTAACTATTTTATAATCCCAAATACATAAGATGCTAAGATAGATGTATTTATGACAACTGTGAAAAACAGGTTGAGAGAGAGAGAGAGAGAGAGAGAGAGAGAGAGCAGAAAATAAAACCAACGAGAATAACGACAATTTTTTTTTTTTTTTTTGATAAGTAAGAATAAATTGACAATTATAAAGTGCATACCTGTAACAGTGCAGCAATAGTACCAAAAGAATTCCACAACAATGGAGCCAAATCTTGAAATAATTCTCTCTTCTAAAATAGAAAAAAAAGAAAAAAAAAACAAACATAAATTAATTAGGCATACCTGTATAAGTGCAGCAATAGTACCAAAAGAATTCCACAGGGAAGGAGCCAAATCTTGAAATAATTCCTTGTTCTAAAAAAATGAAACCAAAGGCAGACAGAAGTTTATAATTACAGCAAAATTGCATAACCATTCAAAGAAAAGAACATGGGCATATTTCATACAAAGACTTCAACAAAACCAGTCATTGCACAAATCCAAGTAGTTCAGTATCTATATTGTTTTTTTAGGCAATAAAGTCCAATTTTTTTTCTTTTATGATAAAGAAATATGAAATCTTCTAGTACAAGCACAAGTACACAGGTAATCTCAATATCAAAACCTCTTGCAGCGTACTATCAAACTACTAGGTAAATTTATCCTAGTGGTTATGGAAAATCACGTCTCTAGGCATATTCACGTTAAGGAGACAAATTTAAAATTTCAAGTTACTGGAGATAACGACGTCCTTTATATTTTTCAGAATTGAGGGGTGGGGAGTGAATACCGTGTTTAATGACAACAGAGATGTGCAAGACAGTGTTTGAAAAATAAAACAAACACAAAGAGCTCTAGCTCAAATGGCACCTCCTCATCAACAAAAATAGAATGGAGGGTGGGGTCTTTGTTTCAAAACCCACTTTTTCATTGGGTACAAGAGATAGTTAAAGCTAGCTTGCGACTAATATTTGAGGTAGATATGTTGTGTTGATTTAACTACCTATTAGCTTCTAACAACACACTGATTTAACTGCCAATGAAATCAATGTGTTGCTCATCTTTAAGAGTATCTAAGGTTTGAACTTATCAAAAAAAAAAGAAGAGTATCTAAGGTTTGAATGTAGCAAATCCAGATGAAAACAACACTGAAACAAGGTCATTAAAAATATCCAAACATTTGATCCTTACATTTTCCTAATTGAGACACTAATCGCCAACATGATAAAAAATTCTCTCTTGGCCATCGCCCATAGCAATGAAATTTTGACATCAAAGTTTAAATTCAATGCTACTAACTGAAAGTTTAGGATACCTTGGCATATATGTTACATTTAAAGGTCGATATAACACACATTTTAACTTTAAACTTGAAAACTTAAGGAAATACCTAAACGCCATTTTCTCAACCCTAGTATCCAAAATGAAGAAAACGATACCACCTCTACAGTTGAAGCAAGCTGTTATGGAAGGTACAAACCCAATGAGTTAGTCAGTTAGGTGATGAATGCAGTCATATTAAACAAACACTATCACAGCTGTTTTCTTCTTAAGGTGCATCTAAATGTCAGCATATTCCAACAAGATCTAGCTCAAAAAGTATCCTGTTAGCATAAGAAAGGGTGAAGGGTAAGGTTGTGGGTAAAACCCACTAGGTGCATGTGTAAACTTACCAATCAAAAATATTTTAGATGTTAGCATATTATCTATATTCTTTAATTATAAAGTAGTGTAATGACTCCTACGATAGTCGATCCAAAATATTGTAAACCATCTCCATCAAGCCTAGAAACCAGCTCAGTTCCCATTCTAGCATCCCACTCCTCAAAATTTTCCAAATCGATACTGTAAATTGCATGCAATGTTGGTTGTCATTTACGTCCTACTCATTTCAAGATCAAATATGAAAACCAATTCAAACCAAGTATGAATGAGACCATCATGCCAATTTAGAGGTTATGGCCCATGCTGTATACTTGTTTGGTATGTGCTCATGCCATTTATGACAATCTTTATTTCCCAACACAGCTGAAAAATTCAAACCCAAAACCATGATTGCATACATGATACAGCTGTTTGTTTAGGCTTTTTTTTTCTTTTTCTTTTTTTCATAAAACAGAACACCTAACATGCCAAATTTAACATTTCCATCTAAAGCATCCATCAAAAATTCAATCTTTGTCTTAATGGATTGGATAAATTTTTGCTCCAAACCAATTTAGAGGGATCTCCTCCTACCCATTACACGGCCATTAGATGACCATCTACATGTATTTTAAATAACATAACACATTAAATGATTTAAACAAGTCGGATCCAATGACTATCAAATACATGATGTGATTAAGAGTTTAGGTGGATGATCATTGTATCAGCGCGTGGTTGTTTTGAGGAATTTTTGGGTGAAATGTTTGTCCTATCAAATATCTAATTTGGTAACCAAGAAATTATATATATTTTCCTAGAGCAAGTTCGATTTGAACTCCCCGCTCTTCTCTTTCTCCCACAACAGAATAAATCTCCACTCTAAATGCAACTATCTAACTCAGCCGAGGCGATCTTCTCAATCAGAATGAAACAAAAAAAAAAAAATTTTTAAAAAAAATTCATCTTTCTTCTCCTCTCATCAGTTTTCCCAGCAACCAAACACAGGTCAGTCAAAGAAAGCTAACTAACATCAATCCCAATCCCCTATTTTTGTTTCCACTCTACTAAACTTTCAAATCCAAAATCCCTATTGAAACAATCAAAAACCCTAACTTCCACATTACCAAACACACAAAATGAACATAAAGACCTAATTTTTAATAAGCAATATATCAGATAAAGCAATCAACTTTGAAAAAAAAAAAAAAAAAAAAAACGATAAAAAAATCGAAGGGTTTGTGATTTTGGTACCTTAGAGAGTTCAAGGAGAGCGTTCTCTCGAAGATCAGGGTTACTGAGGTCGAGCACCAAGTGCTCGGCCGATGCCATTTTCCGGTCCTTGCTGGGCGGAGCTCCGGCGGCGCCTGGGGCAGACGCGCTCGGACCTCCGAACGGCGCGTTCATGGAGAGCGATTGGGGTAGATTCGCCATCGGCTGCCAAAACCGTGACTTTTTCTCGCACTTTCTATGGTTTTTTTTTTTTTGAAAATAATATTAAGATAGATATGAGAGAGAGAGCGAAAGAGACAGGTTACGATTTTTTTTTTATAATTTTTTTTAATGAATTTTTATGTGCGTGTCAGTGTTGTCGTTGATGTTTCAAATTTCCAATTCAATTCGGAGTGGGGATTTGGTTCTGGATAATCCGATAATGTAATAAGTTGGTTGTGTGTTGTTCAAGTGTGACTTAGGGCATTTCTTAATTAACAAATTAATAATTTTAGAAAAATTTTGATACTATTATGTATTAACATTTTCTAAAAAATAAATTATTTTTAAAAAAATATTTACTAGAAAACTATCACATTTAAAAAAAAAAAATTGGTTTTAATTTAAAATGAGTCAAAAAACTGTTTCTAGACTTTTTTTTATTTAGTTTCACGTGAAATAAAATTGTTTTTCCTTATTTAGCATGAGGTGAGGTGAAGTTATTTTTCATAAAATTTACTAGAAAACTATCACATTTAAAAAAAAAATTATTTGGTTTTAATTTATAATGAGTCAAAAAAAACTGTCTCTAGACTTTTCTTATTTAGTTTTATGTGAAATAAAGTTGTTTTTCCTTATTTAGCATTAGGTGAGATGAAGTTATTTTTCATAAAATTTTAGTGGAAAGTAACTTTATCTCCTACCTAAATAAGGGAAGTTAAAGAGATAGTTTTTCTTTAATTTTTTTTTATACTACCAAATACAAGAAAATGTAAAAATTGTCTTCACATAAAATTTTTCATTGAAATAAAAAAAGTGTTATGAGAAATATAAAAAACTATAAAATAAAAAAAAAATAAAAAACAGTCACTTTTTTATTCTTCTATAAAAAAAATACTAAAAATATTTCTTAAATCAATTCCTTTAGAAGTTTTATTAACTTTTCCTAGTTTAAATAAGGAGAAAGTATTTGGTATCAAGTAATACCACATCAGCCGTATTAAAATCTAATAAATGAGGATAAATGTTGGCTAGTCGCTTGAGGAAAATAAATTCTAGGGTTTTTTAACCCAAAAAAAAAAAATCAATTTTAAGAGAAACATCTCTCATTAGAATTTATTTTAATTTTAAATGTTATTTTTAGAAAGAAAGTGAAATTATATTCAAAATGATCCCCACGACTTAATTAAGTGACACAAAATGGTCAATTTTGTCTTTTTCCTTTTCTTTTCTTTTTAATATCTTAAGTGAGATTATAATCAAGACTCGAGCCTTTTATAACTCATGAGATTCATTCAAATTTATAAAATCCTTCTACATTTTGTCCTTTTTTATTTTGTTGAAAAAAGAGGTTAAGGAGATAAGCTGTCACAATAAATGTACCTGCATGTAGTTGTACCTAAGTAACCTATATATTGAGAGAAATTAATGACCGAAAGATATAAAACCCGTGCTAGGTAGATGTCATAGGTTGAAATTATCTCAAAATGTATTTTAGTATTCAATAAAGAGAAATGTAATTAAAAAAAAAAAAAAAGATTTCTTTGATAATATTTTTGGGTTTAGTGAAATGCTTTGTATGAATAATATATTTTTCATTTCTCCTTTCTTAAAGCCAAAATGAGAAATCCAGAATTGAAGATTTTCATTTTGCATTCTCAGGGTCTGTTTGAATACCGCTTATTTTGCTAAAAATTGAAAATTGAAAACACTGTAGCAAAATAATTTTTAAATGTGTGAATAGTACTATGAGAACTAGTTTTAAATTTTTTTTTTTTTGAATAAAGTATTTGTAGATTTTATGAACAGTTCACAGAACTCACTAGAAAAGTATAATCTCACGTGAAATGCTCTTCTAAAAAAAAAAAAAAAAACGCCAAAACGCAAACGCTGGCTTTTATCAGCTGTATCCAAACGGGTACTCATTATCATTTTTGTTGAAACTACTTGGAATCCATATTCACACTTCCTTTGATCATTGAGCAACCATGTACTAGAATGTGTGAGCCCGAAAATGAAGAGGAACAAAAGTCCATAATTATAAGTTTATTTATTTATTTATTTATTCAATTTTAAGGGGGCAAAAACAAAAGAAGTTTCCCTCTAAAGAGGTAAGCTGCACCTGCGTACATGCTTTACACGTGTGAGGGAGAAGGTTGCGGATAATGTAATAAATTGTTTAGTTTGAAGAGGACATGCATTGTAGAGTCGTGTGAGAATCACTTGATTATGTTGACGTGTTCCACTAGATGCATTGAATAACTTCTCCGAAAATAGAGAAGCTTAAGGGGAAAATTCCACAAATAAATTCTAGTTTTTTTTTTTTTTTTTTTAAATAAAAATAAAAACGAAATCATTTTAAGAAGAAGCATCTCTCATTAGATTTTATTTAAATTGAAACAGAAATTTTATTAAATTTTATTTAAAATGATCCCTCATGCCTAATGAAGTGTCACAAAATGGTCAATTTTGTCTTTTAAATATATCTGAAGAGTCATTTACACTAGTTTGAGATTATATAATGGGATTGAAATTCATCCAATTTAAGAAAATTTTTTATTATATTTTTTTCATTTTTTTATTATATATATTTTTTTGATGAACGAGAGAAGGCTCATATGGTACGATATCATTGCCCTAGTTCACTTAAACCTGAATTTTATGGCATGGGATCACTAAAGCTGCTTGGGGCTATTCATATGAGCACAACATTTTAAACTGAAGCACCACAACTCAAATCACAACTCTCAAACTCGCAAGAGTGATAGTTTAAGAGACTCCTACCATAAGGCATTTTTATTTTATTGAATAAAAAGGTTAAAGAACAAGCAATCATAATAGTGATAATAAATGCAATAATAATTCGTGAAGTAACCTACATATTGAGAAACTAATGAATGAGGAGTTAAACTTGTGTTTGGTATTGCAACTCAAAATGCATTTTACAATTTTCAAGAAAGTGAAATTTATTTTTCAAAAAATAATTTATTTGTTAATATTTTTAGGTTCCATGAAATGCATTATTATTTCATTTCTAATTTTGCATTCTCATTTTTGTTTTTTTTACTGAAATTAATTGAAACCCATATGCATAGCAATTATGTACGAGAGCATGAGCGTATAAATGGAGATAGAGGAACAAGGGGAAGGTTTGGGTCCGGTGCTTCCAGTGCACTAGATCTGGTCGGATGATGACATGTGTTCAAAAATAGACACATGTCACAATCCCAACGGGTTTAGTGTTACTGGACACTAGACCTAATCCGGACCCGAGAAACAAAGCTCCATATTCTAGGTTTTTCTATTCAAATTTAATCAAAAAACCCTTTTGTTAGATTTAATTAAATGATTTTATTAAATTTAGAATGAAATTTTTACTGCATTTTATTAAAATATCACTCAAATAATAAAAGTGAGACGTTGTCAATTTTGTCATTTATATGTTTCAAGAGTCATGAACACTAAATTGAGATTATAGAGCTGATTTAATTCATATAACTTTGGAAATTTTTGCATTTTGTAAAATTTTATATTATTGAGTAAAAATATTGAGGGTGAGTTTTAATTAGCTCAAATGATAATTTCTCTTGTTGTTGAATAAAAGATCTGAAATTTGAGTTTCTATTAATAATTAAAAAAAAAAAAAGAACTAGCTAAATAATAAAATAATAAATGTAGCTGCATACAATCTTGCACTAATAACCTATGTATTGATAAATTAATGAATTAGTGGTCTAAAGCTTGTGTTTGGTATCTACACTCAAAATGCATTTCACACTTTTCAATAAAGTGAAATGCATATGACAAAAATTGATTTGTTTTGATATTATCTTACGAATCCAGCAAAACATTTTCTAAAGAATTTATTTTGGATGTGAGCCTGAGCTAGCTATAAACTAGTTTAGCTCTAAACTGATTTAGAGTTATCTTCCTCTAATATATTATATAATGATTGAAGAGATCGTCTATATATAATTTTAATCACATGACCTTTTTAACAAGTCATGCAATTTGTCTAAATAATATACATAGATGGTTTTAAAAATTATCACATATTGAATTGCAGGAGATTCATTCAAACTAGTTTAGAACTAATCTTTGTCCAAACAACAATAAGTCCTACACATGCTTCTCTAGTATATATCATATTACAATGTTCATACCCATGCCTGCCTCTCAAACACTACCTTGTCTTGAAATTTGAATTCAGACCTACCTAATTTAGTGTTGCATACACAATAAAAGCTCCAATCTGGCTGTTTCAAATGAATTATTTTGTCCATGTGGCATGATCATTAGTTGTGTAAACTTGGGCAGATATAAGATCAATATCCCATATCATTGTAGCAGAGCTTCCAAGAGTCCCAACTCCCAAGCAGTCAACACCAGTCAATTTGTATATTCTATACATCCAAAAATGACCAAAAACAGGTGGAAATTTGGCAGGTAGCGTAAGCTGATTCAATTCCTATAATTCCTTTTTTTTTTCAGAGATACGAGTATGTGCGCTCAATGAACAAGAAGTTGTAATAGCCTGGAAATCTGCAGTGCAATTTCCTTTTTAGAGTGAAAATTTGGTTATATTCTTAAGATCCGTCTCAATTTGTAAACCTGCAACAATGAAAGAATTTAGTAACCTATATAGGTTAAGAAATTAATATAGGTTTTGTTGAGATTTTATTTTATATTGAATAAAAAGGTTAAGGAACTGGCAATCATAATAGTCATAATAAATGTACATACGGGCAATAGTAATTCATAAAGTAACCTATATATTAAGAAATTAATGAACGAGGAGTTAAACTTGTGTTTGGCATCGCTACTCAAAATGCATTTTGACAACTTTCAAGAAAGTGAAATTTATTTTACAAAAAATAATTTCTTTGGTAATATTTTTAGATTCCAAGAAATGCATTATTATTTCATTTCTAATTTTGCATTCTCTTCATTTTTTTTGTGCACAACCAGTGGTGGCTCAAAGATTTTTTTCTTGGGGGTCAACAAGAAGATATATCTTGGGTAAGAGATGAATCTTGCATTTTATGAAGATTTCTTTTTACAAATTTGTCTATAGTATTTACTAGCAAAAGAATAAAAGATAAACTATAAGTTCATTTGACATATTTTTTCTTAATACAATGAAAATATTAATTATTTTCATTAAGTGAACTTTAATTATCACTACTTAAAATAATTTTATCTATTAGTTTAGGACAATTATATGTTTACATTGTCCTATCAATGTAAGATTTACATTGTAAACTAAACAAATATGTACAATATTATACAAATTTGCAAAAAATGTATAATACACATTTGTTTAGAGACAATGTAAATCTTATATTGATAGTACAATGTAAACTAAGAATTTTCTATTAGTTTATTTCAAATTTGTTAAGATCTAAATAGGCTTTTTTTGAGGTTTAAGATGAACAAATATTTACTTTTGTTTTTTTTTTTTTTTCTTATTTTTTAAAAAGACCAAGATATTGCTAAGAAGGTTATATTTAATCTTATTTCAACTAAACTTAAAAAAATTTTAATATCAGGGTGTTCAAATTTTCATTTTAGGAGAACAAATGAAAAATAAAAAAACATTATATATTATAAAAAAACATTCTAGCTTAGGGGGTTCATTTGAAGACCTTGAACTCTACATAACTCCTCCCCAGTGCACAACAATTTTGAACAAGAGCATGAGCATATAGATGGAGAGAGAGGAACAAAACTCCATATTCTAGGTTTTCTATTCAAATTCAATATAAAAAAAAACCTTTTTGTTAGATTTAATTAAATGATTTTATTAAATTTAGAATGAAGATTTTATTGAATTTTATTAAAATATCACTCAAATAATAAAGTGAGACGAATTGTCAATTTTGTCATTATTTTTTTATGTTTCAAGAGTTACGAATACTAAATTGAGATTATAGAGTTGATTTAATTCATCTAACTTTAGAAATCTTTGCATTTTGCACAATTTTATATTATGGAGTAAAAATGCTAAAGGTGGGTTCTAATTAGCTCAAGTGATAATTTCTCTTATCGTTGAATAAAAGACCTGAGATTTGATTCTCTATCTTCTTTTTGAGAATACTAAATATATTTAACACACACACACGGGGAGAGGAGAGAAGGTTTTTAAAGAAACTTACAGTAGTGTATATCTAAAGGGGCCTAACTCTTAGATACACAACACAGACTTTAAACCTCTTTAACTTACAATCATTTTCCAATGTAAATTAACCCACTGTTTTTTCTTTTGAGAATATTAAATATTTTTAACACACATGCACGGAAAGAGGGGAGAAGGTTTTGATTCTTTATCAATAATTAAAAATTAAAAATAAAAACATTGATGAATGAACGATAATAATAAAATAATAAATGTAGTTGCATTGTATCTTACACTAATAACCTATGTATTGAGAAATTAATGAAATGGGGTCTAAGCTTGTGTTTGGTATTTACACTCAAAATGCATTTCACACTTTTCAATAAAGTGAAATGCATATGACATTTTTTTTTTTTTTTTGACATTATTTTCAAGATCCGTAAAAAAACATTTTCTAGAGAATTTATTTTGGCCTTGAGCCTGAGTTAGCTATAAATAAATAATCCTAGTAGAACTAATACTATTAGTCACAAACAATCTTAGTGTTCCACACAAAATAAGAAAAAAGTTTAGCTCCAAACTAGTTTTAGAGTTATTTTCCTCCAATCCATTATATACTGATTGAAGAGATCATCTATATATAGTTTTAGTCACATGACTTTTTTAATAAGTTATACAATTTGTTTAAATAATATACATAAATGGTTTTATAAATCATCACGTATTGAGTTGTAGGAGATTCATTCAAACTTGTTTAGAACTAATCTTTGTCCAAACAACAATAAGCCCTACACATGCATCTCCCTCTCTTCTATGCTAGTATATATCATATTACAATGTTCATACCCATGTCTGCCTCTCAAACACTACCTTGTCTTGAAATTTGAATTCAGTCCTACCTAATTTACTATTGCATACACGATAAAAACTCCAATCTGGCTGTTTCAAATGAATTATTTTGTCCATGTGGCAGGATCATTAGTTGTGTAAACTTGGGCAGATATAAGATCAATATCCCATATCATTGTAGCAAGGCTTCCAAGAGTCCAAAGTAGTCAGCAAATGTCAATTCGTATATTCTATACATCCAAAAATGACCAAAAACAGGTGGAAATTTGGCAGGTAGAGTGCTTCTTTTCTCTTAAGCTGATTCAATTCCCATAATTCCTTGTTTTTTTCTGAGAGATACAAGTATGTGCGCCCAATGAACAATAAGTTGTTATAGCCTGGAACTCTGCCATGCAAGTTACTTTTTAGAGTGAAAATTTGGTCATATTCTTAAGATCCGACTCAATTTGTAAACCTGCAACAATGAAAGAAGAATTTAGTTCCACATCAAATCCAGGTGAAAATGTTAGTTTTAGAAATTATCTGGTGTATTGGAATATAAGGTTGAAACAGTCCGTTATTGAAAAGAAATTTTGCTCTTTCTAGTCCAAGATTTTGAGGCTGGTACATGTAAGGACGTGGATAAGTAAAACACAGAGCAGAAGTGCGGATGACCCAATGCAGAGCATAAAGATCAATTCAGAGCGCCTAAAACATTTCAAACTTTTCATATTCATTTGCTCATTATACAACTCATATCTTAGAGAATGTAGTGTTTACAATCATCCCCCAACATTGTGGTTTTACAAAAATGAGTCCTACAGAATAATGTGTATAACCCCTCCTCAATTGTAGCAAAGAGTGCAACCCATCCTAAATTCATGCACACCCAAAAAGAATTTCCAACATGACAACTGTAAGAAAATGTACCAACCTGGGCAGTCCTGCTTGGCAGACACACTTCTAAGCAATTTCGGAGGCCATCAACTCTGCAAAGACAGAAATGCCAGATTAATTAGAAGAAAGTACTACCCTAAGTAGATGTACCAAAAAATTGTTGAGGGGAAAATAGGAAAAGATTCAAGAATGTAAATAACTACCTTCGGCTAATGGTTCTTCGAAGATATTGGTTGTCCTTAATAAGCCCTTGACCTCCAAACTTTGTTTCATCAGTATTTAATACAACCTTTGTCATTACAATCACTCTTCTATCAGTTTGTAGTATATGTGAAGGCAAAGGTTGCCACAAAGATTAAAACATTCATAATGGCCGTACCCAGATCATAATGATAAACTAGTGCCTGCTTGGTATGTCTTATTTACATCCTAAAAGAGAATGTACAGCTCTAAAACTTTCACATTTTTCTAGGTCAACTGTACTTTTTCCCAGCTTATTTTCTAAGCAAAATAAACAAATGAAAATATGCTATACCAAATGAATGTACAGTTATTAATTAGAAGCTCCATATCTGGCTGATGAAAGAATTACAAAAAGATTACACTTACTTGATACTCTCCAGCTTCCTCTACACCTACATTGTATTGTTCATAAGAATCTGTTGGATGAAAGTTGAATATGAAGAGAAGAGGACCCCGCATGTAAGATATTACCTGTAAATTGCAAAGAATGTATCGATTTCTGGAAGGTACCAAATTATCAACAAAATAAATGGGACAACATGCACCGAAAAAAAAAAAAAAAAAAAAAATAGTGTTTCTGTTGTGTTAGTGTATACAAAAGAACAGGTCGGAGGAAAAAAAATGTTGGACGCTCAGAGGCATAATTCATGAATTGGTTAAGGTTAAAGAGAGACACTGGCATTAAGAAGCCCAACGACTCGAGGTTATATGGTAATACCAGAACTTACTTCCATAAGAAATACTGAAAGTGGAAACGAAACATTTATCAAACCCAATAAATTAATATAGGTTTTGTTGAGATTTCTGCAATCATTTTATGTTACGCATTTCTAGATTATCCAAAAGGTGATTACACCCACACAACATGCTAAGTGGATTTTCTTAATTCCTGGAAGAAGTCACAATTTTGGCCTTACAGACACATGAAAGCATATAGACATTGCAAACCTGTCCACAAACTGATTCGTGGAAGGCATAAATTAGTTAATTGAGCTGAATATGTATCAAGTAATAAATGGAAAGAGCAAGTCAAGAAAGCATACAGACATGCAGACCTTTCCACAAATGATTGGTGGAAGGCATTAATTAGTTAATTTAGCTGAATATGTATCAAGTAATTGAATGGAAAGAGCACGTTGCCATACCATGGTAGTGTCATTAACATGGTGAATGTTTGGTAAACCTCTTGAAAGAATTCTCTCATTTTCATCCAACTTCATCAAGTCCTAGAAAAGAGGACAAGTAATCTGATCTGTTAATAAGCTATCAATGTATTTCCTATTTGCTCACTAAAAGTTATTGGACAGAAAAATAAAGGCTGGAGGGCAACATAAACTAGTTAAAGAACCCTGGATGTCTCCTTTGGAAACACTAGGGAGGTGCCAATTAATTGAGCTACAAGGCTCTTGGCAACTAAAGTCGCATCTTGGATGTTTATACAATAAAACCAAGAATAAATTCAACAATATCCCATGGTATAAACTGCATCCATGTAATGGGAGAACATAATAACTATAGATCTAATATAAATACTAAACAGTTCAACAATTTTTGACAACAGCTAGTTCAATATCTAGGCCACTTTCCACAGATAGAGAACCGTGAATGTCATATCGTATAAGCATGGTATGATAAAAAAATTAAAATTTTGTAATACAAATCATTAGATAGACACCTTATCAAAGGAAAATAAATCATGATGCACGCCTTTCTCCAACAGATCCCAGCGACGTTTAGCAAGTTGAAATGAGAACTTGTTGCTTGCCATTGGGAACTCAACCCTCTGGAACATGAGAAGATTGTCAGTCACATGAAACATCGCCTATTTTAGTATTACAGGGAAAGTAATCATACCTCTGGATGCCCAAATTCATTACCCATGAAGTTCATATAAGCACGCCCACCGATTGTAAATGTAATCAATTTGATCATCTGCCTCGAGACCCAAAGAAAAACAAATAATTACAACAAAGAAATGAATAATTAACCAATCAAAATCATGAAAATCTTGACAAAAAAGCAAAATATATGCAATGCGTTTCATGCACTGTAAGTGCTTGACAGTTGAAAAATGCCCCTTTTATGTTGATGTATGTTGGCAATAGATGATATTGATTTTTCTATGTATTTGCCTGTTATTTCAATTAACATAAAGCCTTTCTCCAATAATGCATTCAATCATAAAATGTAGCCCATATCAAGGCATTTTTTGTGGTGTCCAAATAAGTGGCCTAAGGAAAAATAAAGAAAGCAATATCTATAAATAAGAAAAAACGAATTCCATAACCTGAAATTTTGAATTTTACATCATTACTACGAAAATGAGTTCATATCATACCTTGTGTAAGGAACACCCTCTAAGCAATGATTGCTTCAAACCCTGAGAATCCTCCCTGCTTTCACCAAACAATATTTCTGCAAATGACTTCCCTCCAGATATTGACTGACATGAAAGATTGTAATGGCAGGATTTAGCGATAATAATATACTACATAAATAAAATCTATATACAAAAATTGTTCTGCTATATTAATAGAATTATAGATGTGTAAGAAGAGATTAGAGTGAATGATTACTTGATTGTGGTTTTCAGCATACATAAGCATCTTATCTGCGTGTTGTTTATTGCCCATTAATGTGCTCACAATCTGCATTATATATCTAATTCCGTAAGTACTGGGAATTATAGAATGTAAAATGATATAAGTAAAGAATTAATAACGAAAAAGCATACTCCTATTTGATGCAGAGTGAATTATATATATCAAACAATACAACCTTACTCATGCTCCATTCATGGTCAGGGACATTCTCAAGAAAAGATGACCACATCTCTGACACAGAAAGATTAACATAATAGTCAAATCCCAATCCACCTTGAGAAGTAGGCTCGCACAATCCAGGATAAAAAGTGGCCTGAACAATAAAATAAAAAGGAAAGAAAATTTCATAAAATGCCAGAAAATACAAATCATAGAGCTTAATATTCTGCCATAAGGAAAAGGCCTAAAGAAATAAATGAAAAACAATAGGTATATAAGGGGCTAAGGTTTCAACAAAGAATAAAAAGGGACTATTGTTTTAAAAGCTTACTGCAACTCAAATCATGGGCAAACATAACTGAAGCAAGACATTTTCTTGTAGCCAGGAACATATTGCGACTAAATTTTGTTGGAAGGCTTGTGTAGGTGGATGTTGACATTTCTAATGATGATCCCACAAGTTTCTGGTGACACAAGGCAGAGTTACCAAACATGCCTTTCATTTTTTTTTTTTTTTTTGGGGTTCATATTATTTCCTTTTATTACTTGTATTTTTCTTTGATTGAAAAGTTACACATGTACCAAGTGGGTCTTAAAGCAATGATTTTATCCTCCACCTTATTCTTAAGGGGGAGGAGATTCCAACTGAAGGAAAGGTGAAAGACAAAAAGGCTCCTCTTCAACCATTGAAAAGAAAAAACCAAATGGTGCCAAAAGTAATATAATCTAATTTACTATAGTAAAGAAATTAAACTGTAATCAGTAATAAAAGAATCAAAATATTATCTGTTGCTCAAATCCTAATGTCTTTTGCATGAACTTGCAATTAACAGATGCTGCATGTTTCATTTAAATTCAATCCATACTACTACTTTTAAAAGAAAAATAATGAAATTTTCATATATTTTCCAATAGTGAAGAAAAGAGAAAAAGACGATAAAATTTGCTGAGTTTTTGGAGGAAATAGAAGTGAACAACATGAAATACTTACATCTTCAGCAATTGTTACTATATTTGGATGAAGAACATGCAGTATCTCATTTGCCAAAATAAGGTATAATAATGCATCCCTGTCAACATATTGATTACAGTATCTGCAATAGAACAGAGTCTACCATCAAATAAAATGTGAACTAGCCTTAATTATGACTGTATGGGACCAAAGAATGAAACAGGCCTGGATTAAAGAATAACTGTGAGGTTGACTACATGGTATTAATGTAAAATCATATAACATCACATTTAGTTAACATTTAAAATCATCATTTTAAATTTTAGTCCTCATTGCCGATACATCTGTAAACAATTTAATTATTTTTTGTGTGTTAGTCAATGCAATGTAGACAGCATATGCTAGGAGAACAAATGTATATCTTTTTTTTTTTTGGTCTACATTAAGCAGGGGGACATGTGCCTTGGGGATTCAAACCTTGACTCTCCCTAAGGGGAGGGCTGGAGATACCATTCAAGCTAAGAGGCATGGTGGTAAATTTATAGCTTTGTTATGTACGTAATATAACAGGTGATAATTTGAGGGGTAGGTGGGATTTTGTCGACTGGTGTATCATGTGCCGCAGTAATGGGGAGACGGTAGATCATTTGTTACTACATTGTAGAAAGGCTTATCAGTTGTGGAGTTTGGTGTTTAGATCTTTTGGGTTTTCTTGGGTCTTGCCAAGATCGGTTGCAGATACCCTATTCGGTTGGTGGAATTGGCCTGGAAAGCATTTGTCTAGCATCTGGAATTTAGCCCCCTTATGTGTGATGTGGTGTCTTTGGAGGGAGCGTAATAGGTGGATGTTTGAGGACATGGATAGTTCGGATGACCAGCTTTTAGCCTCTCTCAGTGGCACTTTGTTTGACTGGTCTAGGGCTTGGAGACTCACCTCTAGTGATTCTCTCCCTATGTTCCTTAGCTCTCTTCTGTGTACTTAGTTTCCTTTCATTTCTTTTCCTTTTCACTATTTCTTCTCTCTTTGTATTTTTCCCTCCGCCTTATGTTTTCTGCATAAGGTGGTGTTCTTGAATATAAATCTCTTTTATCTATCAAAAAAAAAAATAGTAGAAAGCATAAAAATATAGTTTAAAGTTAAACTTTGTTTTTAGAGTTAAAAAAATGACTTAATTAGATGTGGTAAGATGTGGATAATGAAAAAGTCTCAACAAAAGCCTTACTCCTCCAAGTCACCAGTAAAAGAAGCAAAACCATTGTGTGTATACATCATTGATGAGAGTGAATGGAACTGGAAGCCATCAATTTGATACTCCACAACCCACCTGTTCAAACACCATTGTGTAAGCAAATACCAACCTATCCACCCAAAGGGGCAGGCCAGGACAGAAACTATCATAGTTCCCCAAAAATAAACTAACAGCAGATATATAAGCACATACTATAGGTACAAAAGGAAGAGTGGTGCAACCAATCAAGTCCATTAATTTTAAAAATTAAAATATTTAATGACTGTTTCTGCTTTGCAGTTACCAGTTCAGGTTTGAGAGAAGAAAATGCAGCACATCAGGATCACCGTATTTGAACATTCTGGTACCCCAGTATTTGTGATGCCCTCGTTTACCTATTGAAGTAGGAAAAGTTGAATGCAGAGTAAATGGTATGTGAACTAAAGAAAAAAGGTCAATTGACCAGTTTGTAATCTCATTGCACTAAGTTTGACTCTTTCAATTGTACAACAAAAACATTATGAAGGATGCTTGTTTACGATGACACAAAAAGATGAAAACTGGCTCAGATTGATATATGAAATCCAAACATGTGGTTCATGAGCACATACTGCATGGGTGACAGTAACAGCATACTCAGATCTTCAAAGCAAATACATTGAAACTTCTTAGGAAGATAATTACAAAAATGAACTCAATGCATGCAAGGTTTTAAACTCTTTATTTCTATTCTTTAAAATGGTTCTGCTTATGTATACTCCTAGTCTCCTACTAACAAAGAAGATGGGTTATCTCATTAACAGGACCAACCCTCTTTTCTCCCGTAGTAAGTTACAAACCAACCTCTCTAGTCCCTACAGACATCTCTCTCTCGCTTTCTCCAACCAACTGAATATGGATGCATATTATATTCAAAGCGCTCTTTCTTTTAGCTACAAAATGATTTCACAAGGTATCTGCTTCAACTGCTGAAGCTAGAAATGGAATATTGTAGGTTTGACTGCATTTGCTCTTCAGCAAATGAGGCTTATGCCTAACACGTAATGGACTGGGACAGCCACATTTTGAAAGCCTGATGAATATTATCTCAAATGCATGACAACACACACCTCAGGAATGTTTTTTAAGAGACTAAGTGAAAATTATACAGAATTCAAATCTTTTCCCCCCCAAGTTTATGAAATAGGTTACAGACAAGCTGATAAAGTAGAGCAGCAAGGCAAGCAGAAAGGACCAACTCAGAGGAGAGACCTCGTGTCTTGGAAAAGTAGGCACAAGGAGTTTGTGCATATACCAGTATGAAAGTAACAGTCATTTGATCCATCAAATAGTGACAGTCCAACCATCTCATCTGCAGCTGAGTAGGAATGGACAATGTCTAAGAAAACCAGCAGTCCTAGTCCTGTAAAATGTAGGATGTAATTAACAATATGTAAATTTTATTATCGGCAACAAATGAAAAACAATAAGCTGAAATTTTTGTTATAAATACATATTTTTATGTAAAAATAGAAATGCTGTTTATGCATAAACGCCGCTTGATGAGACATTTGGATTTTAAAGACAAATTTTTTTTCAAAGAGCTTTAATTAATTCTCATATTACCCAGTGCTAGTTCTGTTTGTGAATTATTTTTCCTTTCATATAAGCAGTGTATGTCCATACATTATAAGCACCTTATTACACTTTTGTTTAATCATCTTTTCCTCAGACCAACCGTAATAATGTTACAATACAAAAAAGAACTATAACGCAAGATGTATTTCTCACATAAGCTATTAAGATGAGCCAAAACTCATTCATCCATATGAAAAGAACCAATGAAATCTTTAATAAAATACTAGCCTCATCACACGCGCTTCGCGTGTGTGATGAGGCTCTCTTTTTTTTTTTTTTTTAAGTAGTCGTAGCAAAAAAAAAAAAAAAAAAAAATCTGTTTATTTATTTATTTATTTTATATATATAATTTTTATTTTGAGAATCTAATTTATAAGTGGATAAAAAAAAATTGGGAAATCAATAGGAGAGTAACCCTATTTTTTAGGCAATGTTTTAGTGAGAGTTAGTGTTGTAATTTTACTGGATTGTCCTTTAGTTCTATCTCTACTTAAACATAAGGATGTAGGGGTATTTTAGAACCAAAAAAATTCGGCCCAAACAAGGGAAGCCCCTTAAATAGTAGTATAGAAAAAGACATAAGATAAAGAATGAAAACCATGTGCTTCATCTACCAAGCGCTTGAAATCATCAGGAGTTCCATATCGGCTGCTAACAGCATAGAAATTAGTAACCTGCATTGTGACAGAGAAGTCTGATTACATTTAAAGGAAGACATAATAAAATGCACTTAGTAGAAATAATAATGAAAAGAAATTAAGAAAATCCAAATTCTCAAATTGAGACTGTTTCTAGAGATCATTATCAATTAAGTGCTGATAAAAACAAGCGAAAAACACAAAAATAAGCCACCATGCATGTGACATAACTTTTTATAGAAATAACAATAAAAAATAAAACTGAAAAAAGTAGAAGTCACTAAAGCAACCAAACATTCAGCGCCGGGCTTTTATCACCCACTTTATAATTTTGTTATTGATATTATTTCTTATTGTCATGTCGTATTTTAATTTATTTCTTGTCCAATCTAAAATGTTAAGGCAGGTTGAAATATTTACCGGATACTACTTATAAAAAATATATATACATGCATAAACTGGATACCAGACCAAGTTGCACTTGCACAAATCTTGAAAGTATGGATCAGACTCTTGTAAACATAGAAACTATATATTAATTTACCAATCAGAAGCCTCTGCTAATCAACATAAGAAAAAAAGACAGCACAATTTCCAATGTCGGCACTTTAGGGAACTCATAGAGATATATGTATTAGCAAAATGTTTATACTTAATAATGGACAGGGAAAGGGGAAAAGAATGTTCAACTCACTCTATAACCAACAGTAAAATAATCTTTGTGCTCAACAACTCCAAACAACTGGATTGCATTGTAGCCAGCTTCTTTTACATGCGGAAGGACCTGTATTGAAAAAGGTAGTGCAAAGCTGAAGAAATTGAATGTGATACCACTGTATTGAAGGTGATACCACTGTATTGAAGGAATATTTTAAGACAGCAAAAAGCAAGGAGTTACCTTTTCTTTAAAATCATTAAAAGAAGATACTTTTGGCTCTGATCCACTAATTCCAACATGGCATTCATATATGCGCAAGGACTTTGGCACTTTTGGGTGTGTGTTTTTCCACTTGTATGCAGATTCAGGTGGTGGTTCCCAGTGGACTGCAAAACCTTGCTTTCCATCTATATCTGAATGTAACCAACAAAGTTTAGATGAAGTAGATACAATACAACATGCCAAAACTTGTAAAATATTATTGTAAAATAATTGGAAGGAAAATAAAAGTGTAAGATTGCTAGAAAAATACTCCTAAAAAAAGTAGTAGCCACTAGAGTTTCAATTAGGCAGGGTACTGTACGTATGTCCCATGTATGCATTAATCATAGTTACTAGCCTGTATATGCAAGTGGAGAACCTAAAAGGAATCACACTACTAAAAAATTTCATACCAAAACCTTAAGTGCAATCCATACATAAACATATACATAGATCAATCCATACATAAATACATAGATACATAGATGCAAATACACGTATCTAAAACGTACATAGATACATACCATATATACTATAGAGAATGTGATGTGGGACAATCAAGAGAAAATAAAAGAACAAGAGATAAACCCGAAGAATCAGCACCTGGGGGTTGCCTGGAATTAGTACCAAGCAAGAAACTTAGGCATCAACACCTAAGGTGTTAGGAATCAGCACCCAACATATTGGAAAATCTCCTATCTGAAATTTCATTAATCAATCGTCTATCCAAAAATACAACCATCTAGAAGGAGGGTTTAGGAATAAAAGATAATCATATCTAAAACTGAAACAAATCTCGAGACTAATCCCTATCTAAACTCAAATCTAATCCCTATATGAATTCAAAAACGAAATTCTACAATAATCCATTCTCCTATGATATAAAGAAAAAAAATTCTAAAATAATTTTGGTTTTGGTCATTTGCTCGATGAATATATCTTCATTACTTATGAATTGATGTTTAATTGTACAAGCAAAAGAGACAAGAAATCATGCAAGAGGACCTGTTTCCAACAATAATACAATGAGCAAAAGACTTCTGGCAGATGCCAATTACCTGGTTGCACATAAGTAGCCCAAGCAGGCACCCGTTCCAATGGCCCACCAGGAGTGTTAAAATACACCCTGTATTTGCTGCCATGAGGAATACCTGGAGTGTACTTTTTCAACCATGCCTTCCTTCCTTTACGTGTCTCTAACCAGTATTCCAAGGGAGGCTTCTTAGCAAAAACTTTCTTCACCCATTCAGGACTGCTAACCACATTAAATATGTCATACTCTTTTCCTTGATCAATCACATCATAAGGAGGTAAGTTACTAGGTGGGTCATTTTTATGCTGCTCTTTCCATGCCTTGTATCTTGTTTCTGGATCTGGTATTTCTTCCAGTTCCTCTAAAGTTTGGGGTCCATTAGGACCAAATAGTTGCTCATATAACTTTGCTGGCACCTCAAAACGGTTATTAACAAATCGGTCCTCTCCAGGTTCCCAGTAATCATCATTTGATTTCTTGAAGATCTCATCAATTGAGACACCACTGTCACCTTTATCATAGTCATCAACATAGTTATACTGTTGAAAATAGAGTTCATCTGGTTTTTCTCCCTCCCTCAACTTATCTTCAAGAATAATAAACCAGTATCCAAAATCATCATGGCCAAAAAAACCCTCTCTTGCAGCATTTTCAGTTGGTGACCAGCCATTGAAATCACCAATCAGTGCACAATAGCGAGCACCTGAATTCAAGATGCTTGATTAACAGCATATAACATAGGACAAATAGGAATGTAGGCAAAATGGAAACTTTTTTTCTTTTCTTTTAATAAACATACAAAATGGAAGTCAGCTCTAAGGGAAACATTGAGGTAGGAAACTCTCATGTATGGTTGTCATGGAAGGAATATACCTGCCTATTCTAACCAGGGAGAACAGGTAATTTGACAGCGAAACCAAATTGATAATTAATGTCCATTGTATCAAGTTCCAATCTTGATCCAAAAAAAGTGTGACTAGTAATAACTACTGATTCTAAATACAGGATTAGGCTAGGAGTTCACATATGTTTCAGGAAGAAGAAAGAAAATCCTAATTCAAGAAGTGAGCTGAAGAAGAGAAAAGTTCAGGGGAGGATTAATGTCAAAATTCTCAACCATCTTTTTTTTACCATATAATTAGGTATGTAATTTGAAAATCAGGTAAAAGAGGAAAAAAAGAAAAATAAAAAAGAGATACCAAAATAAAAAAACTAAAATCCTGTAATAGTGAGGGCCTCCATTTAGGTTAGAATTAGGCACATATTGGGGCTAGAAGTTTGCAGAAAGTTAATTAAACATTTGAGAACCCTGTCAAGCAGGAGAAGAAACATTTGAGCATAGAGTCAAACCTGGAGCCCATTCCATATAATCCACCCGATGTTCGAAGTGACGATGCATACCCAATATTTCAAATCTAGACAACAAAACCAAGAACAACCAAACTCAGCTAAAGAAAACCTCAATCCCCACCAAAAGCATAATCAGCATATGAATCCCTTATAACCCAAAAGATACCAAAAAAAAAATTGCATACAAATCAGAACTATAACATCAACATTTTCACAAAAATATTCAGCATGACGGTTGAGCCATTCCAAATACTGATCCTCTTCAATAATAAGCTTAGAATTTCAATAAGCTATAAGTCCTACCCATCAAACTCAAACTATAACTCACAATTAGGAGATTGATAAAAAATTGGAGTTGAATTCGATAGGACTAACCCAGAAGCCATGTCCCTGAGATTGATGTGGCGGTTGAAAATTTCATCTTTAAGGTCCTTCAACGCTTTATGTCTGCATAGTTCAATTAAAACATGTAATGCAATATAATCACAATATAACAAACAAAATGACTTTAAAAAAAAAAATCCCAACTTCATTTCTTTCCCACACTTTCCCCATCAACCAAACACACCATCTCACTTTATATTTATTCTCATTCTCTTCTATTTCTACATACTTCAAATAAAACAGCATGTAACACACTATAATCGCAATATAAAAATAAAATTATGACTTAAAAAAAATCCCAACTTTATTTCTCATTCCCTCACTTTCTCATCAACCAAACACACCCATCTCACTTTCAACTTATTCTCATTCTCTTCTATTTCTACATACTTCAATTAAAACAACATGTAACATACTAAAATCATAATATAAAAAACAAAATTATGACTTAAAAAAAAATCCCAACTTTCTTTCTCCTTCACATACTTTCTCATAAGCCAAACACACCCATCTAACTTTCTACTTATTCTCATTCTCTTCTATTTCTACATACTTCAATTAATGCAACATACTATAATCATAATAAAAAAACAAAATTGTGACTTTAAAAAAATCCCAACTTTCTTTCCCCTTCACATACTTTCTCTTCAACCAAACACTCCATTTCACTTTCTACTTTTTTTTTTCTTAAAAAAGAAGAAGTATTTGTACCTTTCACGGAGGAAAATAGCAAATGCTTTATGGGAAATGCCGTGTTTGGTGAGGAACCCAACTGGGTCAACTCCTTTCTCGCTTTCTGTCTCATTCTTCTTCTTCTTCTTGGGTTGTTGTTGTTGTGGTTGTGGTTGTGGTTGTGGTTGCTCTGTGGCTGAGCATATGATCTTTATGTTTCTGGGAAAAGTGAGTCTCTGGGGGGGTCTGTGTTGGGATTGGAATTGGATGGAGGGGCTATTTGGGTAGAGGAAAATTTTGGTTGGGAGAGAAAGTGAAGTCATTGGATAAGAGTAGGAGTGTTAGTTGTAGTTGTTGAAGCTCTCAGAGAGTAAGAGAGAGAGAGAGAGAGAGAGAGAGAGACTGAAGGGGGAGGGGTTTTAGGATAAGAAGGCAGGTACAACGTCTAAAAAGAATGCTTTGAAGTGAGAGGTTTATGAGTTGACTCGCTGAAAGAAACGAATCAAACAATGACTGACTCGTTTGCAACTGTAAGAATTATTTTTTTGAATTTTAAACTGTTCCTATATCTATTTACAGTCATTTTTATTGGACGGAGAATTTTGAAAATCAAATTATCAAACTATTAAATGGCATATTATTAACAAGTATGTTAAATTTGGTTTAAATGGAATGTTTATTACTATTCGATAATATTTTAACATAAAAACTTAAAATTTAAAATATAGTTTTTAATATTTAATTTTTTTAAAATTTTGTAAAGATGAAGAATATAGTAAAAACATATAATTCAACAATTAATTTTTTAAAATTCACATTCAATAAAATAATATACGAAGATTTTGAAGAGTTTCTTTGAAAAGAAATATTTTCCAAATTTTTAAAAAGTTTATTACTTTTACCATTGATTATAATCTGATTCTTATAATAATAATAATCCTACGAAGGAACCTACCCATTTGTTTGTAGAAAAAAAGAAGAATTTCTTTTTACATCACATTTTTTCTTAGATACATGTAAGTTATAAGTATACATTCTAGCTTTAGTTAAAAAAATGAAAAACAAAAACAAAAGATTTTCATTTTTATATTTTCTAAACCATATGAGTAAACCAACATCTGAGTAAAAGGGCATTAAATTTTTCTGTTTAATTACAAATGTGAAACAAATTTTTTTTTTTCTCTTTCTTGGGAAACAAATGTGAACGAATCATTTTAAGAGAGTTAATGGATGGCATTTTTCAATCGGCAATGAACAAATTAATTAAAATAAAAGTCCTGTCAAAGTTAATTAAATAATTGATGTGCAAGACACTGGCTTAATCATTAGTATTTTTTTTTTTTGGTAACTAACTTAATCATGATATCAAAGAGTCAATGAGCCAAAAATATAAGAAGTTGGATAGGTAATCACTTTGATTTACATAAAAAATGACATACAGGTAAAAGGTACATTCTTTTTCTTTTTCTTTTTGTGCTAGACCAACAAATTTGAATACATAATTACATAAAGCAAGAGCTTGAATTCCCTTTTTTTTTCCTGAAGCAACAGTATGCATCTTGAAGATGCTAATTTGGTTGTTTCTTAGCATACTCCCTCGGGCCAAATATGGTTGATCCGACTCTCACATTGGTACTGCCCATTTCAATCTGCAGGTATCAGAGAGCCCCATTATCAATTGCAAGATCTCACTAGTGATGCTCCATCCTTGATAAGGATATGAGCTAAGGCATAAAAAAAAAAAAAAATCTACAAGATGCAATAAGAAGTTAAGAACAAGAAATACATTATTACATTGTTACAAGAGTTTGAGAATTATGTAAAATTCGATTGTCTGGGTACTATAATTGCCAATTTTTTTAGAGACAATCCCTGATCATTTTGACTCCCTAGCAAATCTGAAGTGCTTTGCTAGCGTTTTCCAAACAATTACTATAAAAAGCCTGCAGCTTAATCCCTCCTTGTAAACCCATTTCTTACCAACACATTATCCATCCAGCCAGTGATAAAATTTCTAGCTAACCACAGTGCAGTCCAGTGATGGTTTCGGACAGCATTATGCTTAAGGATTAAAATGTTCAGGAATTACTGTCATAATAGCTCACAATCCAAAAATAAAGAAAATTGAAGTTTATTGCTATATTTTATTAAGAATTCATTTGACAACAGCACAAGGTAGCCCTTACCGCTAGCTCAAAGTCACCTGACATGCCCATTGACAACTCACATTGGTCCTCCGCTATTCCAAGTGCCTTGCAAACCTTAATTCTACAGTTTGATAGCGTCTAATGCATCACAACACAAAAGCTAATGCCTCAGTATATTAACTTAAAATAAAAAACGCAGAGAAAAGAAAAGTAGAAAAAGAATAAAGACAATTTCTAAGATAGTAATGCGGCAACATTACATGAAAAAAGAAAAAAAGAAATCTTATAAGAGAAACATGGTGGGGTGCAGAAGAAGACAAATGTCTGGTTTCATAGCAATTGAAAATTAAGTCAAATATATAAATGAAACAACATTAACATCAGCAGATTAATAACAAATAGATGATATATATATATATATATATATTTTTTTTTTTTTTAATTTGAAAAAGAATTGAAGTTCATGAATATAAAAAGTATTGTGAGACAAACTAAAACTAGTAATCAAATTCTGCATAAAGATATGGTAAATTCAATTCTTTTTTTTTGATAAGTAGATATGGTAAATTCAATCTTATGCAGTTTCACTTCACTGTTAAACACAGAATCATCACCCTAAAGTTTTCTGGAGTCGATGAATAGTCTGGCATCCCAATTGTCATTAAGCCAGAGAACTCTAGATTTGGGCACTGCAACTTAACGTGTTTCGCAAGTTCAACACAGCCAGAAGGATCAATGCCAGATTTTGCTGCAAGAATATCACAAAAATCCATGAACTAACCAGTCAATGAAAATATGGGAAGAAAGGAGAACACAAATAAATACCAAAATAACATCACAGAGAAGCCAACAATTATTAAGACGAAGGTGCTATTTTGTGTAATATTTAGTGCTACGACAGTCAAGTCAAAATAGCAAATGTAAAGAAATGAAGACATCATCTTCATTGTAAATATTGTATCCTTTTCAAAATATTATGATTTCTGTGTTCTTATACAACCATGTTTTCTGATCATTTGTGTAGTCGTGTAACCTTGGCTAAACATTGTCAATTTGGATAGTATGTGCTGTAGAGCTACAAAAGCCCATAGGTTTAAGGATAAGCATATGATGCTAAAAGGGGAAGGGAGAGGGGGGGGGGGGGGGGGGTTTGTGAGAGAGGTTCAGGAAGTTCCAGAGCTAATAAAGTCATTATTATGCCCAACTAAATAACAGGCAGAACATCTGTGAAAAGAAGAAATGACTTTCGGTTTTACTCACAAGCTTCTCCACTGGTATTCACTTGGACCAAAACCTTCAAAGGATTTCTTCCAAGGCTTGAAACTGCCCGGTCAAGATGATTTGCAACCTGAAGATCAATAATGTATGGTAATGCAATGTCATGTGAGTGACATTCCACGTGAATCAATTAGAACACGAGTTTGTTTTCATTGAAGGCTACTAAAATTACAATTTGAAACTCAAACAGGGCCACATAAGTACTCTAACATGAACAAACTATTAATGTATGTTAATTCATGTTACGGTACAATGTTCAGTTTTTTTCTTCTCTTAGTTCAGTCTCTTGATTGTTTTCTGTTGTGTTCTGTTTTGTGCTTTGCTGTGTTCATTCTCGTGAACACATTGTATGTTTCTTTTTCAATTTTCATCAATAATAATTCTTATATTACCTATCAAAAAAAAACATTAATGTCAAAAACATTTGGAAAGCATCAGACAACTAGTAAGCAACTGAAGTCATGAAGGTTTCTACAGCACATTTTTAGTTGTAAGAAATAAAAATTACATAGTTGAGCACAATCCAAGAACAATGATATGAATTCTCTTCATATCATAAACAGAAATGAGAAAATAAGTTCTTACTGACAACAAACATGCAACAGATATGAGGCTAAGTCTTTACCTTTGCATTATCTACACCCTCAACCATTGCCAGATTTGGGACTCCAGCTGCGTATCGAAATTAAAACCTTAACATTCACCATACTCCTCTCCCACATACTTAAAAAGAAGACACAGAATAAGATAAGTAGATAATGCACACACTGTCACCATGATCATCAAGTGGGTGATTTCTGAATCACTGTTATTATGCACACAAGACGCAAATCCAACTCTCCATATGGCAAACAAAGATCTACCAGATTATTCAAAACCCCATTTGCAAATAGTTCTTTATGTGCCCTCAAAACCCACCAAACGTGAGAACAAAAGGTAATCATATAATCACTATTGGAAATTAGCCGATTGAGATCCCCTAGAATTCCTAAAATAACTCCACTATAAAGTTCTCAAAATCCTAACTCAACATTATTAAATAAATGGTTTCGATTTTGTCACATCATAACCATTTCAACAAACATATATCAATACTATTCTGGAATCTATTTAACTCGATACTTCACATCCTAGCATATGTACCTAAAGTATGTCACACCCCACAGTAGTTTTTTTTTTTTTTTCACCACTTGTTGAGGTAGCCTGTTATGATTGGTGCACCATAAAAATGATGTCAGTGGTGAAAGTAAATGGTGCATGGATCACAATTTGCGGAGGTGGCCAGTTTTGAAAAATGTTATGTATGTCTCTAGCATTCCTCAATTGAAAATTAGATTTTAAAGCTAAAGCAAACAGACCCAGATTGTCAATTCGAAAGCTTTAAGGTTTATATTCCAACGAGGAAAATGGGATTTTATAAGAAAAAGAAAGGGCAAAGAATCATACTGAGTAGTGATTTGACTTTGTTGCTTTGCAAATGCCCAATGAAATGCCAGTCTATGTCTTGAGGAAGCTACAAACACAAACACAAACATAAACAAAATCATAAATAAACAACCTCAATTATTAAACCTTAAATAATTAAATGAAAGACACGGAGAAAAAGAGACTTGAGGGGCTTTTTCGATGAGTTCTTGTGCGTAGTTCTCGCCAAAGCAGCGGTATCCGGAGTCGTAGACTTGGCGGATGAGGGAGACCGGTTTGGTTTTCGAAACGGCCACGACCCGGACCAGGTTGGGTGTCCGACCAGACCGCTCCGCAGCCTGCCGGACTCGGAACATGACCGCCCGGAGCGCCGTCACGGCTGTGCCTTCCACCGCAGGAGCAGCCATGTGGTTTTTAGAGAGGTTGAAATTGAATGTACAAGAATATTGCGAAGTTCTGTGAGAGAGAGAGAGACTGTGCGGTGTTGGCGAGCTGAGGACCTAAGGTGAAGGATTTTTTTTTTTTTTGATGGGAAGGATTTATTTTATTTTATTTATGGTTGGTAAAAAAGATTATTGAATATATATATATAATTTTTTTTTGAATTTTTATCCCTTCTATATTTATTTTAGAGAAGGGCTATTTCCACCATATTTTCAACAAAAAAAAAAAAAAAATTTTAGGTGATAGGTTGTTATTGGTTTTAATTTAAACCTTATTATCGAAATCACTTTCTTATTTACCAGCAATAGCAAATAATAATATACTATATAGAATTTATTATGAAAATGTTGTGGAAATACTATTTCTCTTTATTTTAAGGATGTCATATATGTTGTTTATTCATTCATGTTACATACATAATAAGATAGTAGTAGTTAATGAGATAATTACTTACTAAAAATGTTTAAAATGTAATGTACATAACTTTTTACAACAAATTTTAAGTGACAGGTTCGTATTGAAGAGCAAAAAAAAAAAAAAAAAAAAAAAGGTGGGATTAAATTAGAACTAATAATAACTTATCACTTAAAATTTGTTATAAAAATATTATAAGTGTAGCACTTCTCATTACATATTATTTACTTGAGGTTATGTTGTCTAGCTTCACTCTTTCATGCACTTAAAAAAAGGTCGCTTTATCCACTAAAATGAGCTTCGTTGAACAACCGTATCCTCCCTCACTCTCACTCTTTCGTTTGAAAAAACATATTTTAAGACAAAATCATAAAAGAAATGAATGCAAAAGCAAATTAGTGGAATAGAGGCTATTGTTAACCTTTACTCAAAAAAATAGAAAAGCCTCTGAGCACATGCAATGTGCATGCTTAGAGGCTAGTACATAATAATATAGTAGTAATTAATGGGATAATTACTTAATAAAAATGTTAAAAATGTAATGTACATGATATTTTTACAATAAATCTTTAGTGATAGGTTGATATTGCATCTAAAAAAAAAAACGGTTGATTCTGATGGACCCAAAAAAAAAAAAAAATAATTGGTGGGATTAAATTATAACTAATAATAACTTACCGCTTAAAATTTGTCATAAAAATATTATGAACGTAGCACTTTTCAATACATATTATCTACTTGATTATATGTTGTCTAACTTCAATCTTTCATGCACTTAAAAAAATGTCACTTTATCCACTAAAATTAGCTGCATTGAACAACCATATACTCCCTCACTCTCACTCTTTTTCGTTCGAAAAAACATATTTTAAGACAAAATCATAAAAGAAATGAATGCAAAAGCAATTTTGTAGAATAGAGGCTATTGCTGATGTCTACAGTACTTTACATGCTTAGATGATGGAATAGTTTTGTGTGGCCAAATTTGCTGAAAAAAAAATGTTATGAAATGGAAATACATGATCCACGTGCTAATTTTGAAGGGGCAGTAATTAGACTTGCACAATGTATATCGTCTCCACCAATTAATATTTATTTATTGTTCTTTCTTTAATGGATGCAACAAAAAACATGGGAGGGTATAATAGTTTTTGTTCAATTTTAAAATTCTAGTATGGGGTAGCTCCCTTTTAAATTTTTATTTTACCGGAGGAAATAATTCCTTTTTTCTTTTTCTAATGGGAAAATGAGATGAATTGGGGTTATAAAGTTGTGATAAAAAATTGTATACAAATATTCTACTCATGTATCAATAATAGACTAATAATATTCTTAGAAAATTTAGCATCATTGTCTGAAAAATCAGAACGATTATTATTATTATTTTTTGAGAAATGTTAATCAACCATTAATTCAACCCCTACCCCCAGGCCCAAAAAAAGAGGCAAAAGAGTCGTTCCTTATGGACAAGACTACTGGTTATTCAAAATTTCAAAGTGAGAGAAAAAAAAATAAAAAAATCAAATATTTAGGAATTTCCAAATTACAACTTTGAGTAAAATTTGACACTACATTATTAGTGCGTTTATTGCTACACTCCGAACAAAGTACGCACAATTTTCCAATGGAAACTTAAAAATACAACAAAAGGGAAGACCAAAAGATAGAAAATCCTCTTTCTCAAAAAAAGAAAAAAGAAAAAAAAGATAGAAAATCCTACAACAATGTTCATGTGTGTTGTTTTATTTTGGAGCTTGAGATGATTCGGTCTTATTATAGTCTCTCATCCTAAGCTTGTTAGGTTACTTTTGTTCACTTGGTTTTTGTTCTTGATTCGTGGCTGCGGTTTGATTCTTATTTTTATTAATATCTCTTCTGAATTTTATCCACGTGTAAATCTCAAACGCAATTGTAACGACTCCAAAGGCTCCAAGAATCGCTACGTAAGCCCATTTCCAAGTGTAAACCGGCTTTAAAATTGCAATCCCTTGAAATATGTTCACAGAAATTGTAGCCAGCAGTGCATAGCCAAGAAAATGATGGTACATGTTCCAATGCTTGCGGTAGTCGTCGGCTTCTTTTGGCTTTAAACGAAAGGCTAACATCTGAGAAACCAAAATTGACATTATTAATCGGTAAAAAAAATACAAAAGAGAAAAAGTTTACCTCCAAACAACGTGACAATTGATTAAAACATTCACATTATGCGACTTGTTTAAATGCTAACTATGTAAAAAAATTAATACAATTACACAAAATTAATGAGAGAGAGAGAGAGAGAGAGAGTTACTTGTAATGTAGCAAATGTAAATATGAATATAGCAAGAATCCGGTGAGTGCGAAAGGTGTAGTATTTTGAAGCGTGTCCAAGCCATAAACCAATGCCCCAGCCAATGGTGCCTAGAACATAACCAACACTCTGAAAGGAGACATGAAGATAGAACCACAAGTTCTTTTTCTTCGGAAGTTCAAATGGATGCACCCTGAAGTACCTAGCGATAATCACACCGATGGGTAAGAGTATTCCCCACCCCAAAATGTTCAGAATTCCATGCACCTACAAAATGTGCACAAACCATTATATCAACTTAGCAAGTTAAGGCATTTAAAGGGGGGAAAAATAAACTGTCTTATCATTTATCATATTCATACATTTTTAAAGTTTTTTATAATCTCCAACATTCTTTCATGAATTAAAGCACTTGAAATAAACTATTCTGATCGTAGTGAGTACCATGCCAAGGTAACCATGGTCCATGAAACCCTCTGTTGCACAAGTCAGAATATGAGCTATATATCCATTCATTATACACATATCCTGTGTATTTGTAGCGCAGGGTGTTAATTGGTAAGGCCGCTATTGCACACAATGATTGATTATTGGTAGATATATTATGACCCAAGTGGCCAAATCAATTGTAGACCCATGTACTTGTAGAATAAGCAACTTAACTTTGGGTTAGTCCTGAATTAGTAAAATATTCTCTACTATATGAACCCTATTTTGAGTTTATTGTAATATAAGTGCTTCATATAATATGTAGCTGTCAAGGACTTTTTCTCTATGAACATATATCCTTTCATGCTTCTGCTTATAATTCAATCATCAAACACAATCACACAACAACTAAAACAATCATATTCAAAATTTAAGAACATATGCAGGCGTTAATTACCCTGTAGCTGGTAGCGACTATAAATCTTGAAGGCCAACATAGAGGTCACATTAAATACATATACCCAGCAGAAAAAACAAGTCAGAATACTTCAATCATATATATAAATCACAAAAGTAACACGAAATGAACTTTCTCCGTTTCCAGTGAATTGCAGAGGATGTTGTTCCCTATGACACTAGATATGGTGGACTGTTTCAAGTTTCATTGGTTCATAACATATCAAAATTAATGCACTATGTACATTCAATTCTGTAAAGGGTGTGTAAAGTCATGAATTATTCTTACCGTTCTAAGGTGGCGACGGCGATGTCCAATGTTAACACAAGTCCCAGTATCCAAGTCTAAAGTCTCAGTGCTATCTACATTCTGAAGAGTTGTGGCATGCATCAATGGCTGCGCATCATTGGCAGACTGCCCAACTTGCCAAACATGGTTCAACTTTGAAAATGAATAGTCCTTCTGAGGAAGAATTAGTGAGGCATGTATAGTCATGTACCTTCTTGTTGCTAAGTAATTTACTTGTGTATCTGAAACGTTTACATCGCTGATCTCTGAAGGCAGGAGTGGGCAACCAATCTTGGTATATTGTGTGATGTTATAGGTCTTGATTACTGAGGTTCCATTGAGGTATCTAATGCCTATGATAGCTCTGGTTCCAACCATCTGTGGCCTCTGTCCTGGATTGACACCCCAAGCCAGCCATCCCATTGCATTGTGCAGGCTTGCACCGAGAATTATGTCAAGCTGCAACTGTTTGGTGTGGGTGTCGACGTTGTATTTCCAGCCAAATTCAGCTCCTAATGTTGTCAATTTCTTGCACTTTGTGATGTTTCTTGCACTGGCCAAGTTAGAGAATTCATCACTAGATTCACTACAATCAGTCTGAGCATTGATGTTATGGATAAGGGATAAAAAGGCCAAAGTGATGAGAATTATTACAAGTTCGGTAGAAGAAGACATGTTCTTCAACCGTTTCCTAAGTTTTGCTTACTTCTGGTATGTGTCTTTTGAGACAGTTTTAAAGTAGCTTAGGTAAAATGGCATATAGAAGTGTGAAACTTTATTCCGTAGTTTGGATAAAAGTAGGGAAAGAAGTTATGCGGAGCTTCCCATTGGCAGAAACCTTTTTGGACCATTTAGCCTACCCCATTACCAATGCTTTCACAGAGCGTAACAAAGGTGTTGTGGGTGTCATTACTCAATAACTTTATTCCCCTATTAAACTGTATTGATTTACTGTATTGTTGCTTGATTTTTAAAAGTTTGAAGAAGTGTTACAGGCCTAGATGCTAAGGCTTGGTTGTCTCAAACTTTACTACAAGGAGTGCCTACAAAGTACAATCTTTATTATTTGCCTAATCATTCCTTAGCATCCAATAGTGCATGCACTCTTTCGCACCATGCACCCTGCGATAAAATGTGAATATCAATATTCACATTTTTTAAGAATGTTTACATTTTACACATAATGTGAAAGAGTGTATATATTGTTGTGGAGTTATCAAAGCCCTTATTATTTAGGTTCCTCAATTGGTTCTTCAGTTAGTAAAAAAAGTTATTATAGTCACATTTATGTCAAATTGCCAAGGTCGGTAACCCCCCTCTACCCAATTGAGAATTATCTTTGGTAGAAGTTGCATGGAGTGACCCTAAGAGCATTCACATCAGTTCGTGCAAAGATTTTTGTCTATTTTAGCATAAAAACCTACATTTTTTTATTTATTTTACATACTCACTTTTCAAAGTACTTCACATTAGATTATTTATTTTACATTATATTTAATTAAAATATCATATTTTTTTTTAATTGTTTCTCTTTCTTTACACACAACAACCACCCTCTACACTCTTTTTTCATCTTTGAGATAAGTAATTAAAGAATAAACAATTAAATGCAAAATGAATAGTATTATTGTAAATTTACACGGTGTCTGTAATAAACTTGTAAATTTACATAATTATACACGGACTGATGTAGGTAATTTTTATACAAAATTGTTTAAATTTTACATATTTTTTCTATTATATATGGATGAATGTGAATGCTCTAACGTGAATATGATATGTATGTGAGACTCACAGAAAACCTCTCCCCAACCCACCCTTCTTTTATTTATTAAAAAAGAAAATCCAATTATAGACCTGAAATCAGCCAATCTAAAAAAAAAAAAAGAGTACACAGTCACTCATCTGTCTCACAAGATGCCTTACTGCAATTCACAAGCAACGTTTGTTGTGTTAAAATAAGGCCACTTTTATTGCTTAAAACATGGGGCTAAACGGAAAATCTTCCTGTCTAAGGTTAATACGCTATTCTTGGTCACAACAGTACGGCTGTTCTAAAGCTACAATTATTATTATTATCTTTTATTTATATAAAGTTGTTCTTTGTCGTTAGAATACCTATTGTCATCGTTATTATTAATTTACTGTTAAAATGTATCATCATTTCGACTCTTGATATAACTTTTCTTAGCAAAATTCACATTTCAATTACGGGGCTGTTTGACATTGTTGTTTAAATACTGAAAACTATTATTTAAAGAACAATAATAACACTTCTGACATGTATTTCTATAATACTTAAATACGTATTTTCACAATACTGAAAACTAAATAACAATACTTAAACACTGCTACCAAATGGGCCTTATATTACATGTAATTGTATATTGGAATAGTTTTGAGTGAGTGGTATATGATTGGTTTAATGATTTTTTTCTCACATCGAGTAAAGAATATAAATGATTGATAATATATTTTTGATCACTAATTTTAGTTTTGGATTAAAATGATAGATCTATGTGTTAGCCCAAACATAATGAGAAACTTTATAATATAAGGTGTTAGTTCTGGACTCTCTGATAGATCTATGTATTGTAAAAAGAGGTGACTCATATTAGATTATCCCATGATACATACATATATTGCCTTTATCACACAATTCATGTTTATGTGCAATGCTCGTGTTTCATGTTTTCTTACAATATCCCTTTATACTTCACCTATCCAAATAAGAAATCCTATGATCTCTGAACCTTTACTTCAGAAACTCAAAGCAAACATATTCCCATAACCTTTAACTTTCTGCTTTCTTTAGTTACCTATTGTAGTGTTTCCCTTTATCTTGGATTCACATAATTATAGATATTTAATTATTTTGAGAATTTTATTTTATCGGCCATATGTCATTTTTGAGAATTTAAGAAGCAACAAAGTCACCCTTATGAAAGGTCACAAGATACTAATAGACTAGGCTAGCTAGAAAACTTAAAAAACTTTGATTTTGTTTACTTGTCTCGGCCTAATCTTAACATTAATTATTTCATGCATTGGACATATCAAGCTCGATACAGTTTGAGGGATAAGATGATAATTTAAATGAGATATTTTTAATATAATATATTTAAATAGCAATTAAATAATATTATTTAAATTTATATATTATATAATTTTGGGTAAATTACATCACACTCCCTTGAAATTTATTGGAATGACCCTCTCTTGCTAAATGTTTGTATAAATGACACTTCCCCTTGAAGTGAATACTTAATCGTTGCATTCATATATAAACCTCAAGGGGTGAGTGTTTCTCGAAACATTCGGCAAAGTTTGTCATTTCGTAAAACCACAAGGGAGGTTAGTGTAATATACACTAAATTTTTTATTTAAAAATGATTATTCTTGCTTCTAAGATGCAAATAATTCTTTTAGCTAACAACTCTTTTTTAATTGATAAATAGCTAATCCACTTAATGTTCTTGTGATGTAATTGATTTTGAGTAGGATTTTAACAATTTTAATTTTGAAAAACAAAATTTGGAAGTAACTATAGCAAGTGTTTTGAGTAAAAGGGAAAAATAAACTAGTCTTTTTATATGATCAAGAATTTTTATATTACATGTTTGAACATTATTATGGTAATTTTTATTGTTATCTTTTAGTTATATTATATCATTATTTTCTAACCCTTATGCTGAAATTTTTGTTCATTTTGAGATTTTTGTCTAATTCAACTGTTAGATTTTTTATATTGCTAGTAGCAAATTTATCAATTCTCTCTCTAAAAAATAATTTGATGGTTACGATAATGGGGATATTTGAACCTTAGTTCTACTCATAAAGGAGAGTATGAGATGCCATTAAGTTGCAAGGCTCTCGACATTATTAGTAGGTTTCTAGTTTTACATGCGCAAACATGGGTATGTGTTTTAAGAATCTCTCTCCCTTGTTTTGATTTAAGTAGCTCAAAAGAAAAGGGTTTTAATGTTAGTGTTAGCAAATCCATGACAATTTATCTTGTTTTTGAGTTTTAAGTGTCAAATATTAAGACAAGATCAGGTCTAAGATTTACCTTAAGAAAAGGACAATAACTAGAATCTCAATCAACTCTCAGTTGTCTCTTGATTGATTTAGACCAATCTCTCAACATGCCCTCGACTAAGGCCCACTCAATTGAGACAGAGGAAACCTAATTATTAATGAGGTCCATTAGGTTGGCTAATGAGGTGGAATTTGTGCCCTACTTGGGTTACTATAAAGGGCTCACTAAAGTTAACCTAATTAAGGTTTTTAGAGGTTTGAGAAAACAATGCTTGCATTTAAGAAGATCAAAACCCTAGAACCTCTTTCACCATATAATATAGTTCATCAAAAGTGAATACGAAGAATGATGTTCAAGTTTGGTGATCAAAAGTTGAAGCCATAGAGCTTTCTTTGTTCTATAGTGGAGAAGAATTATCAAGGAGTTTCTTGAAGTCATGGACGTGGAAAAGTTCATAATAGAATTAGTCATAATGATTTGGAGTAGATTGTGGGATCACGCTAATATGTTCTACTAGGTACCAATTAGGAATATACATATATTTTAATGTTTAAATTACAAATTGCAATTTCTAATTTTATCTAAAATTTAATTCAGTCCTGTAATTTCAACTTCGTTTATTAATTCAGTGCTCCTGTTAATGTCCTTAAATGGCTGTCGTTAAGTGTTCAAAGTGATTTAGTTTAGTTTCTTAGTTTTTGTGATTTTTTAAATTTAAAATAAAACAAAAAACTAATAAAAATTATTTTTTTAAAAAGAAAATTAAAAAGCGTTTTTTTTTTGTCATCTCTTGATCTCTCTCATCCAAATATTTTAATAAGGAGATTTCAACAAAATTCAAATTTTATACTTCAAATTTCTTTTACAGATATTACTTTCGTTCTTTGTAGTAGACTACCTCGAATTGCAGATAATGCGCATTTGAGCACAGACTAATTCGTAGTAGACAAAGTTTAGCTACATACTTGTTTGTAGTTGATGACTACAACTCCCATTAAAAAAATTATCATGACTACATATTTTAAAAATCTAATCGTTGGATTGTATATTCTTTATATTTTTAATACATATATCAAATTTCGTATATCAAATTTCGTATCAATTAGAAGTTATTTACGATTCGATCTATAAACTTTATTTTTTTTATTGTATAATTTAAGACTACAAAAAATTGAAATTGAAATAATTAATTAATGACATAAGTATTGATTTTTGATATTTTGGAAAATTTGCAACATAAAGGATTTTAAGAAAAATAATCTAATGATGGATTTGTCAAAATTACATCTGATAAAAAAATATTGAGTGAAGTTGTAGCCAAACTTTGTTCATTCATAGTAGAACTGTGCTCCTCTTCTTACTCGAGCACAATCACCATGTTCAAAGCTGAGCTTCCTAGCCACTAAAAGTGAAGTACGAAAGAAATAACCAATTCATTCCTTGACATCATTAATTCAGAAACAAACACAACGAATTCCAACGAGCACTAATTTTTAATAAGCCCAAAACACATAACCCTTGAGTTTATTATTATTTTTTGCTTACCAGGAATGTCCTTTAGCGGCGTGAGACTTGAATGGATTTTGGTTTGAATTGATTGCGTTGAATGAATTGGTTTGGAAGTGATTGCAATGGTTTTAACTTTTAATTGATTTGATTTTAGTTAGAGGACTGAATTGAATGAAATTGAAGTTACAAGACTAAATTGAATTTTTAGGCAAGGTTAGAGGTCACAATTTGTAATGTTGCCTATTTTAATTGTAAATTTTGATTTTATAGTGAAATTTTCCTTGGAGTTGGGGTTAGCTCCCAGAGTTCTGCTAGTCACTGAAAATTTTGATCACTTTTGGGATTTCTGTTTGTCTTCAATTTCCCAACAAGTTGTTGCAAACTGACAGAGACCAAGATGACACTAATCTAAAGATGTATGTGCAGGTCTCCAATTTCACTCCACTTAAAGTATGTTGCAAAGTGTTTCAATCTGACACTACTACCTAAATTATTCCTCAAGATTTCTGCGAAGCTTGAAATACTTATCTCTTGAACCAAAGTACTGCTTGCGCAGTTTAGGAACAATGTATCTACCTCCAGCAGTGTTCAAAATGGACTGATCCGGTATTTTGTAAAAAATTCAGTGAAGATAATCTGCCTGACCACAAAAAGAAGCTTTAGTTCAGTGTCCAATTTCAATTACAATAAAGAAAACACAAGGCTGCAACTCAGATATGCCCAATTTCAAGTTGAGTTATTAGTGCTCAGGCAACAATTTCAATCTAGCATAAGACACTTTAGCGATACTGAGACCAAGCCAGAAGCCAGTCTTAAATAATCTGTCCCATCTTGACAATGTAAAAAATGCATAACACAGTTGTATAGCTTGATATTTTATTTATTTTCTATGAATGTATAGCTTGATATTTTCAAATTCCATACAAGAGCTCTCTTTTCAACTGTACTTGAATAGTGAAGTTAGAAGTAGAAAGCAAGAGTTAGACAGTGAAACAACATACATCAAAGTAAACTATGATACATAATTAAAGACAGTTTCTTGTAATGAGTTCTGATTCATCTTAGCTGGACTGCGGCAGGAAGTAGAACCCCTCCATCCTTTATGGTTATAGTTTGAAACTACAAATGCGTCTTTTGCAGTGCCTGTGACTAGACCTTTAATCTCAAATTCAATGGAAGAATTACACAGCACAGGATTGGCCACACAAGTGGCATTTAAAACAGCAATGGTGTATACTGGTATGTATATTTGAAGTGATTCCAAGACTCGAGCTTTATAATTCCTTCTATAATTTTATTGGAAATAGCATCTTCAACTGCAGATGCTATTTCCCCTTCAAAGCATCCACTTCCCGGAGTAAAAGTAAAAGAATCAAGTGCATAAGTAGTTAATACTTTTCAAATACTAAGATGCATTAGACCATGGAATGCAGACTCAGACAAATAGAATAATTGAGATTAATATGCCATCAAAAAATAAAATATGATTTGTATTATCATATAACTGATCTGTTTTGAAGTTAATAAGATTCAATTGAGAAAGGATCTTGACATGTCCTTAAAACTTAAAGTAAGCTCCCTTTTTTTTGGGGGTGGGGGTTTGGCAGCTTGAAAATGTAAGTTCTTAAATACAACTATATATGCCATTAACACTATGAAACTAATTTAGGGAAGAGATTTTTAACCAATAGAGGTTGACAATTTATAAATTTTACAGTTACATATGTAACAGGGTAGGAAATCACATGACATCCACCTTTAAGCACAGAGAGATTGATGTTTCCTTCTTAGTTCTTCGGAGCTGCAATTATTCCCACTTCCATAACTTCACCCTTCACAGAAATAGCTCTGCTTAATGAGAAAGTAAAGTTCAAGTTAAAAGTTGCTGAACACTTTTTGCTAAGAACAATGTATTTTTGCAAGTTTCATTTCATGTCAACCACTAAACAGATTTGTTTTAATAATTCACATTTACATATCATGTTATTTCCTTTTATCTTTGAAATCATCTCCTCATTCACATTTAAGAATTTTATTTCACCTTTACATATCTTGTTATCTGATTGTTACAGATGCTTGTTTCAGATTAACTTCTGTGTTATGACTTAACTTTAATTTGTTTTAAATCAAGCTATTTATTTTGTGACAGTAAGACTTCCATGAACAGACAAGATGGCATATTAAGATTAATTGCAGATTATTGATCATCTGACCCTTTCAACATCTATATTTTTGGTAACTTGCACAACCACCACCATATTTCCAAATTTGGAGACAAAACACTCAAATTACAGCATATACTCTGAGAGCAACAGGTAGAAATATAAGGGGTATGTTGAAGACATTGGTTGGTTGAAATTTTTGCAGATTTTTTCTTTAAATTTTAAGATCCATTTGGCATGGAATTTGTTTAAGATATTGTGTCTGCCTGCTATCGCTAACAACAAGAACCATGGGTATCTGTCTCACATTGTAGAGCAACATATGTTACTAATGGAGACTGTTAAATCTTTTATCTTCTGGGGCGAGCCTATTTTAACTTGCCAAAGACAAGCATTCATGTGCACACTATTCACGTCTTGTTTCAAGTAATTCTCTAAACATTTATTACATGATAATTTCACATTAGTAATACATTTGTTTCAAAATGAAAATAAAACATGCCCATGCATCATGTGTCATCACTTATTTGTACAAATGAGAAACAAAAATTTCAACTATAGGCGAAATTGATTACATGGAGGGAGTAGTTGGACATGGGGGAACTGGTACTTCAGTAATGCCTTCTAACATCAAGACAACATTCTTCATAGAGGGGCGAAGAGCTGGTTCTTCTTGAATGCACCACAGTCCCACCTTCACCATTTTCTCCAAGCTCATCATATCTACCTCATCACCAATCACAAGCTTATATAAATCTCTAGCAGCAAAGCAATTATAGGCCCAAGAAGAAAGGACAATCTCCTCTGCAGCGGATGCGTTAACATCTATGTTCTTTCTGCAACATACAATTTCCAAGAGCACAATCCCAAAACTGTAAACATCTGCCTTCACTGATATAGGGATGTTCTTATGCCATTCTGGTGCCACATACCCTCTTGTTCCTCTGGCCCCTGTGAAGGTCCTTGTCTGATCTGGCATTAAGAACTTGGCCAGCCCAAAGTCAGAGATTTTAGCATTCCAACAATCATCCATCAAAATGTTTTGAGGCTTTATATCACAATGAATGATAGGGGCCTCACACTCTTCATGTAGATAAAGAATTCCTCTTGAAACATCCAATGCAATTCTCAACCTCTCATTCCAATCTGGACGCCACATAGCCCCAAACAGAAGGTCAGCAAGGGAGCCATTGCTCATATATTCATAAACTAGAAGCCTTTTAGACTCCTCAGTGCAGAAACCCAGCAACCGAACCAAGTTCCTGTGATGGGTTCTTCCAATTGCCCGCATCTCCGCGCGAAACTCTCTTTCACCTTCTTCAACTAATTTCTCTAGTCTCTTCACTGCAACAAGTTTTTTACCTTTGTTTAGAGCACCTTTGTAAACTGCTCCAAAAGAACCTTTACCCAACTCTTCCTTAAAACCATTTGTTGCTCTTTTGAGCTCAGCATACGTGAACAATCTTAAGGTTAGCTCCTCAGGCAGGCCCAAATTTCCATTCCTTAACATCATTTTGTAATTTAAAACTCGAATTTTGAGAATGAAACGGCCAAAGGTTGCAAGAGCTAAACATGACAATATAGTAAAACCTGAGGTTAGAAGAACAATTTGTAACTTCGCTATTTTGCTTGTGATTACGACTGTGTTAGAAACAACGGGTGGCAGTGGCTTAATAGGGTGGAGACCCACCTTCAAGAACGCCGTGTACCCGGCGTTTTTATCTCTACTAACATATCTCAGTGGAAACTGTTGTTTATTGCAATAATTATCCTTGAAGAGTGCCGCCCCACAATTGCAGTCTTCCAAACATGAGCTGCTGCATTCTTCCATTGACGTTTTTGCATAAAAATACGGGGTGTTTCCCGACACCATGTTATCCATAGTACTCATTTTATAAGAATATGCATTTTCTTTCCCACCTCTACACCCCGCTTCTGAAAAGTGTCTCTCACAGCCATGAGTACTTTGATTGGGGTCTACAAAATCATGCCCAGGAAGGCAACGACAGTTGCCTTGGTCGTCGTACAGTGTACAAAAGCTGTTGAAGCCACAGAAACCCTTTACGTCACATGGACTACTTAATGCTGACCACAAACGAGATACTCTGTAGTTTCTACTCTCATCGTAGGTGTGAGAATACAATCGAAAAATTCCATCAGCATCAAGAGTTGCACGATATATGGTATTGTTGTCGATGCCGCTAGTGCTGGACGAATCTGGATCAGGATAAATAGAACGGACGGTTTCTAAATTGGACTCGTTGACGATGATTAACCTGCCGGAAGAATTAAGATAAAGGTGAAAATTGACACCATTTCCATAGTTGGTGTTAGTATTCCAATACGCATCTGGCTCGGCATCTTCACTGTTTGCTGGGTATGAAACAAGGTTTCCATCAAACTGCATCACGAGATGAAACCGTCCAGTTGAGCGGTCACTCTCACTCAAACTGGAGAGCAGTTGACCTCCAGTGAACAGAGCCTGATCTCCTAAAATGGTATCAGTAGTATAATCAAAACTCTGCCAGATGAACTTAGAATCCTTGTCATAGAGCACAAAATTTCCAGAATCAAGCATGGCGGCATGAGAAACTGAGTTTGTTGCACTACTAGCAATAAGGTGTTTCTGTCCTTGCTCTGTAATTAACAGAAGCTTACCATCCTTGGTAAATTCCAGCTTTGCCTTTGAAGTGACTGGTGGATCGTCGCGATTTGCTGTCCACACAACTGTTTTGTTGTCCATACCAACCAACCAAATTCCAACAGAAAAGCCACTGCCTTGCTGATAGAATCCGAATGCAAATAGGTTAGCAGGCGAAAGCCATGAAGTAGGGTGAGTTGTGGGGAAAATTGAAGAGCCCATGGTTATTGGGTTAGATTGTTTTGCTTGAGCTCTTCCAACCGCAAAGGTTATGGAAAGGACTAAGAGAACGAAGGATATGGAAGCCATGGGAGGCGATGAAAGAAAAAAAAAATACTTGTATTCGGTTCTCTAACTGTTAGGTAAGTAAGAGAGACAAAAGGAAGCTAGCTTCTTAATGCTTCACAATCGTGAAATAGATTTTCAAACATAATTCTCTTCATTAATTGTCTATGGACACTGTTAAAATAGTAAGTAGAAAATAAGACAGAGAGCACGAAATCAAAAGGATTAACATGTATACATTAATTCATAGTAACCTCAAGAGGTTGGCTAAGTGTTTTGTTTTGTTTTTTTTTTTTTTTTTGAGTAAAGGCTAAGTGGTTCTTCTTAAACCCTCGTGATATCCATGAGAACTTGGTTAGAAAATTTTGGTTTGAAACCTCTTGCTTGCGTCTTGGGGCCACTCCTGAGGGATTCATCCTGTAATAACATGGTGTGTGTGAGATAGAAGAATTGCATACACCTGAGGGCAGTGCCTATATATTTTTAAGATATCTCTTAAGTGCCTATTTTTTTTTTTGGCAAGCTAGGGGAGGCAAGTGCCCCCCCCCCCCGGCGGCAAGCTTCACCCCTGCTTGAGGGAATAGTCAGATACTTGAAAATGACGTTTGATTTACTGTGATATGCCACTGATATTATGCATATTATGATGATTTGACATTAAGATTTTTTGTTTATTTAATTTTTTTTAATATTACCATAATCTAAAATTACAAAATATATCACATTATCTTAATTTCATTACCTACCTAAACAATTTAATGTTGTATTATTGTATTAAGTAATCATTAATGTAAGATTATAATAATGTAATATTACGGTGTAATATAATATCACGATGTAATATAACATCACCGTGCTGATGTGACATTAAGATTTTTTGTTTATTTAATTTTTTTTAACATTACCATAATCTAAAATTACAAAATATATCACATTATCTTAATCTCATTACCTACCTAAATAATTTAATGTTGTATTATTGTATAAAGTAATCATTAATGTAATATTACAATAATGTAATATTACGGTGTAATATAACATCACGGTGAACCAAACGCCCCCAAGGAGGTTTGGATAAATTCGTTTATCAAAAACAAAAAGCATATAGTTTATTTGATTTAGTGAGATAACCCTAAAATCAAGCTAATGTATGGTATTGTGCAAAATCACGGTTTACATATTATATTTATGTTAACATTATAATAGATTCTAATATCCCTTCTCAAAATTATGGTTTACATTTTTGAAGGTGACCACAAGATTGTTGTCATTGCACTTCGCAATGGAAATATGCTCAACGCTTCTTTTGGTCAATTTTTTTTTTTTTTTTCGCTTGCTCTCTTTAGAGCTACTATTTCTTTCATACATATTGGCAAGACAATGCAATTGCACGTCTTTTAGATAGGAGAACAAAGTTTTCTTTTCCTTTTTAAGTCTGGATAGAGGTTGATCCCTTGACATTAATAGTACTAGTAAATTGCTCATGCGATGCACGGATAATATTGTAATGTTTATTTAAATTTTTTTGGAGAATGTTGTATATATGTTATAAAAACTTTGTAGGTAATGAGTTCATTTTAAGAAGTAACAATTATAAATTGCATATACATATCCATTATAACTATTTGTTCAAGTAATGAGCAATAAAAAATAAAAATTAAAAACAACTTTGGATTAATATTTTATAATAAAAGTTGATAAAACATGTTAATTCATTCCATATTATTGATCTTTATTATGTGATGTAATAAATAGCTTCGTTGCGAAATCTTTTTATTTTATTTTTGTTTCTTTTGCGATATGGCGACGCTTGTAAAGCTTATTGAGTGGTATGTTATCACCATTTATTTCTTCATCTTTAACGTTTGAAGTTTGGCCCATCTCTATTTGTGTAGGTATCTACATTTATATTAAATTTCAGCATGTTATTTACATTAATCTAAATGTGATGTGATTTTTTTTTTTTTTTTTGTGTGGTAAATGTTAATATATATATATTTTTTTTGTTACTATAGGAATAGTGTAGCAAAAGAATTAATATAGCATATTGGATTGCGTATATTTTTTTTCATACATTTTTGTGATTTGAAGGTTCATAAAAAATCTTAGCAACTATGTAATTTTCAAATCATCCTTTAAGTTGAAGTAGGACAAAGTATTTTCTTCCTTCAGATCATGTAGGATTCTTTCTCCAATATCAATCTACATATGAGAAATTTAATATATATTATGATCAATAGTTTTACAAAATAATTTAATAATTTAAATAAGTTGTACCTTAGGTTTTTTTTTTTTTTTTTTAACAAGATATCTTGTAGATTTATTTACGATTTTCTTAGCATCTTGATTAATATCACAAAAATTGTTTTATTAGTTGCATCAAAAACTTCAATTTGAATCTTGTATTTGAAGTAGTTTGCAATTGTTTATATAGTAGTTATAGATAGATGAATATGTTATAAATATTTGGAAAGTATGTAAATGTGAGTGTCTCTAATCTTGGGATAGGGAGATTTATTTATTTATTTATTTTCACATTTTGCACAACAAAATTATCCTAATTGTGATTTGACATTCCTTTTACAAAGCACGCATGAAATGTAATACCAACCCATCATTGTATCAGTGTTGCTTACTATTGCAATACAGTAGTAGTTCACATCTTGTAATGAATTTTGAAATTGACATGTATAATTTTTTATATGTAAATGATGAGTATGATGTATGTTGGGTTTTTAGACCCCTTAACACGATATGTTTAACCTAATATTAAGCCAAGTTGATTGACAAGTTTGTGATTCAAGTCTAGGTTAAACTATTGTGAGCAAAACATATATAATGCGGAAAGTAAAGAACACAAAGATCTGATGACCCAGGAAAACCAAACCGGTAAAAAACCTAGGGAAGATTTAACCTAGTTATCCTTAAGTTAAAAACAGATCCACTATGAAAGAATTAAAGTTTGTACAATAAGACTTGGACCACTAACATCCTATTATTACATCGTGTAGAAAACTTACTACCACGATCACGTGATAACTCCAAGTCTATGAACTACTTCTTTCCTTGAATCTGCACCAACACAAGTTTTCCTCCTTGTGACTTTGAGACACCTCTCAAAGGTTTTGGATCTTCTTGAATGTTCTTTATGCAGCAACTGAAACAACCATCAAGTTTTTTATCCGAATCTTGATCTTGATAGCACTATGTGTGTGTTTGAAGGTACAAACCTCTAAAATCTCACAAAAGACTTAACACACAACTCAACAAAGAACTGTAAAACGTAGCTAGAGTTTTTCCTTTTATACTTGGAGTGAAACACTGAACCCTACACGTCATATAGGCTTAGGCTGCGTTTGAAAATACTGCATAAAATTTTTGATCTGCGATTTTCAATTGATCGAGTTTATTTTTTGATTAATCAAGCCTTGCAGAATTTGAACAGTAATTTCTTGCAATTACTTGATTCCAAACTTACATTAAAACAAACTTTGAGCAAGTATAAACCTAAATGTTTTGATCATGGTTTGCCAACATATACAAAATGAAGTTCTAATACATTTAGCTCCTAAAGTCTTAGAACCTAACAATGTACAATTATTTTTTCATGTATATAGTGAGTATAATTTGAAATGATTAACAAATTTTGTTTTGTAGGATCTCATTTAGTGCATTTGATCTCTGCTATTGTCTTCATATTGTTTAAAGATAAATCCTCCTAAGAAAATTATTTTGCATGCATTTTTGGTATTTCTTGTATAGAATCATGTTTTTGACCATTCCTATTATTGAATTTTTTTAAAGAAAATATTATGTAAATGATATTTTGTGAGATAGTATATGCTATTTATTAGACTTATTTTGTTATTAATAAATTTAGAAATATGCACCTGTCAATTATTTTAGAAACCTCAGGAATCTCAAAATTTATATATATTTTTATTGCATTGGTTGATGATAAAGAAAATTTGCATGCATAAATCTCAAGATTTATATAGATTTTTATTGCATTTTTTGATGAAAAAGAAAATTGGATTGTAATCAAATTATAATTTTTCTCAACTTAGAAATTATAGGAGAAGTTAAAATCATATAAATGTGTACTATGTTGCTGGTTTTCTTTAAAATTATGATTTTTATTGACTTAAAAATTATAGGAGAAGAAAAATTATATCTATATTTAGTGATTTGTTCCTCAAACTTTATTAACATTCATTTGAATTTTTGTGTTCCCAGTTCTCACATGCTGTGGAAAAAAAATGGAAAAAAGGGGGTGAGAAGTGAAATCGGTTCCCACTAAGACTGATCGGCAATAGGGTAGACTATTTCTTTGTCAGCTTAGCAACAATTTTTCTTATTTTCCTTTGCATCAGGATTCAGGTTTAAGAATCGAGAAGTTATTGGAGATTATTTTGCCAAACCCTCCTAGATTGAAGTTTTTCTCTAGAATAAAACATCCACACATGACAGGTAATTTATTTTATCACAAATTTATTTTATTTTGTTTTATATAGGAAAAATTCTGCTACACATACACTACTACACACAAAAAATGAATTGAAATCATGACTTAAAGTCACATATTTCTAAATTGAAAACCATGACTCATTTTGTGTGTGTAAGAGTGTGTATTAGTGAGTGTGTAATAAAACTAATATTTTATATATAGGATTTATATTATCACTTGACAATTTCTTTTTGCTAAAGAAAGCAGGGTTGTAAACAAGTTGAGCTTTTCCAAGTAATACATGTTTGAGCTCGGCTTGTTAATAAATGTTTAGTGCTCAAGCTTGAGCCAAGCCTAAAACCAATGTTCAAGTTTGAACTCATTAGAGAGCCCAAAAGCTTGAACTTGGCTTGGCTCGGCTCGGCCCGGCTTGATTGATTAGTTAAGTCAAGCTCGATATAAAACTTTGAATTCGAGCTCAAAATCAAGTTCAAAATCCACTATCCAACACAATACCTTATCAAATTCTTAAATTTTCAAAAATCAAGTAAACAAAAACAACATACTGTTCAAATTACAAAGCTAAGCTACTATAAAACAAATGTCACCAGCATGATGTTTATGAGTTATATAGAAATTTCAAGAAAGTTAAACAAAAAATGAGGTTAAAGATAGATTTTCTCAAACAAATCATCCAACCCACAAATCATCACAAACTGCCACAAGGCGTCGATGCAAAGGAAATCTCCACAAACCATCACAACAAATCACTCAACACTGATCTGTGATCTCCAGGATGTTTCTCGTTGCCACCACGTGCTCCACCGTCTCGCACTAACCAGGTTGAAGCTCCACCACCTCCACGCTCCAGATTGAAGCACCTTGCACCACCACCATACTGCCACACCTCTAATATGATTGATTCTTAAGAGAGAGAGGTAGCTAAATGGAGACAGAGAGTGAGATGGGTACAGGGAGAAGAAATAGAGATAAAGAGGGAGGGGCTCTGTTTTGAAAGGGAAAGGACCACACGTGGCTCACTTGGATTAAAAAACTTGTAATGAAAGTGGTGCTTAGTCAGTTGAGAGCGAAGGTAAAATTTAATATAATGGGTAGTGGTTTCATGTGAGATATGTTTATGTGTAATGGATTTATTTATCACTAGTAAGTTACTCGTGCGATGTACGGATAATATTGTAATATTTTATATAAGATAGTTTTAAAGAATGTTGTAGATGTATTATAGTATAATTGTCATAGAACTTTATTAGTAATAAGTTTATCATAAAAAGCAACAATTATAAATTGCATACATATCCATTATAATTATTCAATTGAAGTAATGAGGGAAAAAAAATACAACTTTTAAGGAATATTGTAGAATAAAAGTTGATATAGAATTTGTCTTTCTCTTTCTCCTTAATTCTAAAACAAAATACACATTCCAAACACTCACAATCAATCACATTAATTACAAAAACCACAAATCTACAACGTTCAACCTTAAAATCAAAATCATAATTGCCGTTGTCACTCAATATAAAATGCAAGCACCCCTTCCTTGGTTGTAGCTAGTTCATACGGGTTAGAATTAGATGAGACAACAATAATAGAGCTAGGTAGGTGTCGTCGAAAGATTGAAGGTAAATAACATTGTTTTTGGTTTGTGCGTATTTGACATTGGATGGCTTGAAGGGCTATGGGTAGGTATATATAAAGGGGTAGAAGTGCAAGAGGTAAAAGTTGTGAATTAAAATATAAAGAGTTTTGTGTGTATGCATAAAGGATGAAAAGTCTTGAAACATTGAACCAAAGGATACAAAGAATATTTATATTTTAATTAGAAAATTCTCGAAACATTAAACCAAATGAAAAAAAAAAAAAAAAAACTCAATATTTAATTTGTCTTATCTCTAATGTGGTACTTGACAATATTTTAATTTTCTTTGCCATAGAATACGTCACTTGACAAATTCTCATACTTTCTCGCATGAAGTTTCTGCTTTTATATATATATATATTGATTATTAAACAAATATCAAGATTGTTATTAAGTCTATAAATTATCTTAATCAAGTGCTATTGCTCACGAGCTTGGTCAAGAACAAAATTTTTTTTTTCCTGCTTAGGCTTGGCTCTTTTATCAAACAAGCTTAAAACTATGGCTTAAATTTAACTTGTTTATAAATAAATGAACATAAATACGCTTTTTATCGAACCAAACTTTTTTTTTTGATGGATTTATCGAACCAAACTTGAATGGCTTGATTCGTTCATAGCTCTAAAAGATATATAAAAAAGCGCATAAGATACAAAAAGATAACGAAACCAATTAGGAGGCCTGATCCTTACTATTAGCCAAGACAATGTTGATAGATACGCCTCATCTAAGTTTTTTTTTTTTTTTTGGGTGACAAAGACTCATCATTTAAGGTTGATAAGTTAACTACACTATTCTGTTCATCTAAAAAAAAAAAAAATCACTAGTTTGTTCAAAACAATATAGTTATATACACATTTAAAAATAAGAGTATTACTAAGGATTCATAAATTTTCATTCATTTTCTAACGGTTGATATAGTAAGTTGGGATTGGAATAATATAATATATCTCCGGTAACCAATCACAACATATTACACAGCAATTGTGAAAATTTTATGTCTAACTTACAGAAAAACAGAGGGACAAAAACAAATTAGAGTATGCATACATACCAAATGTATGTATACATATACATACAATAATACCCATTAGTACCACCCCTAGGATACATCAACTAGATTACACATGTTAATGAACAACAATGGAATGAACCGACGATGGAGGAACTGGAATTTCTATTGTTCCCTCCAACATCAAGATTACATTCTTCATGGAAAGGCGCAAAGCTGGATCTTCTTGAACACACCACAAGCCCACCTTCACCATTCTTTCCAATGTCATAGTGTCTACATTTTCATCTTTCACAAGCTTGGCCAACTCTCCTGCAGCAAAGCAGCTATATACCCAGTTAGAAAGAATTATCTCATCTGCGGTTGAAACATTTACTTCAATGCTTCTTCTACAACAGACAATCTCCAAAAGCACAATGCCAAAGCTGTATATATCCGTTTGTAAAGATATTAAGGGATTCTTTTCCCATTCTGGCGCTAAATATGCACTCGTCCCTTCCGCACCCATTGTGGCTCTTGATTGATTTGACATAAGTATTTTTGCAAAACCAAAATCGGAAATCTTTGCCATCCAATTATCCTCCATGAGTATGTTTTGAGGCTTTATGTTGCAATGGATAATACGGACTTCGCTCTCTTCATGCAGATAGAGAAGTCCTCTGGCCACATCTAGTGCAATTCTTATTCTTTCTTTCCAAACTGGGGGCCTCTGAGACTCGAAGATCAGATCTGCAAGTGAGCCATTGTTCATGTACTCATAAACTAAAAGCTTCCTAGGTCCATCAATACAAAAACCAAGGACTCGAACCAAGTTTTTATGATGAGTTCGTGCAATTGCAGTAATTTCAGCTAGAAATTCCCGTTCCCCTTCTTCCACAGCATTCTCAAGTCTCTTTACAGAAATAATTTTGTCACCCTTAGGTATAGTCCCTTTATAAACTGCTCCAAATGAACCCCTACCTAACTCTTCCTTGAAGCCATCTGTAGCAATCTCAAGCTCGTTGTAAGAAAATGACTGCAGAGTAAACTCTTCAGCTAATTCCATGTTCACGTTTTCTGACAGTTTTTTGTACCTGTCAAATTTGTGCCTGTACACCAAGATGGTAGAGGTTGCCAAAACAAAGCACAAGCATAAAACTAAACCCAAAATTATAGAAAGTATCAAAATCAGACTTCTCTTGCTTTCAATCAAGACTTTATGGACTTGACGGGGACGGTCTAAAATTTCTGTATTTCCATTACTTACCCTGAAGAAAGCCATAGTTGATTTGTTTTCATTTTTTATTCTACCATATATAAGCGGAAGCTTATATTTGCTGCATTTAGCACCCGTATACAATACTGCTCCACAATTACAATCTTCCAGGCAAGACTTGCCACAACCTTCTTCTTCCATTGGTATAACTGAATAAGGATGATCGATCCACCACACATTCTGTAAAGAAGTGATATTGTATAGCATTGATGGATCTTCACTGCGTATGCAATCATCTTCATTGTAGCTCTGGTGGCAGCCCAGGAACTCGTTGCTGGTGTTGATGAAATCAAATCCAGGATAGCAGTTACAGTCAGCTTTGCTACCCATGCCTGAGCAGTAACTGTTGAGTCCACAGAAACCCTTGACGTCACATTGATCAGACAGAGCGGACCACTCCATCAACATACTCGAGCTATTATCGCTCTTAAAGTGGTGTAAATACAATCTGAAGATCCCATCTGCATCAAGTGTTGCACAGTGGATAGTAGTTCCATTCTTTTCAGGATATGAGCTTTTTGTCAAATTGTGTACTCCGAACTTATTACCGTAGAGGAATAGAAGGCCTAAACGAGTGAGATTGAGCTGTACATCAGCACCATTACCAAAAGTAGCTGTTGACCAATATGCATTAATCACGCCTTTCATGTTGTGTACGGGGTAGGCAACGAGGTTTCCATCCGAGTGTATAATGTCCACTTGAGTGGTCTGATACAGAGACACTTGAAACCAAGTTATTGCCTTTAGAGAGACTCTGACCTCCTAATACGGTGTCAGTTGGAACATCAAAGCTATCCCAGATAACATGGGAATGTTTCCCGTAGAGCACAAAATTACCAGAATCAAGCATAGCAGCTGAAGTTGCAGGGTCAGACACATTGGCAACGGATTTTTCACTGCCTTTCCCAGTTCGAAGCAGCAGCTTACCATCTATAGTTAAGTCCAGTGTAGCATTGGAGGAGACAGGTGGGTCGTCTCGATTTGCAGTCCAGGTGATTGTCTTCTCAGTTTGGTTAACCAGCCATATTCCGATAGCAAACCAATCATCCTGTGGATAGAAACCAAATGCAAAAAGGCCAGAAGGTGAGAGCCAAGAAGTACGGTTTGTATTGGGAGAAAGTGAAGAACCTAAAAGTATTATATTGGAATTGGACTGGTTTCGTTGAGCTTTTGCATGAACAGGAAGTAGGAAAACCAACAGTAAGGGCAGAACTGGTATGGAAGCCATGAGAGTCTGAGACAGAAGAGTGAGATTAGAGGGTTGAGACTTGAGAGAGAATATTAAAGAGAATACTGTCCAAATAGGCTAATAATAACGATAATATAAAAAAATATTGGCGTTTCCTTGAATTAAATGGGTTTAGATATTGAGTCTCAAATAATCAACTCTGCAAATTTCTTCTCAAAAAAAAAAAAAAAAAAAAAAAAAAAAAAACTCTGCAAATTGAACAGCTGAAGCGAATGGAAAGTAAAATCAGTGGTCGTTAAGGTTGTATATATTGACCCTACTATTTTTTAATGTAATTGTTTTATATAAACAATTCTCTCTGTGGGAGTTTGTTTATTGTTAAGGTTGTGACTTTAATTAGAACAACAATTGGTGGTGGGAAAGTTCATGACATGGCAGAACTTGGGATGTTATAATACTCATATATTTTAATTTTGAGTCCAAATTTAGTAAGGATGGAGTGTAAAACATGATTATCACAGTAGTCTTTTACTTAATACTCAATACATCCTACTACACCTAATAACATCATATCAGCATTTTATTTAAAACTTGACATACGGTGTTTATTTAGATATTATCATATGTAATCAAATGTATTTATATTTTAGTAATACTAGTGGTTGTAGTACTTCTTAAGTTTCCAAGGCAAAGTGGCAAACCCTAACGTTTTAAATCTCCCTCCTTTAACTATTGAATAATAAAAAATAAAATAAAAAGGTGTTAGTCAGGTAGGATGGGAATCTCACCAATATCAAGTACAAAAAAAGAAGAAGGAAAAATAGCTATTTATCTTTTATTTTTAAACTATCTAGCCAAACAACCATTTTTTCAAAGTATTGATCAAGATATTTCTGTTTTGGAAGTTGATATTGCTGATATCGAGCTTTACCTAGAACTTGACATTAATAATGCTGAGTTTTATGTATATTTTTAAGTAAAACTTGCGACATTAGCAATGTCGAGTTTTATGAAATTTTTTCAAAAAAATAAATAAAAATTAAGTGACAAAATATACAAAGAACTCGACATTGCTGATGTTGAGTTCTACCTAGAACTCGATATCAACAATATCGAATTCTAAAGGCACTGCACAAATATTTTGTTAGATACTTTGAAAAGATGGCTGTTTTGCTACATACTTTAAAAATAAAGAATATATAACAATTTTTCCTCGTAAAAAGCTGATTGTTGAACAGAAAACTAATAAATATTTGAGATTTTAAATTTGGGTACGTGAATTTCTAATGTTTATCATTGAAATTTCATTTTTTTTTTTTGTTTAATCATGTTTGTCTGCCTTTTAATTGAAGACACCGATAGCAATCATCGTCCTATTAAAAAATTGAAGGGCTCTATCCATTCGACTGGAAGCTTTTATCCTCTTTTTGCTTTTTGCTTCATATTTTGTCAAATGAAAAACAACTATTTTTCTAGAAAATAAGCTAATATCATTTTATTACCACACCTTTAGCAAATAAGCTACTGAAAACCCACTCACTGCTAACACTCTCTCCCTTGTCACATGTATATATATCATATCCATAGTCATATAAAGATCGTTAAGAATATGAATTAAATTGCATATGTAAACAGTTTCAAGTCCAATAAAAATTTCCATATTTTGGAACTCATTGTAAATTATAGTTCTTGATATTTGTGTAACTCCTTAAGAATTATGTCAGTTTTTCAATTGAATGAAGATACATGATAGGTTTTTAGACCCCTTAAAATAACAATCGGATTAAGCTAGTTAATTAGCCAAGTGATTAACTTAGTCCAATTCATGCAAATCTAGGTTAACACAATTATATAATCATATCAAATATATAAAGCAGCGGAAAAATAAATAACACAGTGATATGATGACCCAGGAAACCACACGGTAAAAACCTGGGGAGGATTTGGCCTAGCTATCCTCAAGGTAAACCTGAATCCACTATGAAAGAATCGAAGTTCATACAAAAGGACTTACAAGCTTCTCACTTGACTTCCTAATGCTACCCACCAATAGAACTTACTGACACGACCACGTGCAAGCTCCGAATCCACAGACTCCTTATTTCTTGGATTCTCCAATCAGCTACAAGCACCCACGCTTGTTATTCTTTAAGCTCCAATGGCAGCAACCGAGTTGATCACCAAGATGTTGAAGTAATCTCTACCTTGAAAACCCTAAGCTTTGTGTAAAGGAAAGTTCCTCTAGATCTCACAAGAGATTTACACAAAACAGAAAAGTATGAGCAACAATACAATAGGAGCAACTCAGAAAACGTGGCTAGGGTTTTGCCTTATATACCTAAGGCAAAAACATAAAACCCTAAATGTTTAATAAGGTAGGGCTAAGTTGGAAATTCTGCAGAAAAAACGATCTGGCCAACTTTCGATCGATCGAGTCTATCCTTCGATCGATCGAGCTAGGCCGAAAGTCACAAAGACTTCTGCAGCCTCTCGATTCCAACTTTACAATAGTTAAACAACTTTGAACAAGCCTAAACAAGACTAAACATATTGTTTTGATCATGGTTTGCTAACATTACATATTAGAGTTCTAAATATATAAAATCCTAAGTCTTTAGAACCTAACAAACTCCCCCTTTGGCAATCCGTGATAAAACACAAACTAAAAGCTCAAAGTGTACAAATAAAAAGCCCTTTACAAAAATCAATGCTCATAAAATAAAATTCAATCCTAACTACTATCCATCAGTTGCAAGTGTAGATAGCAGCTCAGTTTGAATCAACCTGTATATTCTTGAGACACTCAACAAACGCATAAACGCATGTATGACAGAAAAACAGTAAATCAACAGATATGTAAACTAACTCTCTCCCTAAATTAGATACACCAAAAAATAAAAACATTCTTGAAAGAAGTTCACAAAACACATAATAAAAACATATATTAATGAAGAACTCATAAATATAAATCAATAAGCAGTGAACATAGAATCAAGAATTATATATCAAAAAACAATGTATCTCCCAACTAGAAAAGCCCTAAAATGATATCAAAAGAAAGTATACACAGTGAAGCACCTAGATACAATCTAATATCTCAACTAGCTCCGCAAAAACAAGAGAAAAACTCCCCCTAACTACAAAAATCTCCTTTAAAAGGTCAAAAACTCTACTCCCCCTTTTTATGACGGAATGCCAAAGGACAATCACAAGTCATCAAAAGGAGGTGGCGAGGGTGAATGAAGATGCGCCAAGTCAGCTCTCAGAGCACGTATCTAATCAAGCAAGTCCACCAAAATCTGACCATGAGCCGCCTAAATGGTCATGACAGTCTCCAAGGTATGACGTACATCGAAGTTATCCAAAGGAGGTGGAGGAACAGCAGTAGCAGCATCGCCAACAGGATCATGAACATCCTCACCAGCAGGACCTGTAGAAGAAGAAAGAGGGGTGCGGTACCAGAAGGCTCAGACCTAGGGTGTTTAGAGCCAGCTCGAAGATGAGCAGCCTTCTGTCTAAGAAAAGACGCACCTATGGGATCTATAACATGTACGGGCTCAGAAGAAGGGAAATCATCTAGACTAAGATAAAACAAAATCCTATGAATAAAGATAGGATGGACAAGAGCATGAGATGTAGATGAACTCCTATAAACTTCGTTCAAAGAACGAAGAAACAAGTGAGGAAAACTGATAGGAGCATCAGTGACAAGAGCATACAAAAACACACATCGCTCGAGAGGAATGGTGTGAAGATGAGAAATGGGTCAAAAAGAATGACAAGCTATCCTAAAGAAAAGATAATGTAACTCAGATAGCTCAGCAGTGGTGATCCGAGGATCAGAACCCCACTGGATAGAAGACCCAGTGATGTAAGACATGACATCACTCAACAAAGGAGACTCATCATAAGGGTAAACAGGGTGCTGGATCAAAGGTACCCCTAGAGCATCAGCCACTACCGTAGGAGTAATGGTGTACGCTACACCTCGTAACCAACTCTTAACTAGAGTATTGGAATCATAGACGTGGATAGAGATGTTCGAAAAGAACTCTCTAATCAAGGTAGCCGGAGGAGGAGGATCAGAAATATCCAACAAAGGTAACCAGTCCCGATGCTTAAAATTTTCCCTAATGGTAGGATCTAACTCATCTAAGACAACAGAATGCTCAGCCCAAATTTTTTTCTTAAGGTTCAGCTTCTCAAAAATCTCTTGTTTTTTCTCACTCGGAAACCTTTCACGGTCAAAGGAAGGTGGAGGAGGAGAAGGAGAGGGAACAGACCTACGAGCTCTAGTCTTCCTAGGCATGATGCTAAGGAAAGGACAGAGACACAAAGTAGAACCAATAGAAAAAACAAAACAAAAATCCAAGGGCAGACTGCAAATTAGCACAAAAATAGAATAAAAAATCTATATGATGCATGAACAATTAAAATGTCATGATGCATGTACTAATGCAGTAAAAATTAAGTTCAATTAAAGGTCAGATTAACAAAATTGGCTTGAGCATAGAGTTTCTAACAAAAACCCCAAAAATTTGAAAAACCACTTGAAAATTTTGAAACAAATTGATGAATTGAGCATCACATAACACAACACACAGAGTATAATGCTCAATTACATCAAAATAACAAACCAATTTCATCAATTTTAACCTAATTGAACAAAAACCCTAATTCGGATGCAATACAAGCCCTAGAATTTTTAATTTTTCACAAAACCCAAAATTGATCAAATTGAACCATCAATATTATGTTTATATCATGTTCCCACAAAAACCCATTGATCAATTTCACAAAATAGGGATTGAATCATCAAAAACCCCAAAAAGATACATAGTCTGAAAATTTGAGAGTATAATGCATGAAAAATGCATGAAAACTTGAAAATAAACTCAAAAGGAAGGGCAAAATAGTCTTACCGGCTTGAGGAAAGAGAATCCTTGCAAAAAATTCGGAGGAAAACAATAAAAAAATTGACTGTAGAGCCTTGCCTAGTCGGAGAGAGAAGAAAAGTTTGAAAAACTTTTGAAAAAGTGTTTTGAATCAGTCAAGAATAGTGTTTTAAAAAACCTGATTCGCGACATTTGATTGATCGAAAATCACATTCGATCGATCGAATCAATCCGAGATTTTTGAAAGAATTTTAAGTATTTTCGATTGATCGAAAAACAGATTGGATCGATCGAAACAGGCAACAGCTCACAACATTTTGAGAAAAATTACAGTTTTGAAAAACTCAAACCAATTTTTGAAAATAACTCCTCAAAGCATTAAAATCAATGAAATAAAATGCATGAGTATGAGATGAAATGGAATGCTTTTTCAAAAAACCAAATTTTAATCCCAGTTTCTCCAAAGAAAGTTTCAGCCAATCTCCCTTTAAATTCTCAAGCAAAAAAAAAAAATGTTTTGCATAATACTCAAGGTATTTTCAAACTTGGTTGGTCAGACCAAAAACACACACAATAACATGTACAGTGTTTAGCAAAGAGTAACTTGTGTAGTGTGTGCAATTAGCAAAAATTTGAGATACATGTGAGGTGATATGTGAATAGAGATCAATCACAAAGTCTACAACAATTGGATTAACCTAGTTAATTAGCCAAGTGATTAACTTAGTCCAATTCATGCAAATCTAGGTTAACACAATTATATAATCATATCAAACATATAAAGCAGCGGAAAAATAAATAACACAGTGATATGATGACACAAGAAACCACACCGTAAAAACCTGGGGAGGATTTGACCTAGCTATCCTTAAGGTAAACCTGAATCCACTATGAAAGAATCAAAGTTCATACAAAAGGACTTACAAGCTCCCCGCTTGACTTTCTAATGCTATCCACCAGTAGAACTTACTGATACGACCACGTGCAAGCTCCGAATCCACGGACTCCTTCTTTCTTGGATTCTCCAATCAGCTACAAGCACCCACGCTTGTTATTTTTTAAGCTCCAATGGTAGCAACCAAGTTGATTACCAAGATGTTGAAGTAATCTCTACCTTGAAAACCCTAAGCTTTGTGTAAAGGAAAGTTCCTCTAGATCTCACAAGAGATTTACACAAAATAGAAAAGTATGAGCAACAATACAATAGGAGCAACTCAGAAAACGTGGCTAGGGTTTTGCCTTATATACCTAGGGAAAAAACATAAAATCCTAAACGTTTAATGAGGTAGGGCTAAGTTGGAAATTCTGCAGAAAAAACGATCTGGCCAACTTTCGATCGATCGAGTCTATCCTTCGATCGATCGAGCTAGGCCGAAAGTCACAAAGACTTCTGCAGCCTCTCGATTCCAACTTTACAATAGTTAAACAACTTTGAGCAAGCCTAAACAAGACTAAACATATTGTTTTGATCATGGTTTGTCAACATTACACATTAGAGTTCTAAATACATAAAATCCTAAGTCTTTAGAACCTAACAATACAAATTCTAAGCCAATGAAGTTTTATCCTATGTACAATATTATATATGTGCATGTGTAATTGGGATTATGGTTTCTTTTGGGGGCCAAAATGGGTAAATGCCATTTTTGTGCAAACAAAGTGGCATTTTGCCCTATTTTCCAAACTAATTAGGGAAATGCTCATCTTTTGAAAATCTATTTTCTCAAAATCGAGTTAAAAAAAAAAAAAAAATTTCTGGAGCCTTATAGTGGTGTTTTTAAGGAGCCTATAATGATGTTTTAAGGACTTATAGTGGCGTTTTGTAACTCGACCTCCATGAACTTGAGTTATAGGCAATTTTTTTTACCTATAACTTGATTTCATGGAGGCCGAGTTACAAAACACCACTATAAGTCCTTAAAACATCATTATAGGCTCATTAAAAACGCCACTATAGGGCTTAACTCGATTTTGAGAAAATCGATTTTTAAAAGAGGGGCATTTCCCTAATTAGTTTGGGAAAGGGGGCAAAATGTTGCTTTGTTTGCACGAAAAGGGCATTTGCCCATTTTCTCCTTCTTTTGAGTTATCAAGCTCCCCTCTTTTTCCCCTTTTAGTTACAAATTATGAAGTATAGCAAGTTTTGGAGCTTCTGTTGAGACTGTGTGTATGAGAAAATTTTAGGAAATTTAGAGTAAGATCGGACTTCTACGTGTGTATGAGAGGAATTTTGGAGTATGATCTGTCTTCTAATAATTAGTGATTTTTGTTGTTCGCGCACCTGAGGTTTGGATTTTTGTACTTTGGAAATGTTTTAAAAATATTTGAATTATAGAAGTTAGTTTAGGATTGATCTAATATAATTTTGTTTGAGGATAGTTGTTGGGTTGGGGGGGGGGGGGGGGGGGTGATAGTAAGTATAAGCGTGGTGGTTGAATCCAAAAATTTTCAATGGTCCAATGCATAGAGTTGCAACTTGCAATAGAAGGCAAATTAAGTGGAAAATATTACAGCAAATTAAGGCTTAACTATGATTATCTTTAACAAGTGAAAACTATTGTGGCTACTATGGAAATTCATAACTTCATTAGGGAGCATGCAGCTAAGGATATTCAATTCCAATAATAAAGCAATGATGATACTCAGCCAAAAGTAGATAAATAAAAAATAAAGAAAAGAAAAGAAAATAAGAAGAATACAACGAATGATGATTTACTATCTCTTATGAAGTGGCGAAACTAAGATTTGAGTTGAGAAGGGGCAAAATTTATATATGATACATGTATAAATACTTGAGACCAATTTGAAAAATTAAATACTATTCATTTGACTATTATGTGATATTTTAATGTAGTTATGTAAACAACTTCACAGAAAGAAAAAGCATATTCATTATATTGTATTCCAAAAAGGATGGGCTTTAACCCGGTAGTGGCTTTATAAATGTTTTTTAAGGGGGGGGAGTCATTTAGAAAGTTAAATTAAACAAAATTTAATAAAAAGAAAAGTTAAATATATTTAGTTATCGACAAAAAATAAAACAGTTGCAAATACATAAAATGTTACAATATCCTTCTATGAGTTTTCATATTTTGAAATCATTACATGATTATTCATTATCAATTGTTATTATATATTGTCAATGCGGGTAGATATGTCCATTTTATTTTATTGAATTTGTATAACATTTTTATTTTTATGCAATTGTCACCATCTATTTGTTATTGTTTTTATAAAAATATTTTAAACTAAATGGCAAAATTCATCCCACTTGCACTATATGAATTATTGACTCACACAACCACACACATCCATACATCAATAATACACTAAGGGTCTACTTAACTAATCAAATGCTTGAATCTCTCTCATGAATCTCATCTCATCTCTTTTCTCTATTTGACTATCTCGATATCTTTGATTCTAAGAGTAAAGAGTGAGTGTCTGTTAGTTGTGCGTATGTGTCTGATATGTGCATTATTATTGTTTTTTTTTTGTCATAAAGTAATTTGTGTGAATTGTGATGTGTGTGAATATGTACATGTATAGTGTAATATATAATATAACTTAATATAATTTAATAATCAGGAAATATAGAGGGTTTGATACATGTATGTGTATTGTTATCATGTTACAATAATTTTTTACTATAAAGTTAGTGATTTGAGGGAAAAAAAGGTAAAGTTAATATGTGATTAAGGTGTGCAAGATTTAAGTCACGGTGTGCAAAAATATTTTTAATGATAGATTAAACAGGTAAAAAAAAAAAATTATATATATATATATAAATATTTTTTTTAATAAAAAGTCAAGGGGTTCATTTGAACCCCCTGAAATACATCTAGCGCCACCCATGCTTTGACCCAAGCGTGTGCTTGGGGGCTAGCGTAACCTAGTTAACCCTTATTTTTCAAAAAAAAAAAAAAAAAAAAAAACTTTAATTAATAAACTTGAAAGTCATGAGTCACGATAGCTTGTGTTGCTTTTTTGATATTCTTAGAGTTACTTTTTCTGAGGGTGATTTTTTATTATTTTTTTGAGATAGAATTTTAATTAAAAATTAAAAAACTTGAAGGTCACCGTCGCGAGACTCATAACAGCACAAATATAATATTGACAACTTTTTTTTTTTTGAGTAAATAGTAATACTTATTAGAACTCACACAAAAATAGTAATACTAGTGTTTTAAACCGGATTTATAATACATTACGTAACCAAAGTACAACTACAAAAAGGTCTAACCTTTGTAGTTATAGATTGAGGTTATAAACAACGGATACTAGATACACACAACCAATGTGGGATAAACATCCCTATTTTTTTTTTTGAGTAAATAGTAATACTTATTAGAACAGACACGAAAATAGTAATACTAATGTTTTAAACTGGGTTTATAATACATTACATAACTAGAGTATAGCTACAAAAGGGCCTAACCTTTGTAGTTGTAGACTGGGGATATAAACAACGGCCACTAGACACATACAACCAATGTGGGATAAACATCCCCCTTTCTTTTGACAAATTTAATTAATAAATTTGAAGGTCATGAGTGCACAACAATTTGTGCTACTTTTTTGACATTCATAGAGTTACTTTTTCTAAAAGTTATTTATTTATTTTTACATAGAAGGGTTAATTAAAAATAAAAAACTTGAAGGTCACCCCAATCCCCTCATAAGATATATATATATATATATATTTTTTTTTACTTTTCTTACTTTTTTACTTTTATTTTTATTCATTTTTTAAATTTAATGGTTGAGATTTAAAGTTGTTTTTTGCAACTCTAAATCTCAACCATTCATACTAATTGCATCAGGTACAATACCCAAGCTATTGCACCTGATCTCAATTTGGCTTTGTGTAGTATCCATAATGAACTATTCACTTCTTTTTTTTCTTTTCTTTTTTTAAATACAAGATAGAAATTTTACTTTAGTCTAATCTAAGTATATATATGTGTGTGAAGCCCCTCCCAGAAATTTGAACCCCAGTCCTTACCCATCCCACACCCCACAAGCACTTATATTTATGGAGTGATTATCGCACCAAAGATGTGCAGTGGTATTCACTTCTTAAAAAAAAAGAAAAAGTTAACGGATGTAATAAGGACATTGATTTATGAAATATTTTTAGAAACCTCCTATGTGGAAAAAAAAAGCAATTAGTTATTTTGAAATCTTTTTATATTTTTCATAAAAGTATTATTAAAATTTTTCTTAAATAATTTATTAACAAATGCCTTAAAGACACCTATTAACAAAACCCTTAAAATAACAATTATTGTCATAAAAATTTGAGTCTTTTTATAATTGAGGTGTGGCGTTTTTTTATGAAGGGTGAGAGTGGGCGCCTTTGTCCAAAGTCCTAAACTAAGTGGCCTAGGGCCTACCCATGGCAGCCTTGGGATATAAAATAAGATCGAATTTGAATCCAATTCAATAGTTAGCCTTGGGATATACATGAAATTACTTCATAATGTGTGAGAGAGAAATTAAAAGTGTGAAAAAGTAAAAGATTAAGAAATGTAGTACTGAAGTTCAGCAAAAAAAGAAATGAAGTATTGAAATTAAAAGTAAACTTTTTAAAGTTTTAAACCTCATCCCTCTGCACTGTCCAATAGCCCGAATTTCAATCCCATAAGATTCATCATCTTGTCAGTTACTAAAGTGTGCTTAAAGGATTCATCATCCCATGAGGTTCATCATCTTGACTAGTTTTGGAATTTCCAAAAAGAAAATATATGAAAGTTAATTGATAAACCCACTTCTGGGTGGAAATGTGCCCAATGCTTACTGCTAACAATATTCCACAAGGCATCTTGACCCTTAAGTCATCTCATTTTTTTTTTTTTTAGAAACCTTCAAGTCATCTTCTTTTATTTATTTATTTATTTATTTTTTTAAATTTATGGAAACCCTTAAGTCATCTAATTGACACATATAGAAGGTTTAACTTCAAGAAGATGAGAGATATCGTTCTAGCCACGCAAAACCACAGGAATTGAACTTTAGAGTCAAAATCAGCCCAATTCTTTTCTTTTCGGTACGCATCTATGACAATCCAAAATGAAAATAATACTGAAGTTGATTGAGGGAAAAAGCAAAAAAACTTTAAATGCACCGATGAAAAATTATCGTTATCATTATATTAATTAATTGAAGTGGGATATATGTAAATATATACATATATATATATATATATATATATGATAATCATATCTCACCTTCAATGCCAACAATAAGATTGGACTGAGGTCATGTATAGAAAAAACCAATAAGTTTATAACAATCGCCCTCCTGATGTGAGACTCAACATCCATCAGTTACCTTGACCCTCTAAGTCTTCAAACTCTAAAAGACGTAACTCAAAGATGAGAGAGAAAAAAATTCTAGCCACGCAATAAAGCACGAGCAGAATCCTACAGTCCATGGGAAACTTATGCTTAGGAGCATGGCTAGGAATTTTTTCTTGGAGGCCGAGGTAAAACTATCATATTTGATTTTGCAATTCCAACAAACACTCAGAGTATGGCATACCTACATACATGTCTTGGGGCATTAGTTTAAAAAAAAAGTAATATTAAATTCAAAGTAAGTTTTATCTATATATATATATATATATATAGCACAAGATCATTGTTAGAATTTTTTTATCAAAGTAATTCTTATTAGCACTCAAAATACTAACAAGTTAATTGACCAATTGTGCATTTTATGTGTTTTTTTTTTTCCTTGAGTTTCTTCTATTCTTTTGAAAAATCATAAGTCTATAACATTCATAGAAATCAAATATAAGTATATAACAAAATGACATTTGAGAAAAAAAAAATAGACTACACTTACAATAAATAATACTAATAGAAATTAAAAAAAAATTATCACTATAAAGTAGATATTGTAATAGTATTGGGAAAGTGTAAAATTTAAGTACAGTACCTTAAGTGTAATATATTAGGTTATTCAATTAAATTAAAACACTTATTTAATGAGAGTAATAAAACAAACAATGTTATTATTTTTAAGGAAATTAAATTCAATACAAATTTATTCTCAAAGAAAAAATCAGGAAATTTAATGTATTACGCCTAAGTTTACTTCTAACCGTATTCCACAAGGCATCTTGACCCTTAAGTCATCTTCTTCTTTTTTTTTTTTTTTTTAATAGAAACCTTTAATCATCTTGTTTTATTGATTTATTTTTTAAAATTTATGGAAACCCTTAAGTCATCTAATTGACACATATAGAAGGTGCAACTTCAAGAAATGAGAGATATTGTTCTTGCCACGCAAAACCACAGGAATTGAACTTTAGAGTCTAAATTAGCCCTATTCATTTCTTTTCTGTAGGCATCTTCGAGAATCCAAAATGAGAATAATACTGAAGTTGATTGAGGAAAAAAGCAAAAAAACTTTAAATGCACTGATGAAAAATTATCGTTACCATTATATTAATTAATTGAAGTGGGATATATGTAAATATATATATATATATATATATGATAATCTTATCTCACCTTCAACGACAATAATAAGATTGGACTGAGGTCATGTATAGAAAAAACCAATAAGTTTATAACAATCGCCCTCCGAATGTGAGACTCAACATCCATCAGTTACCTTGACCCTTTAAGCCTTTAAACTCTAAAAGACGTAACTTGAAGATGAGAGAGAAAAAAAGTTCTAGCCATGCAATAAAGCATGAACTGAATCCTACAGTCCATGGTAGACTTATGCTTAGGAGCATGGCGAGGAATTTTTTCCTGGAGGTCGAGGTAAAACTATCATATTTGATTTTGCAATTCAAAAAAACACTCAAAGTATAGCATATCAACATACATGTCTTGGTGCATTAGTTTTAAAAAATTAATACAAAATTCAAAGTAAGTCTTATCTATATATATAGCACAAGATTATTGTTAGAATTTTTTTATCAAAGTAATTCCTATTAGCACTCAAAATACTAACAAGTTAATTGACTAATTGTGCATCTTATGTGTTTTTTCTTTCCTTTGAGTTTCTTCTATTCTTTTGAAAAATCATAAGTCCATAACATTCATAGAAATCAAATATAAGTATATAACAAAATGACATTTGAGAAAAAAAAAATAATAGACTACATTTACAATAAATAATATTCATAGAAATTAAATAAACAATATCACTGTAAAGCAAATATTGTAATAGTTTTGGGAAAGTGTAAAATTTAAGTACAGTACCTTAAGTGTAATACATTAGGTTATTCAATTAAATTCAAACACATGTTTAACGCAAGTAATAAAACAAACAATGTTATTATTTTTAAGGAAATTAAATTCAATACAAAAATATTCTCAAAGAAAAAATTAGGAAATTTAATGTATTACACCTCAGTTTACTGCTAACCGTATTCCACAAGGCATCTTGACCCTTAAGTCATCTCCTCTTTTTTTTTTTTTAAGGAACCTTTAAGTCATCTTGTTTTATTTATTTATTATTTTAAATTTATGGAAACCCTTAAGTCATCTAATTGACACATATAGAAGGTGTAACTTCAAGAAGATGAGAGATATCGTTTTAGCCACGTAAAACCACAAGAATTGAACTTTAGAGTCTAAATCAGCCCTATTCTTTTCTTTTCTGTAGGCATCTTCGAGAATTCGAAATGAGAATAATATTGAAGTTGATTGAGGGAAAAAGCAAAAAAACTTTAAATGCACCGACGAAAAATTATCGTTATCATTATATTAATTAATTGAAGTGGGATATATGTAAATATATATATATATATATATATATGATAATCTTATCTCACCTTCAATGACAACAATAAGATTGGACTGAGGTCATGTATAGAAAAAACCAATAAGTTTATAACAATCACCCCCCTGAAGTGAGACTTAACATCCATCAGTTACCTTGACCCTCTAAGTCTTTAAACTCTAAAAGACGTAACTCGAAGATTAGAGAGAAAAAAAATTCTAGCCATGCAATAAAGCATGAACTGAATCCTACAGTCCATGGTAGACTTATGCTGAGGAGCAGGGCTAGGAATTTTTTCTTGGAGGCTGAGGTAAAACTATCATATTTGATTTTGCAATTCAAAAAAAACTCAAAGTATGGCATACCTACATACATGTCTTGGTGCATTAGTTTAAAAAAATTAATATTAAATTCAAAGTAAATCTTATCTATATATATAGCACAAAATTATTGTTAGAATTTTTTTATCAAAGTAATTCTTATTAGCACTTAAAATATGAACAAGTTAATTGACTAATTGTGCATCTTATGTGTTTTTTCTTTCCCTTGAGTTTCTTCTATTCTTTTGAAAAATCTTAAGTCCGTAACATTCATAGAAATCAAATATAAGTATATAACAAAATGACATTCGAAAAAAAAAAAAAAATAGACTACATTTACAATAAATAATACTCATAGAAATTAAAAAAACAATATCACTATAAAGTAGATATTGTAATAGTATTGGGAAAGTGTAAAATTTAAGTACAGTACCTTAAGTGTAATATATTAGGTTATTCAATTAAATTAAAACACTTATTTAACGAGAGTAATAAAACAAACAATGTTATTATTTTTAAGGAAATTAAATTCAATACAAATTTATTCTCAACGAAAAAATCAGGAAATTTAATGTATTACGCCTAAGTTTACTGCTAACCATATTCCACAAGGCATCTTGACACTTAAGTCATCTCCTCTCTTTTTTTTTTTTTTTTTTTTTTTTTTTTTTAAGGAACCTTTAAGTCATCTTGTTTTATTTATTTATTATTTTAAATTTATGGAAACCCTTAAGTCATCTAATTGACACATATAGAAGGTGTAACTTCAAGAAGATGAGAGATATCGTTTTAGCCACGTAAAACCACAAGAATTGAACTTTAGAGTCTAAATCAGCCCTATGCTTTTCTTTTCTGTAGGCATCTTTGAGAATCTGAAATGAGAATAATACTGAAGTTGACTGAGGGAAAAAACAAAAAAACTTTAAATACACTAATGAAAAATTATCGTTATCTTTATATTAATTAATTGAAGTGAACTTCGATGGTGCCATTTTTCCGGAGTTGGGCAAGGCTGGTCTGGGTGTGGTTGTACATGATTCTCATGGGAATGCCATTGCCTCACTATCAGAACAAGCCCCACTGCCGTTTTCACCAGTCATTGTGGAAGCCATGGCTGCTGCAAGAGCGATTACCTTCGCACAAGAACTTGGTATTAATGAGTTTATGCTTGAAGGAGATTCAGAAGCAGTTATAAACACCCTCCGTAGTTCAGAAGTCTCATTGACAACTTATGGCCATCTTCTTGAATCTGCAAAATCCTCTCTAGTTACCAGCAAGTGCATTGCTTTTTCCCATATTCGTAGAAGTGGCAATAGAGTAGCACACAACCTAGCTAAACATGCTAGACATGTTAGAGGTTTGTCGGTGTGGGTGGAAGACATGCCACCACACCTCTATGATGTACTTTTTGATGATCCCGGTTGATTTTTCAATAAAATAGCAGTCTTCTTTCTCAAAAAAAAAAAAAATAATTGAAGTGGGATATATGTAAGTAGATATATATATATATATATATGTGATAATCTTATCTCACCTTCAATGACAACAATAAGATTGGACTGAGGTCATGTATAGAAAAAACCAATAAGTTTATAACAGTCGCCCTCCTGATGTGAGACTCAACATCCATCAGTTACCTTGACCCTCTAAATCTTTAAACTCTAAAAGACGTAACTCGAAGATGGGAGAGAAAAAAATTCTAGCCACGCAATAAAGCATGAACTGAATCCTACAATACATGGTAGACTTATGCTTAGGAGCATGGCTAGGAATTTTTTCTTGGAGGCCGAGGTAAAACTATCATATTTGATTTTGCAATTCAAAAAAACACTCAAAATATGGCATACCTACATACATGTCTTGGTGCATTAGTTTAAAAAAATTAATATGAAATTCAAATTAAGTCTTATCTATATATATAGCACAAGATTATTGTTAGAATTTTTTTATCAAAGTAATTCTTATTAGCACTCAAAATACTAACAAGTTAATTGACCAATTGTGCATCTTTTGTGTTTTTTATTTTTTATTATTATTATTTTTTCCATTGAGTTTCTTCTATTCTTTTGAAAAATCATAAGTCCATAACATTCATAGAAATCAAATATAAGTATATAAAAAAAACTACATCAAAGAAAAAAAATACTAGATTACATTTACAATAAATAATATTCATAGAAATTAAATAAACAATATCACTATAAAGCAAATATTGTAATAGTTTTGGGAAAGTATGAAATTTATGTACAGTACCTTAAGTGTAATACATTAGGTTATTCAATTAAATTCAAACACATTTTTAACGCAAGTAATAAAACAAACATTGTTATTATTTTTAAGGAAATTAAATTCAATACAAATTTATTCTCAAAGAAAAAATCGGGAAATTTAATATATTACACCTCAGTTTACTGCTAACAGTATTCCACAAGGCATCTTGACCCTTAAGTCATCTCCTTTTTTTTTTTTTTTAGAAACCTTTAAGTCATCATGTTTTATTTATTTATTTTTTTAAATTTATGGAAACCCTTAAGTCATCTCATTGACACATATAGAAGGTGTAACTTCAAGAAGATGAGAGATATCGTTCTAGCCACGCAAAACCACAGGAATTGAACTTAAGAGTCTAAAGTAGCTCTATTCTTTTCTTTTCTGTAGGCATCTTCGAGAATTTGAAATGAGAATAATACTGAAGTTGACTGAGGGAAAAAGCAAAAAAACTTTAAATGCATTGATGAAAAATTATCGTTATCATTATATTAATTAATTGAAGTGGGATATATGTAAATATATATATATATATATATATGATAATCTTGTCTCACCTTCAATGACAACAATAAGATTGGACTGAGGTCATGTATAGAAAAAACCAATAAGTTTATAACAATCGCCCTCCTGATGTGAGACTCAACATCCATCAGTTACCTTGACCCTCTAAGTCTTTAAACTCTAAAAGACGTAACTCGAAGATGAGAGAGAAGAAAATTCTAGCCATGCAATAAAGCATGAACTAAATCCTACAGTCCATGGTAGACTTATGCTTAGGGGCATGGCTAGGAATTTTTTCCTGGAGGTCGAGGTAAAACTATCATATTTGATTTTGCAATTCAAAAAAACACTCAAAGTATGGCATACCTACATACATGTCTTGGTGCATTAGTTTAAAAAAATTAATATGAAATTCAAATTAAGTCTTATCTATATATATAGCACAAGATTATTGTTAGAATTTTTTTTATCAAAGTAATTCTTATTAGCACTCAAAATACTAACAAGTTTATTGACCAATTGTGCATCTTTTGTGTTTTGTGTTTTTTTTTTTTTTTTTTTTTCCATTGAGTTTCTTCTATTCTTTTGAAAAATCATAAGTCCATAACATTCATAGAAATCAAATATAAGTATATAAAGAAAACTACATCAAAGAAAAAAAGTACTAGATTACATTTACAATAAATAATATTCATAGAAATTAAATAAACAATATCACTATAAAGCAAATATTGTAATAGTTTTGGGAAAGTATGAAATTTAAGTACAGTACCTTAAGTGTAATACATTAGGTTATTCAATTAAATTCAAACACACGTTTAACGCAAGTAATAAAACAAACAATGTTATTATTTTTAAGGAAATTAAATTCAATACAAATTTATTCTCAAAGAAAAAATCAGGAAATTTAATGTGTTACACCTTAGTTTACTGCTAACAGTATTCCACAAGGCATCTTGACCCTTAAGTCATCTCCTTTTTTTTTTTTTTAGAAACCTTTAAGTCATCATGTTTTATTTATTTATATTTTTAAATTTATGGAAACCCTTAAGTCATCTCATTGACACATATAGAAGTTGTAACTTCAAGAAGATGAGAGATATCGTTCTAGCCACGCAAAACCACAGGAATTGAACTTTAGAGTCTAAATTAGCTCTATTCTTTTCTTTTCTGTAGGCATCTTCGAGAATCTGAAATGAGAATAATACTGAAGTTGACTGAGGGAAAAAGCAAAAAAACTTTAAATGCACTGATGAAAAATTATCGTTATCATTCGATTAATTAATTGAAGTGGGATATATGTAAATATATATATATATATATATATATTTATGATAATCTTATCTCACCTTCAATGACAACAATAAGATTGGACTGAGGTCATGTATAGAAAAAACCAATAAGTTTATAACAATCGCCCTCCTGATGTGAGACTCAACATCCATCAGTTACCTTGACCCTCTAAGTCTTTAAACTCTAAAAGACGTAAGTCGAAGATGAGAGAGAAGAAAATTCTAGCCATGCAGTAAAGCATGAACTAAATCCTATAGTCCATGGTAGACTTATGCTTAGGGGCATGGCTAGGAATTTTTTCCTGGAGGCCGAGGTAAAACTATCTTATTTGATTTTGCAATTCAAAAAAACACTCAAAGTATGGCATACCTACATACATGTCTTGGTGCATTAGTTTAAAAAAATTAATATGAAATTCAAATTAAGTCTTATCTATATATATAGCACAAGATTATTGTTAGAATTTTTTTATCAAAGTAATTCTTATTAGCACTCAAAATACTAACAAGTTAATTGACCAATTGTGCATCTTATGTGTTTTTTTTTTTCCCTTGAGTTTCTTCTATTCTTTTGAAAAATCATAAGTCCATAACATTCATAGAAATCAAATATAAGTATATAAAAAAACTACATCAAAGGAAAAAAAATACTAGACTACATTTACAATAAATAATATTCATATAAATTAAATAAACAATATCACTATAAAGCAGATATTGTAATAGTTTTGGAAAAGTGTGAAATTTAAGTACAGTACCTTAAGTGTAATACATTAGGTTATTCAATTAAATTCAAACACATTTTTAACGCAAGTAATAAAACAAACATTGTTATTATTTTTAAGGAAATTAAATTCAATACAAATTTATTCTCAAAGAAAAAATCGGGAAATTTAATATATTACACCTCAGTTTACTGCTAACAGTATTCCACAAGGCATCTTGACCCTTAAGTCATCTCCTTTTTTTTTTTTTTTTTTAGAAACCTTTAAGTCATCTTGGTTTATTTATTTATTTATTTATTAATTTATGGAAACCCTTAAGTCATCTAATTGACACATATAGAAGGTGTAACTTCAAGAAGATGAGAGATATTGTTCTAGCCACGCAAAACCACAGGAATTGAACTTTAGAGTCTAAATCAGCTCTATTCTTTTCTTTTCTGTAGGCATCTTTGAGAATCCGAAATGAGAATAATACTGAAGTTGACTGGGGAAAAAGCAAAAAAACTTTAAATGCACCGATGAAAAATTATCATTATCATTATATTAATTAATTGAAGTGGGATATATGTAAATATATATATATATATGATAATCTTATCTCACCTTCAATGGCAACAATAAGATTGGATTGAGGTCATATATAGAAAAAACCAATAAGTTTATAACAATCGCCCTCCTGTTGTGAGACTCAACATCCATTAGTTACCTTGACCCTCTAAGTCTTTAATCTCTAAAAGACGTAACTCGAAGATGAGAGAGAAAAAAAATTCTAGCCACGCAATAAAGCAGGAACTGAATCCTACAGTCCATGGTAGACTTATGCTTAGGAGCATGGCTAGGAATTTCTTCCTCGATGCTGAGGTAAAACTATCATATTTGATTTTGCAATTCAAAAAAACACTCAAAGTATGGCATACCTACATACATGTCTTGGTGCATTAGTTTAAAAAAATTAATATGAAATTCAAATTAAGTCTTATCTATATATATAGCACAAGATTATTGTTAGAATTTTTTTTTATCAAAGTAATTCTTATTAGCACTCAAAATACTAACAAGTTAATTGACCAATTGTGCATCTTTTGTGTTTTTTTTTTTTTTTTCCCATAAGTTTCTTCTATTCTTTTGAAAAATCATAAGTCCATAACATTCATAGAAATCAAATATAAGTATATAAAAAAAACTACATCAAAGAAAAAAAAAATACTAGAATACATTTACAATAAATAATATTCATATAAATTAAATAAACAATATCACTATAAAGCAGATATTGTAATAGTTTTGGGAAAGGGACAAAATGGGCTTCTGCCCTTTTCCGGAAAAATAATCATGCGTTTGCCCTTCTTTCCAAACTAAATAGGGAAGTGCCCTTGTTTTATAACTCGATAATACTAAAGTCGAGTTTAAGTAAAGAACTCGATATTACTATGATTGAGTTAGTCTGACCCTTGTGCCACGCTGGCGCAGCAGACGTGGGTTTTCCCAAAAAAAAAAAAATGAGTGTGTAGTCGTTCATAACTCGGGAACCGTAAGAGCGAGTTTTATTAAGCAGTTTGAATCAATAGAACCTTAACGTCTCACAACCCCTATTCACTCACTCTCTCCCTGTACACTCTCTTTCCCTCGCTCTTTGTCATCACTCTCTCCCTTGCTCGCTCTGCGATCAGGCTTCCCGACTCGTCCTCACTCTCCATCAGTCTCACTCTCCCTATCTAGTCTCCCTCAGTCGTCGTTGCTTGCCGTCGTCGTTCCTTGCCGTCGTAGTTTCTTCCCGCCACCGTTGATGACAGGTACTGTCCTTTCCTCTGATATCTTTTCTGATCTTGGTTAATATTAGGTTGTGTTTTATGTGGGATTTTGATTATTTTGTTGAAACTTACTTAAGAAGTAGTAAATTTACTAATGTAGATGAGAATTTTGCTGTCTTTTTATATGCTGCGATGATGATGATGTAAAGTATTTATTGCTATATGGTTATGTCTGTGTGATTTTCTAATTAATGAGAAATTTGTTGTCTTTTAACATGCTGCAATGATTATTTTCTCATTACCGAGTTTAAATGTGGTTGGGGTTTTGACGGGGGATTTTGGCAAATCGAGTGGTGGTGTTTTAGTGATGTCTCTGGGTTTGTGTAAAATGTGTCTTATCTAGGCATGATTTTGTTATAGTTTTTGTAAATGGTGTCAAACTAAGTACGTTTGAGTGTAAATTGTTGTTGTAAACGGTGTAAAATGTGTCTGAACCTGAACCCATCTCGTAAAGGTTGGTTTGGACAAAGATTGGTTCTATTGGTTACGTGTTAAGAAAAAAATGATGAAAATGATGAGACTGGTTGTTTGAAGCAGTCTTCTGTAAATCCAAGATGTTCTGCCCATAATGACATCCTATATATATACATAAATCTATGAAATACAATACACATTCACATGAAACAGAAATAAGTCCAGTTAAAAACTAGTAAGAGGGATGAAATAGTAGTGTTTAGTACAACAACAAACAAATTAAGTTATTTCATATCCCTTAAAAGTTTTAGTACTCATTGTTTTTGGTATATCTAGGTTTTTATAATTTTCATTATTTATTGGAATTGACACTACTTTTGTTTTGCAATGTAGAAAATGTTAAGTAACTTTACTAAAAAAAAATTCATTCGCTGGTACCCTCAGCGTATATGTGGAAATGTATGGGTGGAGAAGCTGATATAGCAAGCATAGAAGTTCTTTTGCTTGCAATACAACTCCTCTTTGTTTAAAATTGACCATATGGAGGGGGAGAGGGATAATTGAACATTCAATGGTCCTGCACCCTTTGGTGAATTTGAGATTCTTGTTTGAACCTTGAAGTATTATAATATTCTTTACTCTAATTTTTTATTTAAAGAATTTGGAGAGTGGCTGCTTTTTAAGGTTTTTCTAAATCAATTTGGTACTCTTCTATAGGAGCACAAATATGTGAACGTTTTTTGGCCCTCATTTATTTTGAGCTGGCTGGCTACTATAGATTAAGAAATTTAAAATCTTTGTGTAAATGAAAATGGGTGCTTCTATTGTGGATATTTCAGGCTCCATTTGTGCGGTTCTAACTCATTACTCAAAGATGATATAGATATCAATGAAAGCCCTTGAAATATTATTTTGATTTCACATTTTTTACCCCTGAATGTTTGAATGTTATCTTGTCACTTGAAATATTCTATTGATTTCACATTTATGGATTTTGTTTCTTGGTAGTTTTTTTAAGGCACATATGTTTGATCCGTTTTTCTTGATCAGTCCTCTTTATTAGGTGCACAAATATGTAAACTGCCTCTTCCATGTAAACTGCTGTTTAGGTGGTGTACAAAATTAATAAGGAAAAAGTTAACAAGGAAAAAGTTAACAAGGAAAAAGTTAATGGAGTAAAGAAAAGGGTGTTGTTTTCACATTCAATGAGGAGTCCATCTAAACAGTTTTGCATTTATTTTTAAATTAAATTAAATTAAGCATCTATAAAAAGAATTACTAATAGAGTTGAATTACTAATAGAGTTTTACTTAAAAATTATGCAATGCTCATGGATAAGCCTTGATATACAGAGTTTATTTGGCAAAGATTATTTTTGCCAACTTATTTTAGTACTCAGCTTATTGGGTTGAAGTCGGTGAATCTGAGATTCTTGTTCGAGTGGTCCTGCACCCTTTGGTGAAAATGACATGCATTTTGTTGTAGATTTTATTGATTTTCATTCTTTGTGATTATAATCTTTTGATTATGTAATTTTTTTAAGGAGAATACTCTGTAATTTTTCACCCTTTTGTTAAACAAGAAATGATATTCACTGGAACATCAAATTGCTCAAGTAACTTCAATGATAAAATGAGTGCATTTACTGTAGGAAATAACATTCACTCCATCATTGTGGTTTAATGAGGTTGGTACATTTTGATTGACTATTCCTTATAGCTAATATAGGGGAACAGGAGTAATACATGTAACGACTCACCAAGCAGGGAAATAGACCCAGCAAATGAGCCTAAAATTTGAAAATGACTCACCAAGCAGAAAATTGATTAGAAGTAACTCCTAAAATATTGAAATAGGCGTACCAAGCAGGGAAATGGGCTGACTGAGTCATGGTATGCTTGCATATCTAGTGGTAGAAATGTAGAATAATTAGTATAGGTTTCTAGATATTAAGTTGAGAACTCGAGCCCAAATGACCTGTAGCTGTAAGGATCTTAGTGGTCCATTGTAAACGGGCAATTGTGTAGGACATAAAACGGGGAGCTGTTAAGGATGACCTTATAGAGAGTGTTACTTTGTTGAAAAGACCAAGTTTGATTGAACAGGTTTGAGAATAAAATACCTAAACATTGAGTTGTTGCAATTTATATTTACTATGTGACTGCACTGGTCTTAAGCCATAGAGTTGACTTTAAATGTCCTTGGGGGAAGATCACATATTGTGTGTCGCATGGTTAAATTTAATGTCTTCCTTCCATATGCAGCTCCTAATAATTGTAATTGATATTTGCCTTGTTAAAATCAATTTCAAAGACATCATACACCAAAAAGAACTCTCACATGTAAATATTGCTTAGACGTTAAACATGCAGGTATCAATCAAGTTTGTAGCACATTAATTAGTCGTTTGTTTGTTTACTTCAATTACAAATAATAGGAAAACAGAAAGTGTTTGCATGTAAAATTATGGCAAGTTCTTATTTATTTAAGCTTCAATTTTATTTTATATTAATTGTGGTTTACTTGTCAGATAATTGCTAATAATCTATTTGCTGCCATGTCAGATATGCAGGCACTAGATAGAGTACGGCCTGGACCGGACGATCTTACCCAATTGACCCGGCAACCGAATCATCGGTCAACTCCACTTTGGAGCCATGCCGCCGACGAGGTATGTAGTTGTATTATTAATACATGTCTGTTTTATAATTACCTCATGTGCACTACCTAACATAAGACTCGTCCTTGTGCAGGAGGTGCCTGGCATGCTAAAGGTTCGACGCCGTAAATGTGTATTGCCGCAGGGTGGGCTAGACCCACGTATCATGCAATGCATAGATGTAGCAGGTTTGACCGGTTTATTTAAGGTTCCTGATATGGAGGTCGACCACGCCTTGATCACGGCCTTGGTTGAGCGGTGGCGTCCGGAGACGCACACGTTCCACTTTCCCCATGGAGAAATGGGTATCACCTTGCAAGATATTGAGGTGATGCTGGGGATTCCGGTGGATGGGTTGCCTGTTACTGGGAGTACAGCCAAGCAATGGAACATGCTGTGCCGAGAGTTGTTGGGCCATGAACCTCCGCCCGTGATACCGAACTTAAACAAGTCTACCCTTACTGGGGCGAGGATAAAATACATCTGGCTTGATCAACAGTTTTCCGCTCCCCCAGCTGCGGATGCCGGCGACGAAGTCATATAACAACATGCCCGCTACCACATACTTGTACGGATGGGGGCCCTGTTGTTCATGGACAAGTCTGCGGACCGAGTATCGCTATTGCCTTTGCAGTTGCTCAACCCAATCAGCAATGCGAGACGGTATAGTTGGGGCAGTGCAGCATTGGCCTGGCTCTATAGGCAACTTTGTAGTGCATCGAAGAAGGAAGCGATGCAGATTGGAGGAGCACTCTTGTTGGTGCAGCTATGGGCCTATTCAAGGTTCCCACGACTATGCCCTATTGTGAGGCCGCCTCTACCTCCAGTGCACTCAGGGCCCCTTGCCATTAGGTACGTTCATTGAGTTCTCGTTACTCAAGCTAAGTGTCTCTTAGGAATAATCATTTACATGTAATAGTATTTGTCTCTTTGATAGAATTGGAAATATGTGAAACTAAGAAACGGAAATAAACTATGTGAAATATAAAGCAAAGTTTGTTAAATGACTAGTTCAGTAACGAGCATTTGTTGACACCCCATGTTTGCTAGGTGGAGCGGGCCAAAATGCTCCGCAGAGCATGCCACACACGTCCTTGCTGCGTACCGGACGTCGCTGGCTACACTACGGGCAGAGCAGGTACCCGGTTAATTTACGTCCTCAATTTGAGGTTTTTATTTTCGTTTCCCTCAAGTATGTTTCCAAGTTTTTATTTTTATTTTAGTTTGAATTCTTGGATTGTTGTAGGAATGAGTTGATTTTAGAATATTGGTTCCATCCCATCATTTTGTTTGATACTAGGATTTTCATTAACTCAATTGGAATGTCCATTGTGAAGTACATCACATTAGAACTTCCATTCGCAGCACCTGCATGAATACGAGCAACCATAAACTCAAAAATTCTAAATTGTTAAATCACATGCTTCAATTCTTTTATTTTAACCTAGCATAAATAAATATTTTATAATCCAACAATTTTAAAACCTTATATTTGGAGACGTCTTGTTATCAAAAGTAGGGGTGTACATGTGCATGGGTCGAATTGGTTTGGATTGAAGGGTTTTTTCCAACTCAACCTAAGAATGTCGGGTTGAGAAATTCCTAACTCATTACATGTCTAAAAACAAATGCAACCTGACTCACGTGAATCAGGTTAAGTTGGGCTGGATCAATGGGATATATTTAAATTTAGTCATATATATATTAAGTAGAATTTGGCTATATCCTTGATTATGTACGGAAACGTTTGTGATTTACACCCAAACAAACAAGAAAGAAAGAAGAAATTGTCCCTTTCGAAGATGTTTGAACTGAAAAAGTAACTTACCTATGTATATGTCTTTCAAAAAAGCATGTGCAACATGCGCAAAAGATTGAGCATGAAGTCTTGCTTTAGTGCAAGCCAAAGTGACTTCAAACCTGTGTTGCAACTAAGAAGAACAACTCCATCAATTCTTACAAATGTCATTAATCTGATGCAATGAAGAGAAGGCACACATATTGTTCATATGTAATTGGTTATAATTCAATGAGAAATTAATTTACCTAAGAGTAGACCAAAGATAATCATATATGTCTTTGGTTGTATTTGTGTGCTCAAGTAATTCATTTGATTTTAATGATGCATCTTCGAAATTCACGATGACATCCCTCCATTCTTCCCAGCTACTAGTTGAAACAAAATGTTGTGTTTATTTACTGATTCTGGCATTATACCCCATTTTAACCTATTTAGATTGCATAAAATAGAACTTTTAGCCTGACATCGAAAGAGAAGAAAAAAGTCCAACCAAAAAAAATATATCTGACTTTATATAAGCGGAATGATTGTAAACTTAGAAGATACCAATTATTTTTGCAAAACTCAAACAATATATGCTAGAAATTTTATTTACAAAATTTAAATTAAGCTTGTGCAGTTTGTAATTAAATAATAAAATGTTATGAGCTCAAAACCATAGTTATTGCTCTGCCTAATAAGTAGACAATTTAGTATTTATTGTTCTAACTCTTAGAATCCAGGATTACAAACATTGTTATTGCTCTGTAAAAAACATTGTTACACACACACAGTTATAAATTACTTTTACAGCCTACTAGCATACTGATCGACTTCGATTTACGTATTCAAGTGGTATATTTTGAATTTATACAGTAACATTTTGTTTCGCATAGCTAGTAAGAAAAGCCGCACAACCTCCATTTCTTCTTGGAAGACAACGGCCTAAGTTTAAATAAACAGATAACTGTTAATCAGTGATATATGAGAAAACATAAAGACTTTTGACACATTACCTCTTGTTGTTGACCTAACTGAAAAGTTGTGGAGCACAATTTAATTGCAGCATGCAACTCCTTAAGTTGTCCCCACTTGATGGGCCTTAATAGTCGTACAATTAGTAAAAGTTGTGGATTATTAATTACTACTTTATTCATATAATTTTAGAAGCATGCAACATATGCTACTCACCATATTCATTAAGAGGAGCTTGATCATAATATGTTGTGATTTACACTGCAGAGCTTGTTCCACATAATTTGTTGCACCAAGGTACTAAGATAAGACATGATTAGTTTCAGATAAATATTAAATTTACGTAATTTCGAACACTATATTTTATAAGAAAATATATTTATATAGAAATATGATAACAGTATTTGATGAGGATTATACCATGTCATAGTTTACATAGCTTCCATTTCTTGCAATAAAAAGTGCTACTTGAAATGCAATGTATCCAGCAGACCTTATATATGTCTTCCCTCCATATTTTTTATAGCTTCAAGATAAAATTAAGTACAGTTAGTTTAGTCTTACAATGATTAATAGTCATTTTGTTCTCAGTCATTGAAACATTGTTAATGACTAATGCAATTAATCTAGTACAAGTTTTCTATTACGATAAAAAGCTTTTGCGAAATCATCAACTTCGATTCATCTTACAGCCGTAAGGATGCTCTGGCACCCTCCTCTAAGTCTGGTTTAGATTGAAAACCCTAGTATCTGATGGTCTCACTAAGCTTTCAATGTTATGCATATGAACATGGTTCTGAGAATGGAATGTGGACATCGGTCAACCTAGATCTTTTACTATTTTCTACAGATGAATGCTATTCATTGTTTTAATTGCTTGTTGACTTCATTCTGTTAATATTTTGAACCCAATCTTGCTGTTCCTTTGCTTTCTGCCTAATAATCCCTAAAGATTTTGTGTACGAATAGAATTAATAAACTCCATGCTTTCCATTTTACATATCACAAACATAATCTTTAATTAGTATGATGTCTCACTATCACAAACATAATCCACTTATGCAGATTGTATGGGAGCCGTACACGCATACGTTGGGCTCCCTGCCTGCGTATTGCATTGTCGGGCAGCATATTTGGAGGGCCGAGGTGCCGATGATATACTTTTGGATAGTGGAGTGGCATCATCCCGAGCGGGTCCTTCGTCAGTTTGGGATGAAGCAACCAATTCCATCTGTTGTGGATACATCGGTTGCCCTTCATAAGATATCCCTCCAGGGTAAATGGGAGAAGGATTGGGAGGTAGAACATGCTGTCTTCATTCAGCAATGGGCCAACCGAGTGACTGAAGTTCGCGGGGCCCCTCTCTTGGACGGTGATGATACATACCTCATTGAGTACATGACGTGGTACAATCGCAACACAAGGCGGTACATAACACCAGAGTCTGCGTACTGGGAACTCATGGTGAGGCAACAATTCCCATTTTATGTATGAAACCATTGTTCGATTAAATATCTTCAGCAGCTTTATCATGCATGCAAAACTCCACAATTATTATTGTTGTTACATCTCTATGAGTTTATCTTTCATTATGTTTTTAAGCTACTGTATGATTTAAGTTGTTCATAAATAACTGAATTTGTCTTCATCCAATTTGTTTGCATGAGGAATGGTTAATTGGCAATGACCAATGATGACCACACCTTTGTTCATATAATTACATTCAATTTTTAAAAAGGGTGGGTTGGGTTATTCTTTTATTTTTATTTTTATTTTTTGTTTTTGGTTGGCTTGTAATTTCAAACGGACGGTGCAACTCTTTTTAGTAGTGATAAATTCACATTTCATGATAGTTTACTGTCACACTAGATATCCTTACCTTTAGGACTGAAAGCTAATTACATATTCCTTGAACTTGATAGATATTACCTTACTCAACTGTTGGTAGAATTCAATTTCCAACATCTTAAAGGTCATTTAAATTCTTGCAAGTATGCAGCAAGGATATGTTATTCACCACTACATTCAAGTATGATATATGTTGTAACTGATGGTACTTCCCTTAATGTTGGGCAATTTCAGCTCGTGTTTGATATTTTCAATTGTCATCCATTCGGACGTGTACCTTAGGAAATAATAACTTCATCGTATGTGTCATAATTGTAGTATGATCTTAATGGAGTTGTAACTTCAAAATATGTGTCCTGATTGCAGTATGATATTAATGGAGTTGTAACTCTAGTGAAGCCTAGATACACAAATGATAAAAGATATTTTCACTTGTGCTAAGATTGAACTTATGTACAACCAACCAACCATACGTGTTTTTCGGAAGTATTATCTCAAAGTTTAGATTGCATACCCATAAACATAACAGGAAACAGAACATTCGTGACTGCTGGGGTGGAACTATAAATTTCTGCATAGGGGGGTCCAACCCCTATTTTTATATGCAATCTTTTTAAAGATGTTTAATAGTTATAACTAATATAAGGAGTTCATTAGCTATGTTTACTACTTTTTTCTTTTTATTTTGGAACAGATTTATCCAACTTTTGCATCATACCTATGTTTTGCTTTTATGACGCCGCCCTTGTTTTGTAGGTTCAGACAATGATTAGGTCTATACAGAGGTGTGACGAAGGTTCTGACATGCACAATGACCTTACATATACACTACAGCTTGTGGAGGAGCTGGGCCGACTTAAATTGGCGGATGCGCTTGCAGAAGCAGTTCACATTGGTACACAGGGGCCGAGTCGTGGCGGGCAAAGTGGTGGGTCTCGTGGGGGTGGACGTCGTGGGGGTGGCCGAGCTGGTCGCGGTCGTACGACTGAGCCGGATCCCATCTACGAGGAAGGGGATGACTCGGGTGCAGAAGAGGCATGGCTTGGCACTGATTAGGTACTGTCTGATGATGGCGGCAGGACACCACGATGTACATCTAGCACTGGTGCTGGGCCATCCCACAGCGTCGGTCATGAGGGCACTGTTCCACCCCAGCCTACGTCCCATGGTGCTAGCACAGACTATGCGGACCCTCCCCGTATGTCGCCTGCAGTTTTCAGCGGATCTGCCCATGATGGTGGATGCATTTTTGTCCCCACACCAGGCATGCCCACCCCACCTCTAGTGCATGTGGACCCCACCATGTTAGCTTCATCTGCAACCCCCCACGAAGATGCTGTACAGCTTGAGCAGATACCGGCTGAGGACATTGCGCCGGTGGAGGGTTTGCGGAGATCACGGCGCCCTCCTGCGCATGCTCCCAGTTGCGGGATCGGTGATGGTATGTACTTCGTCTACACTTCCCATCTTCTTACCTACTTATACTGCGCATTTGATTGATTATGTTAATTTAATTATGCTGTTGTGTCTGATGAAATAGGTAAGATTAGACCTATCAGGGCATATGGGCGGAAACGAAAAGATCATTAAATGCCTATTGAACTCAATGCTTATACTTCCGGCCTCTAGGTGACTGGATATTTTCATTTCTGTTTTCTTATAAAGTTGTATCTTTTTTTTTTTTAGCGAATATATGGTTGAAACGAAATGGCCATTGAGCCTGATTGTCCCTGTGTGCTTATTCTTCATGTGTATAGGTGGCTGTGCATCTTGGTGGCTGTGCATCTGTTTGTGGATCATTGCTTGGGGACTTGTACTGGCTTATTTAGTGTGTTTGTTGTCAACAAATTGTTACATGTAGGATAAAACCTATAAGGTGTATTGTATTTACTGATGTATTAGGAAGTTTTTCTGGGCTTTGAATTTTTATTGCAAATGGACAAATGCCTCGATTGGTATTGATTTGAAGCCAAACTTTGTTGTATTTTGATATGTTGTTAGCTGGAGTGCCGAACTTGTTTGTAAGAGAGATTTTAAGTGGCATTGGGGGTTTTTTTTTTCCCCTCTTTTGAGAAACAAATGTGCGGCTTTGGTGATAAGCAAGAAGAAGTAAGTTGATACTTTTCAGGGTCGAGGTTGATGAGTTTATGCGGACCAATGGCACAACCAACTCCTTTGTAGCACAACAAGAATCTGAGTCTCTACAATGCTTGGCGCCATGACTATAAGAGCTTTTGCGGAGGAAGACCGATTCTTTTAAAAGAATCTTGAACTACTTGTCAGAAATGCCAGTCCTTTTTCCATAGTTTTGCAACAAATGAGTGGTTGATCCAAAGATTAGAAACAGTTAGTGCAATTGTTATTGCCTCTTTAGCACTCTGCATGGTCATGGCTTCCTCTCGGATCTGTTAGCTCTGGTGAGTTTTACCTTGAAGAGTTATTTTTTCAATCTTTAACGAATTACAGTTCTTCTATAGATGCTTCAATACTTTTGGAGATGGTTTTTTAAACATGCTTGTGAAGTTATATTGAGCTGTAAAACATGCGTATTAGATTCTTCATAACAATTTCTCCTTTAATTGCATGATTTATTGGAATGGCACTTTCTTATGGTCTTTCATTAAACACATCACTTGTCTTCTCAATTCAGAATCAGTGCACTTTACCAAATTATGGAGTTGATTTGTCCAAATGCTAAATCAATACATGCATATACCGTGTGAGGCCCCCGCCCCGAAGTAATAGAAGGGAATTTGAAAGTGATGATAAACTCTTGGTAAGTCACTACAACCAATGCTCTTTTGAATTTGGGTTTGCATAACTGTATAAATGTCCGTATACTAGAAGTATCAATGTACACCTTTGCATTCACAAATGGGTCCCTTCTTTTTGGCAAATCTGGAAATTTCCTGTCACCAATGACTGATAACTCAAGTCCTCGTTTAATAAATATATGTCACTAACAGAAATCTGTATGTTGAAACTGTGGTTCTATTACTGGACCGGATAGGGCGTGTACATGTAGGATTGTACCGTCGCATCTACTTTGTTTATCCTGGCATTTGCTATGCCAATGGTCATTTGGCCTTGATGTGGGTGGATCCCATCTAACAAAATCTACCAGGGTGAGATGCATGATAACTTAGATATATGGGCTTGCCCATGTAACACAGCTGTCTAACTGGATATTCTGTCCATAACTGAGATTCCATCCTTTTCTTGAAAAACTAAAACAAGTACATAGGAGTATTAAAAGGTAGGATTTTTGTGCTATGGGTAGTGCCCTCTAAGTGTATAGGAGTATTACAAGTATCTTCTCTTCGGAATTTATATCATACTTCATCGTTATTTTTCTGTAATATTACTTCAGTTATCAACATACAAGGCACAATAAGTTTTAATTTATCTAAAGCATTTGGAACATGGGGCATTATGAGTATTGTATACGATGAGTATTTTAAGTTAAGAAAGACTCATTGGAGTTAATTGTAGGCTTTTGCACTGCTTTTAAAACTCTGTAAGGTGATTACATAGTTCCACAAGTACAATTGTTTGCTTTGTGATATTATTAATTGGGTGGTGTTTGTATTTCTGATACGAATGTTTGATGGTATATTAATTCTCACAGTCTACATAATAGTATAGCCAGAAGGTGGGAGATTTTGGCTCACCCCATTGAGTAACAAACTCAATTATAATAGTAAGAGTCTTTGTTCTTATTTTCATTATAAACTTGAGACATTTCATCGTCTATAAGGGTAATCTATTCTGTTGGGGCTTGCAGGTTCGAGCGTTTTTACAAGGGCACATTCGGTTAAGGGCACAAAACAGGTATTGTTGGCAGAACTGGCAGTGGGAAGACCACTCTTGTAGGTGCTCAATTTCGTCTAGTGGACCCAGCTGGAGGGAAGATATAGTAATGTATGTATTGAAACTTGTAGTACTCCACTATGCAGTTGTAGTCCTTAAACTTGAAGAATAAGAACAACATGTGCTTTGTAATTGTGCTGCCACTGAATTCATAGATTGAATCTTTGTTGGGAACTTTAGTGGAGAGCATGCAAAGAAGGGGCTCCCATTGGTTTCTCCCAATGGGAGTCACCAGCAAAAAGTGGACGCTTGTATATAAGTTTTTCCAACATTAATTTTGCATCATACACTTATCCATGTAATGTTATCTTTTCAAGTAATTTTGAAATTTTGGGTGTAACTTTTTCTTTATTTTTGAATAATATTACAAGTTGCATCATACTTTTTGGGTTTTATTTACTGTGTTTGGGATTCAAGAATCTTTATATCTTGATGTGTTATTTGTTTTTTTAGTTGGTTGGTGTCAATTTTTATTCATGGTTATTTTGTTTTGGACTTTCTATCATCTACGTATGAAATTTTTCAGAATTGACTTGAAGACCAATTCCATGTATGACCAATTGCAAGTATTTTGTTTTGGACTTTAACTCAATTTTTCAGATTTGACTTAAATTTTTCTGATGTAGGACGATTTTTCATGTATGACCAATTCCAATCTTATCGTTCTCAATGCGCATCGTGTTTCCTTTGATTGGTATGGATTGCCGTGAATCCTCCCAGTGGATTTTCAAAATCATTCATCTAGCCAATTTGCAAGTTATTATTGTTTTTAATGTCATGTACATTCGTTACTCGTGACTCATTGTGTATATGCTGATCTTGTATTTTGTAAATACACAATGATGGACTGAAGTGAACCAAATATATCTCATACGAGAAACACTGACCATTAGTTACGAATTACGATCAAATAGAGCGAATAGAATGTACTAGACTAAATAGGACCAAAGTGGACCGAATAAGACCAAAGTACATATAATGGACCGAATAAGACCAAAGTAGTGCTTAAACAAAAAAAATAAGGTTACTTTCCCATATACATATATCTGCCAGGTAAACAGCTGGAAAACGATGACATTTCTAGTTAAACCATACACACGAACCTAGTTACTTGCAAGTATACATATCTTAATGAATACAACAACATGAAGTTATAGTTTTCCATTCATTTACCCATACGTTGTCCCGTGGGTGCATCAACTTCATCATCCCCCACAACATGAGCCACCACTTCATTCAACATGTTCGCACTCAAGGTTGCAATCCTTCTTGCATGGTCACGCTCCTCAATGGCAACTTCCAACTGATACCTTAACAAGGAGTTCCTAATGTCTCCACTGTTGTAGTTAGTTCCTTCGCTTGGAAAAGTGCTAGGTGGAACTGAGGTTGATATGTTTGGAGTTGCCGACGATGCGGACGCACCACCATGTTCGTCCATACCATTACAATGCAAATACTCCATGTATGCAGCTTCTGCTTCCCTTCGATCTTTATATGATTTGTGAATGGCGTTTGGAAATTTATGAACTTGTTTGCTTGCATCTACCCAACTGTTGTATATGCCTGGAACACGACCATTAAACATAACATAAGTACGTCCCATCCCGGTCTACAAACACGAACTGGTGGAACTCCTTGCGTATTTGAGCTGCTGGATGCACCTTCTTACTAGTGGAGTCAATCTACCTTTATGTGGAGGAAATGCAAACAGAAACTCGATTTCTAAGAAATCGAGTTACAGACATAAATCATTTGACGGTTGCAAGTAACTCGATTTCTGAATTACCGAGTTTCTGTGCTCGTCACGTCAATACGTCGCGTCAACAGTAACTCGATAGTATGAAAGTCGAGTTTTAAGTGAAATCGATATCCTAGATATCGAGTTATGATTCACCCGTCCCCACATATCAAAATCCATGCACGTGTCTGCCTCTTTTAGTGCTGGGTTACATTCAGACATTCAGTGTGTGAGTTTCTGAAAAAGAAAGCCTGTAAGGTGATTACTTCTTCTACTTGTACCCTCACCAAGCGTGCTAAGCTGTGGTCCCCTTCTTCTCATCAATACTCCTCTCTCCTGACAGGTATATCTTAACTTACTTACATAATTCTGTAATTACATTTGGATTGGCACTTTAGCATAAATGTGATGACTTTCTTACTATGGTTCTGACACTGTGTGTGTGTATATATATATATATATATACACCAATAGGCTGGTAGATGTATCTATATATAGACAAACCTACATACCCATATATGATCACTTGTATGTGTGTGTTTAGGGTATATATATATATACACACACACACACACATAGTGTCGTATATATATATATATATATATATATATATGGGTGTGTGTGTGTGTGTAGATACACACATATATATTGTGTGTGTGTGTGCGCGCAAATATATGTAAATATACACAAACTGGACTTTCCATATACGATGATTTATATATGTATATATATACACACACACATGTAAACATAGTTTATATATAATATATGGCCTTAGGCCACACATTAACCACCCATTTTTGAAACAATTTGTTAGGAATTTCAAAAACGGTCAATATACTGAAAATAAGTAGAACAATTTTCCCAAAAACGAATGGCAAATTGTGTTATCCTCTGTGTGTGTGTGTGTGTGTGTGTGTGATATTGACATTGTATACATATTCTTCCTCCAGGTGTATAGATCTAGTAATGGATGTATGGATAATTGGGAACATATATATAAACAAACTTTCATTGTCAGGTGAATTCCTATGATGATATATGCATTTATTCATAGGTATCAACAATGATGTAACAAGTAATAAGAGGTTTAAATTGTATGGTTCTTTCAGTTCTGAAAGGCTTAAGTGTGTGGGTTCTGAAAAAGAAAGCCTGCGAGGTGAACAGCTTCTGCTAACCATATTGCATCATACACTTATACTTTGTTGTGAAACATCTCCCCTAAAAGGCCAATGATTGTGTACAAACGAATCAAGTTTGTTAGGAATACTTAGGATATCATTATAGTGCGTTTGTAAACGATTAATTGTCACCAACATAACCCTTTATCTTCTTCATGATAACTACAATTAATTGTCCTTCTCCAGGTCTACCATGGGTCGTCATTGCTTCTACGTTTACTATGATGGGGAGCAGTATTTCCACGACTTGCATGGGTTGTCCTATAGAGGCGAGTCAGTGAAGAAGAAGTTCATTGAGTTGAAATGCGGAACACACTTGAGAAAAATGCATCGGAAGATAATGGAAGCTCTAGGGTTGGACAGGGAGTCACATAAGATATCCATCGTGTACCGTGCCCCCCAGATACTTGTGAGTACTCAGGTTGTCTACAACTCAAATCCGTTGGGTTGTGATGCTGACGTGGACATGATGTGGACAGTGATTAAGCGGACCCCCCAGTTCATAGCATCCGATTTGTATGTAACTGTTGAGGCTGTTGGGTTCCATGCTAGTGTAAGTTCATAACATGGCAGTGGGGTGGAAGCGCCACAGCCATCGCCGCTTGACATGCAGCCTTCCTTTGCCGATGTCACGCCCTTGCCTTACAGTAATCAACCATGCAGTGCAGGTGATGATGTTGTCGAACCGGAAGTGTTGGGCACCCATACACGATACGTGGGAGGGTCTAGTCACACGTATGAACATACACAAGTTCCTTTGGATGGGGGAATTGAAATTGATGCTAGCCAAGATGTGTACGGAGAGTTCATTGATACTGATGGAGCAGTGGACGACGCAGAGGTCAATGTACCACTTATCGAAAACAACGAGGAGGATTGCCCTAATACAGTTCCTATCCCAGAATGGTTCACATCAAACACATGGGACAATATTAAGGACCCATCACCTGCATTGGGTACAGGGCATCTTACAAGTTGGCATAAAGGTGACCACCTGGCCATCGGGATGCTATTCAAGAATAAAGCCTTTGTTCAGTATGTGTTGACCCTCTACTCTGTGGAGCATAATAAGCAATACAAGGTCATAAAGTCTGACACCAATAGGCTAGTAGTGCGGTGCATACATGAGGCACGTATGTGGTCAATTCGGGCCATTCGTAGCAAGAAGCACGGGTTGTGGCTGATCAGTAAATGTCCGGCTCCCCATAGTTGCTCATCCCTCCAGGTAGCGACTGATGGGCGGATGATGGATTCAAAGTTCATATCCATTGCACTTGAGAAGTATGTACGGGAGGACATAACCCGAAAGGTAAGGGACTTGTGTAGTATGTTGCATGCAAGGCACGGGCATGATGTAACTATGTACAAGGTTTGGGAAGCCAAACAGAAGGCAGTTGCGCGTATTTACGGGGATTTTGACGAGTCCTACGCGGAATTGCCACGGTTTCTAGTGGCATTGTCCGATGCAGATCCGGACACTATAACCACGTTAAAGTGTGACCCTCGTGTCCCGGGGACTTGTATATTCAACTCCGCATTTTGGGCTTTCGGTCCGTGTATTAGAGGGTTCAGGCATTGCAGGCCAGTGATAAGCATAGATGCAACGCACCTTTATGGCAAGTACAAAGGAAAGCTGTTGATAGCAATGGCAACTGATGGTAACAACGAGGTTTATCCACTCGCGTTTGCCGTTGTTGAAAGCGAGAGCACGGAGACATGGGGATGGTTCTTGGCATGCCTGCTGACCTATGTTACGGATCGGACCAATTTATGTATAATCTCCGACAGGCATCGTGGGATACAATCATGTTTCGATGACACCACTAGGGGCTACTTGCAACCGCCCTTAACCCATCACCGGTATTGCCTCCGCCATTTAGTAAGCAATGTTAACACAAACTTCAATAGTGTGCCGTTGAAGAACTTGGTATGGAAGGCAGCAACTGCAAATCAAGTTAGGAAGTTTGAAAACACCATGGATTGCATCAAGAATGTCAACCCGGATGCGTACGACTATCTTAAGGAGGTAAATCAAGAAAAGTGGACACTTGTACATGACCATGGGCACCGATATGGGGCAATGACAACCAACCTGTCAGAGTGATTCAATGGGGTACTTAAGGGTGCACGTAGCTTGCCTATAACTGCAATGGTGAAGTTCACATTTTACAAGGTGAACTCGTACTTTGACGAACGTCGAAACAAAACCCTAGAGCAGTTGGAAGAGGGGCAAGTGTGGTGCAAATATGCCTATGACAAGTTCAAGGCAAATCAAGAGAAGGCGAAGCTCCATATAGTTAGACGGATGAGCGTGCAACAACAGTTATATACAGTGGAGACCCAGTGTTCATTGTTGAACACTGGCGGGGGAGATCACACCCATAGGGTTTCCCTCATGGACATGACATGCACGTGTGGCAAATGGGAAGCAAACAAGATCCCCTGTTCACACTTGATAGCAGTTTGTGCTAAGCACAACCACGATGCCACTGAGTATATGGATCATTTCTACCGCGTGGAAGAACGATATCATAGCTACGAGCCGATATTCCAACCCCTTAAAGATAGGTTAGAATGGCCGGAGCCAGAAGAAAGGAGAACCGTGATGCCAAACCCGCGGTTGATCCGTGAGAAAGGTCGGCCGACGTCCACAAGAATCCGCAATGAGATGGATGACGAGGATAGGGAGTTGCCAACCTCATTGTGGATTGAGAATGGACCAAAGTTGAAGTGTGGGTTGTGTCGGCAAGAGGGTCATAACCGGCGTACATGTCCGACGCGAAATGTGGCATCAACAAGCCGTGGTGCTACGTAGCAGGTAACAACTACAATTCATAGTAACAAGGGGGTATCATAAGTTCTTCTTCTTTACATGTATAGGTATTACATTATGAGTTATAAGTAAGATTCATGGAGTAATTTTTAGTTTGGAACCATGATAGTAATACCATTGTATCAAATTTAGCTACACTTTGGGCAATCTTGTGATTACTTCGTCAAGTAGTTGCAGTTACCTTTAACTCCTACCTATTACCATTCCAAGTATTCTGTCAGATTTGGTGGTCTTCCAATCTTTTTGTTTGTGGTGTACATATTCCTCTATTCATGGGGTCTCTATTTCCCTAACTGTATATGTTTTGATTAAGATTGCTAATTGTGGCCAAGGTGTAACTGTAACATGCTATTAATTAATGTGGGTTGTATACTAATTTTTGTGTTTGTTACTACGCAGAAACGAGGCAGCCCTGCAGCAACGGGAGGTTTGTAGTTCCAATACTGTTGCCATGTCCTGTGTGTCGAAGGTGCCAGACTTTCTACGCACCACGGATGAAGTGGTTAGACTGACTGAAGAGAACAACAAAAATGTGTAACTCAAATGCGCAGACTCCATGATTGCCTACAACCATTGTTGGCGTATGCTGTCCAAGTTTCAAGTTAAAATTGTGAATAATGTTTAAAACGTACAATTGACAAAGTTATTTTTGTACATCAACGGATTTAAATGTATAAAGTTCTTACTTACAATTATGCTCGTATGGATGATTTTCTTATTCACGTAATGGAAATGAGGGAATGAATAACTGATGGATGTGGTTGGAAGTAGATATGAGTTGTTGTATAGGAGCGTACACTGGAAGTAGATGTGGTTGGAAGTAGATACAGCAGGCCAATGCTGTATGGGAGTGTAAACTGAATGAACGAAAGGGAACGTTTGAACATAACTCGATTTTCCATTTACCGAGTTACGTGGAAACCCTTCTGGACACTTAGATTAGTCTTCGACTGCATCTGGATCAGTCCAAATATGGAAAGCTGGGTTGAAAAGCCCATATCAAATAACTCGCTTTCTCCATAACCGAGTTATACAGAAGACCGTTCACCATTAAGAAATTGGGTTGGGCTGGGTTACACGCCGTCTAACTCGATTTCTGTCTCACCGAGTTATGTGTAGTACACTTATGGAAACTGAGATTCCTATTGGACTGCATCTGGATCAGTCCAAATACGGAGGGCTGGGTGGCTAAGCCCAGATTATATAACTTGATTTCTGTACAACCGAGTTATACAGAAGAACATGAATTGGTATATATTATAACTCGATTTTCCGATAGCCGAGTTATGTGTATTCACCCATATCAAATAACTCGCTTTCTTAGTAATCGAGTTATGTGGAAGACAGTCCCAAATTTACACTACACAGAACTCGAATTACGAATAACTGAGTTATGTGGAAGACAGTTAACGTAATAAATTGTGTGGGTTGGTGTACACTCCACGTAACTCGATTTCGTTATAGCTGAGTTATGTGTATTACCCTCGGGATACTGAGATTCCTCTTGGACTGCGTGTGGATCAGTCCAAATACGGAGGGCTGGGTGTGGAACAGTAGTTCACATAACTCGGCTTTACTATTATCGAGTAATGTTGGAGGTAACTCGATTTTTGTAATATCAAGTTACTTGCAAGCCGTACAACACTACATGGATTCCTTAAAGTTACACTACACACAACATGGATTCCTGTGATTTTTAGTACACATAACTCGATTATTAAATAATCGGGTTATGTGGAAGTCCAGCCAGATTGGTGGAGTCTATTTAACTCTCAACCTACGAAGAATCAACCGTTGAACTTCTCAGCGAAAAGCACCGGACTTTGGAGAACCACAACAATGGCTTCTCAATGGCAGAGAAACAATGAGGATGGTCCTGCTGATCCTACGATGAGGTCCCCACACTTTTTCAAGATTATTCTGCCTCAAGCTCTTCAAGAAGGAAAGATTGTAAGTATACTTAAATTCATGATCTGTTTTCTCTCTGAAACTAATATGCTAATACACGTCGTCCATTTGATCTTCGTTTTTATGATTTTTGAAAAAATTGTACATTTGTTGCATGTAGACATAAAAACTTTAAGTTTGCAATACGTATGTTACATTTGTTGTTGTGATTTATTTTTTGTGTTTGATTCCTCTGCAATTGTCAAGTTTTGTTTGTTGAGTTTAGATAGTAAGTTTTTAATAAAATATATTTCTCTTACAATTATTTTATTTGAGACTAAGTCTTTTTGTTGTTTTTTTTGTGTTTTAAATTGTTTGTCAATACTTAAGTAGTTAGTCACAAAGCATCAAATGCTTGCAGACAATTCTTCAAATATGGATTAAAACTATACTGAGGATATGTAATGGTAGAGAGTGACAATTCTTAAAATACAATATTCTCTTGGAGACACACACACACACATAATTTTCATATTTTGTTCTTAATTTCGGACTAAGTCTTTTATTGTTATTGTTGTTGTTAAGTTTCCAATTGTTTTTCAATGCTTGATCTAGACTAAACATGTTCAATGAAAACAGAGCAGAGGGTAATTTAATGGTAGGGGGGTAAAAATGTAGCTGTATAAAGGTATGTATGAATATGTAATTCGTATATGTGCCATCGGTTTGAAGCTCATGATATGATACACCTTTATGCATGTGTTTATTTAAATATTTAACTCTACAGATACCAAAATCAAAAACAGAAACTTGTAATTTCAAACAATGCTTTTAACTCATTCAACTAATAGAACTTCATTTCACCAACATCATCCTCTGCATCTCAGTTATTAGATTTTGTGTTACATTTCCTGTAATGGTTGCTGCACAAGGAGAATATATGCGAACTCAAATGCATGTGTTTATTTACAACGCTTGCATTAATGTTATGGAGATTCTTGTTTACAGCGGATTCCACCAAAGTTTATACTTCAATATGGAGTTCATTTGTCTGATACGGCCTTTCTTAGGATTCCAAATGGTACAAATTGGAAAGTGAAGGTGACAAAACATGATGAGGGGGTTTGGTTTCAAAATGGTTGGTGCGAATTTGCAAGCTGTCATGGTGTAACCGTGGGGCACTTGCTAGTTTTCAAATATATTGGAAATTCACACTTTGATGTACTCATATTTGATGCCACTGCAACAGAAATAGACTATACTTTAGATGACCAAGTCCAACCTTGTAGGATGGAAGATAATGAGAGCGATGATGACTCTGTTCAAATCTTGGGCGTCTTTACTAAGGGAGAGGGTTCAGGTATGAATCTCACACTGTTGTAAGGAATTGGTTGATTGTTATTAGCCTGTTTACTAATAATTTCATGCGCATCACTTCGTATTTTCATGTCATTTCAGGATCAGCTCATGGGGTTGGAGGAAATCGAGTAGGATGCACAGGCAGTTCGTTAGTTAAACTTGAATCTGACCAATGTCCTAAGAAAGATGGCGGTGTAGCTGAAAATCTTTTGAGAGCCAATGCTTTTAAATCGGAGAATCCCCTGTTCACTGTTACCATTCATCCATCATACATTGATGGCAAGGACCGTGCGGTAAGCTTTCAGCTTCATAGAAATTGTTGGGTTTTAGTCATGCCCTCTTTTTTACTTTGATTTTTCATAGATCAATTAGAAAGCATGTACAGATACTTGTTGCTAATGATTTGCGTAGTTGTGTTTTTAGGGGAAAAGATGTATATATATCTAACATCTTAGGTTCATCTTCGGTTCAACAATTTTTGAAATATCGCTTTCCAACTTTTTTGTACAGAGTTTACCCCGGGCCATTATCAACTACCTACCAAGAGAAGGCTTTACCAAGGACTACAGCAAAGGAAGTATACTCACAGTGAAGCTGGAGGTTGTGGACTAATTATGGCCTGTGAAGTTATACGTTTATGAACGAAGTGTGGGTTCATTGTGTGTCGTATTTGCTGGGTGGTCTGCATTTGCGAGGGAAAATACGTTGCAAGTAGGAGATGTTTGCGTATTTGAGCTGATCATGAGGGACGATGTTGTGTTGAAGGTCCACATTTTCAGATGCATCGAATAAGTGGTTATGGTGGTTGCATTAAACTTTGGATGTGTTTATTTTGCAACTACTACGTTAAATGTTAAACATTGGATGTGTTTATTTTGCAACTACTATGTTAAACGTTAAACTTTGGATGTGTTTATAATATAGTTAAACTTTGGATGTGTGTATTTTGCAACTACTATGTTAAACGTTCAACTTTGGATGTGTTTATTTTGCAACGACTATGTTCATCCGTTTTTTTCCCTTTTTGTTTTTGGAATGGACTGTGGCCAAGGTTGATGTTTTGTTATATCGACATCCCTGGCATGCTGTACTGTTTAAAAGCAAAGCTGAGTTGCTATGTAATATCATCGATACTAGGACTGCATCTGATCAATATGGAGTTATTTATACCAATATAAACTGTGACAAAAGTGTTATGTACCAGCTGCCATATCGGATCTGGTTCTTGCTGTTGAATTTGCTTAGGAGTTTATCTTTATCTTTACCAAATTGTGATGAAATTAGTTATGATACTAGCTGCCCACTTTCTAAGGTTAGGCAATTTTCTGGCCTCAATGTTGGTAAATAGGTAGTTTGAGTATCTAAAGAATAAACCACTTCATGACCAAAAGCTATAGGTCCAAATATGGTAATTCCTATTGTAAATAATTCCAGAATTATAAGGCTCACTGCATAAGCTATTGCAATTAAGTTTTAAACCCTTAGAATCACTTGCCGAATTGAATTTGATATCAACTAAAAGCATCCAACTCTATCGGGTTCCTTCAATTAAGCATAATTCCCTATTCAGTTAAGCTCTTGCAAAAGAAAGATTTAAATGTTGGGCCTTACAAACCACAATTCTAAAAATTGGTAACAAAGAGCTCTCATCGGCTATGCTTATGCCACATGTGATTCGATAAAGTAAAAAAAAAAAACAATAGCCAAATATTGCATGTTGGGTTTTCTTGTTAGTTGGGTTTCTAAGTAGACTTTTGCACCAATTTGGTACATAACATGACCTATTTTGAATGATCCTCATGTCAAAAGCCCAAGTTTACCAAGTTGGAATTATAAATAGATGATTTTTACAAAATTTGTTACTTCATCAATTTGAGAGTAAGAAAGGGGGACAACCCTACTCACCTTTGAATAAGTAGGATTGTGTTTGAATACCGATTTGGTTTACTCGCATTTTACTGAAAATTAGGAGTAAATGGTTTAAAGATGTTCTACATAAATTGCTCATATGTATAAATGTTCCAATCTAGTAACACAACTTTGTTAAAAATTGTTGAAGTGACATATTATGATTGGTGTATAACAAAAATAGAATCAAGATTGATGTTATAATTATGTTGATCTAATCACAATTTGTAATTTTAGCCAACAAGCTTGTAAAAAAGTAAAAAAGAAAAAGTTAAGTCCCTAACATTGTTCAAGAATTTATATTTACCCTTCTTGGGGTTTGGTCATAAAAATGTTTATTTTTCATTGAGTTGAATAAGTTAACAAATTAATTGACGCGAGACATTTTGGACAGTTCACCTCAAACTCTCCATCAAAATGGTTTAGATAAGGAACGCATCAAAGAAGTAAAGAACAGGCCTCAGAGTAAATGGAAGAGAAACTATCCTCTCTCGAGTTCCATCAATTAAGCATAATTTCCTATTCAGTTAAGGTCTAGCAAAAGGAAGATTTAAATGTTGGGCTATTTTCAATTAACCATAAGAAATATTTACACCCTTAGCATTTAATTAAGCTCTTGCAAACAACTCTCTCAATGGCTGCATAAGAGGTAATTTTTTGTATTTTACATGATAATTTTAAAATAAACTCCATGTCAAATTATCTATTTTGCACTATATTTCATTAAAATATAAGTTGTAAAAGTTTGACCAAATTTGCTGAAATGAGTTACAGACACTACCAGAAAATAGCCCAACATTGAGGCCAGAAACCCCCTGATGTATATATATATATATATTTAGATTTTCTGTTCTCAACTTATGTTATTCAACATTCCAGACACTTGGATTCCTCTTGGACTGCATCTGGGGCGGTCACAATATCTGGGCTGGGTGGGGAAGCCCAGTTAACAAAACTCGAGTTATCTAGAATTGAGTAACAGTGAACATAACTCGATTTCTTATATATCGAGATATGTGGTACACATAAATAGCCTTCTTGTGATTTACAATGAACAGAACTCAGTTTCATAAAATCGGGTTCTGTGTAGACCCTCCTGTACAGTTGGATTCCTCTTGGACTGCATTTGGACCAGTCCAAAATATCTGGGCTTGATGGGGAAGTCCAGTGAACATAACTCAATATCTTAATAATCGAGTTATATATAACTGGATTCCTGAAATTTACACATCACGTACCTCGAGTATCTAGTAATCGAGTTATATTTAAGTAACTCGATTTACGTATCATCGAGTAATTCTCGGGATTTATCCCCACCAATATAAACCCTATAGTTCTGCAAAACCTGCAGCTGTGTGAAATTACATCTTCGATTGTTGTCGCTGCATCCGACCGGAATCGACAATTTCCTGCGGAAGATCTTCGAATATTTTACATAGTAAGAGTCTTTTAACATTTTGTTGTCTTTAAAGTGACACATTGTGGTGCGTTATTGTCAAAATTTTTATTCATGCTTCAAAGTTCATTGTCTATGTAGATTGTGATGAAGATGGGTGTTTGGGTAGTCAAATGCATTTTTGTTAGTAGGTTGTCTTCGACTAGTATCCTTCTACAAAATGAACTTGCCAGTGGCGCCATATGTGTGTGGTAGTCCTTATGCTGTTTGTATGCCTGAACTGTACATTGTGCAATTTAAAGTTTTTTGTACAAGTTGGTGAAACTTACTACATGTAGCTAGGAATTTTGAAAATGTGTCAATCTTACATCCACTTGTATGTTTCCTGTATTATAATGTCGAACATGCTGTTAGAATGCTTGCGATCGGTGCATGACATTATTGATCATTTTGACAAAAGTCAATATGTTAACAAATTGCATGTTGGCTATTTAAGTTCAACTAAAGTTCATATAGTCTAGGTCTCTATCTTCAAATTACAGGTCCGAGTTTTGAAAATGTGTCAATCTTACATCCACTTGTATGTTTCCTGTATTATAATGTCGAACATGCTGTTAGAATGCTTGCGATCGGTGCATGACATTATTGATCATTTTGACAAAAGTCAATATGTTAACAAATTGCATGTTGGCTATTTGAGTTCAACTAAAGTTCATATAGTCTAGGTCTCTATCTTCAAATTACAGGTCCACTCGGACCAAAATGCATTACATTTATTTAACCAACTAAACAACCCGTGAATAAGAATATTGTTTTTTCATTGTGTTGTTGTAAACTGCTGTAGACAGTATATTGTATGGATGATTTTATACACATGGTAGTGCGTTAAATTTGGCAATTTTTTTTCTCTGCTTCAAACTTCATTGTGTATCTCATCGTAATGCGGTATTTGGTTATGTTTTTGTGTGAGCTAATCGTGTTTCCACTAATGACCATTAGTTAGTTATGGCTCCGAAGAGGGCTAAGAGGGGAAAATGCAAAGCTGCATCTGAACCTGAAGTGGTGTTTGATCAATCAAGGTTCCTCACGCCCAAGAATGAGCAAACCTTTGAAACCTTGAATAAGCGTAGGCGTATTTGGGGAGAAAGGCAAATCAATCTACATGAACTGCATCCTTCCATCTGTGAGAATATACAGTCTAGGCATTGGCTATCCCTGTGTACAAACATACAACCCCCTCTAGCTGACTTGATTAGAGAATTCTATTTGAATCTATCGGTGCACGAGGATCTCGTGGGTCACAAGGTGTCATCGTCCATTCGTGGTGTACCGTTTACAATAACTAGGGAGCGCGTATCTAAAGCTCTTGATGTACCTATAATTTGTAGACCTACTTATCCATACACTATGTCTCCTCATGTTGATGATGTTATGGATGTCCTTTGTGGACGATCAATCACTCGGGGTTCTGACCGAAGTATTAGCTCAAGTGAGTTGACTGAGCTTAATTATATCTTCTTTAGGATAGCTTGTCACAACATTTTCCCTATCTCTCATATCCATACAATCCCTATACATAGGTGTTTCTTTCTTTACGCCCTCGTCACCAATACTTCCATTTGTTTTCCTTCCCTTTTCATCGAAACCATTGTGGAGGTGCGTAGGAGCAAGTATAAGAGGCATGGTTTGTTTTTTCCAGTTCTCATCCATAGGGTCCTCAAATATTTAGGATTAACGAATTTTCCTTCCCAAGAGTTGGTTCACATCCAAGCCCCTATAGGAACCAAATTTCTGAAACAGCGAAGTTCCCAAAAGAAGGTTGTCGACCCCAGTGTTGGTCCATCCAAGACACCACAAGTACGGTCTACTACTGGAGATGTTCCAGATGAGGACATGCATGGGGATCTCGCAGCTGCTGTTGCCGAGGATGGTGATGATGAGGTAGATGTTGACACTGCTGATGCAGCGCATACATGCCCTCTTCCTCCCTCTCTTCATGCTATGATGGAGACCATTATGACAACTCAAGCAACCTATGGGCAGATTCTACATGGTCTTATTGCCGAGGTTGCAGCTCTCCGAGCGGACGTAGCTGACTATAGATGTCTGGTTCCACCGTCTCCACCGTCTGACTCTTCATGATTGCCATTGCCCATTGTACTGAAGGCGGGGACGAATTTGTTGTAGTTTTTGTAGCAAATTCATTTGATTGTATGACAATTATATGAACTGGCTTTAAGGCAGTTGTGTATTTTGTTATTTGAGTGGCAATTTGACAAACATGGTATCCGTGGAAAGTAGTTTGATATATTAATATGATGGCTAGTTTCATGCCCATCGTTACTATTATTAGTATTATTGCAGTGGTTCTATATAACATCAAGTAGATCCAAGTCAGTGTGTAAAAAATATTTATTTCATAATTCTGTACGGCACTCACATGTTATTAGATTATAGTAATTATTAATACAAATTGAAGGTTTGTGAAAGCACAATTGGTTTGCAGGGTTTGTTGTTGACGATGACCCACCTAGGAGATTTTCCTCCGAGTGGAGGGGCTCAAGCTATATATGCACTTAGGGCAACTGTTTGTATTGGAGGTTTTGCTTTTCAGTCATGTATTTTTCACTAATTGGATATTTTTGTCGCTCTTAAATTAGCAATTATATTATTTTGAATTTGGTCCCCACCTGGACTGTACGTCATGCATCATATTTTCATTACAAATTTTATTGATGAAACCTTGCAGTGCAGACTCGTCAAATAAACACCCTGATGTTTAATGTTTTGTGAAGGATGAAGCATAATTAAACAGATATAACAGTGAGCTCAAGCCACCAACATCAAAGGTATAACAGATGTGCTATTCAGTTCCAGTTGGGCTTCACTTCAAACGGGCAACTCTTTGACCACGATGTTTGATCGAACAGTTGAGTAAGTCGGTATTCCAAATCTACGGGGTCAGATTAATTGGCTATGATTACAAGAGAAAGTTTAGTGTTTCAGGCTGTGGGGCTGCGTAATTTGTAAGAGTGATGGTTTTGAGAGCAAAGTGATGCTTTTTAACCTTTAAAGGTTTAATGACCGAAGGTAATGAACACCGTGATGTTTACACACCATGATGTTTAAAATGGCTTGAAAATGGCCAAAGATAATAACACACTATGATCTTCAGAATTTGTTTTGTGAAGGATTTAAACAATTAATAAATTAATATAGCGAAAATGTAGCGTGAAAGACAAAACATGGATACCTGTACCGAAGTTTCAAGATGACAAAGTTCGAACTCTGAACGCACGTCACCAGCCCGCTGCTGTAGCACCAACTGTAGTCATATCAAACTCCTTCAATCGTAGCACATGTGCCAACAGACGCAGCTATTGGCGCCAAGTCATGTTCGCAGTTGTGCACTAGAAGTATCAACAGCTCGACATTGTTTCACACCCACACTCACGTGAATACACAATTCTGAATTTGGATGCATAGATGTCACATTTACATCTAATGTTGCAACTACTGCCCACCTTTGATGCGACATTGGGAACATGTAAAATCCTGTTTAGATTGCAGTGGTTTTCCAGCATGTACTGACATGACAAGCCCTAGCAACTGAAATTTTAATTAAATAGTAGACCGTGAAATGAGGTTATAAATGCTGATATAATGTTAACTTTCTACCCCGCTAACTTCGTAGATTGATTAAGCTATGAGTCGCAATGCCTCAACATCAAAGCGTACAATGCGAAACAAGTTTGGTTCTACTTCAATAAATGCATCATCACAAGTTCCAACAGATCAACAACTACATACATACACAGACCACTATGGAGGGATATGGGTTGGGAAGAAGAGAGATTTCGTTAATATGCCAATATACACGTATGAGAGTCTTGGAAGTGTCGGGCACATCATGGTCGGGAAACCTACAAAACTAAGTACAGATACCATCACCATAGAGTTCACTGTTGCAGAACAAGCGGAACCACCATGGTCAACCCTATACGAGAAGAGGTGTGAGTTAGAGGTGTATTGTCGATGGCACGGGTTACGAGTTCCTATGGCACGCTCAGCCGAGTTACCTAGAGATGAACCTACCAACATACTTGCTCGTCTTGAACAAGAGAACAATCAAATGCAAAGACGACTAGACCGTTTTCATGCAATCCAAAAAGCTAGGAAACATCTAAAGGGGAAGGCGCAACAGCGAGCCATCAAGTCTATTAATGAAATTACTACATTAGATGATGAAACAGATATTTCAGACTTCTCAGATTCAAGCAATGATGATTTCCAAAAATTTCTACCTACGAACATTAGACGTTGTTGTTAATGTCTACACATTATGTGCAATACATAATGTTGTTGTTAATGTCTGACAAATGATGATTATGTATGTTCAACTTTTGCAACTCTAAAGATTAAATGTTCATTAGTTTTGGCTAAGTTTATGTGAAATCAGTTTCTCATTTCTTCCCTGTTGTTCTTTGTTGCTACATTCAAGTGATGTGCTTTGGTTGGACAATGTCCTTTGCTTTGTAATGTAGGAAAAACCATAGGAAGTGAAATGCCTCCAAATTATATTTATTGCACATTACTTTTAGGAAAATTTAATAGATTCAATACATACAGACTCATCCAAAGCACATAGACCAACCGCACATATGATTCAATAATACGAATAATTCATTTATATGAGTTGTTTGAGTCGCGGTATCATATACAAGTATCCGTGTATCTTAGTTCTTATAGTGTCCTACTTTGTATAGATATATTACAGAAAGACTCGTCCAAACCAAACTAACCACTCAGTTACTGAAAATCCATATGGCTCACACGACACACTGTTTCATAGTATTTGGTTTGCTTAGAAATAGGGTAAAGGCCTAAAAGCCTGATCAGCCTCTAAAATGTTTCATTCAAGTTATTGGTTTGTTGTAGCGTTGCTCCAAAGCTCCCTGAAATGTTTGTAAGGGAATATGGGGATAAAACCCTCCAGTGTTGCTACACTCGGTGCACGTAATAGCAAGTGAGATTGGAGAAGGCCAACACAGCTCTACACTATTCAGCTAAGTCATGTTCGCAGTTCTGCATGTGCTGTTCAACAACTCGGCACTATTAAACCCTGTTCAGTCATATCATCCATGCTCACGTGAATAAACAGATATGCAACATTTTGCAATGAACTATTTTCAAGGATGCAGAGGATCCCTCAACAGTGTAAGCAAAATTTTGGGGGTGAGCTGTCCACCATTGCTACACTTGATTGATGCAGTGTTGCGTGTGATGCTCAATAGCTCGACACTATTGAACCCTGACCACAAGTACCCATTCCCACTCACGTGAATACACAGATGTGCAACCCTTTGCAATGCACCATTTTCGAGGAGGCAGAGCATCCCTTAATTGGTTATGCATCAATTTTGGGGGTGAGCTGTCCACCGTTGCTACACTGATGTTCGTAGTGCTGCATGTGGTGCTCAACAGCTTCGCATTGTTGAACCCTGTCCAGTCATATCACCTACACACACGCCAATGCACAGATATGCCTTCTTTTGCAATGCACTGTTTTCAAGGATGCAGAGCATAGCTGAAAAGTTTATGATACATTTAACACAGCTCAGCACTGTCTCGTCAAGTCATGTCAAATGACGCACAGGAATGCTAAATAGTCTTCATCAAGACATGCCAAACTGGTTAGAGAACAGTCTTAAAACCACGTCCATCAGATATAAACCATACTAGTGATCAATGTCCCTAATTAAATATAAGCATAAACATCACTAGTTTAAAATTTAAACATGTTATCCTAGTCCAAACTCTGGTGGTCAACCACGTGAAATATTGAGACACTAAGCACAACATGCTTCCTCTCGATCGCCTCGAAGACACAGACATCTCCTGCTTCTAAATTATTGTGCTTTCGAAAATGCAACCCATCCCTTCCCGAATCTCATTACTGAATATGTTTTGATAGAAGGTAATAGTAGAAGACATTGAAGTGTGACATCATGATCACATTATGTATAAAGGCTCACCATACTATGCGGACGCGAGATACCCATGATGAGTTTGTATCATCTTCATTTAAGTTTATTATTTCTACTTGATGATCTTCCGATTTACAATTCTGAGTAGGTGGATATTGAATCTCAGTGGCAGTCTTATCAAATATAAGAACATGGAAGTTGGAATTTCCTTCATATCTGGAGACTAAAATATATAACCATATCAGATAGAATGGTATTCAACAAAATCCTACCAACCATTACAAAACCAAATGTTGTTATCAGCTTTCTTCAACCCCACTTGCCAAAAGTGTGGATAGGGAGCAATGAGTGTAGCTATAGTGGAAAGCTCAGCACTGTTGAACCCTATCCAAAAGTACCCATCCACACTCACGTGAATACACAGAGTATCACTGGAAAGTTCATGCTCAGGTGCTTCGCACTGTTGAACCCTATCCAATCATATCACCTACACGCACGTTTATACACCTTTTGCAATGCACGCTCAACACTTTTGCAATGCACCGTTTTCAAGGATGCAGAGCATCCCTGAAAAGTTTATGATACATTTATCACAGCTCAGCAATATCTCGTCAAGTCATGTCAGATGAAGCACATCAGTGTTTAGTAGTATTGACATGAATAAATACGCAACCTCTTTTGCAGTACACATCACCAGCTTGCTACTGTAGCACAAGCTATAGCCATATCAAACAGCTACCTCAGCGAATCACATGCACCAACAGACGCCACTGTACAACCAAGTCATGTTTGTAGTTTTGCATGTGCTCATCAACACCTTGCCACTGAACAATACACTGTCGAGTCATATCATCTTTATTCACGTGAATACTTACTCTTACATGTAGTCACATCCACGTGAATACTTGCCCTTGCAAAACCCCTATATAAAGTCTCATTTACATCTACCCTTGCAAAACATCTACACATACCGATCTAAAGTCACATTTTCGAATGTTGATGCGCAATTGGATGCTACCTCATTTTCTAGATAACTATAGAAGGGAAAGAGATTCCGACGAGAGGGAATACTATGCAGGATTGCGACGGGAGTGGGACTTTCGCATGAATGAGTCCAACGCTCTATACAATGATCTCCTGCGACTTGGAGCGCCTCTTATCGACTGTAGCTCACTCGCATTGCCACGACGAAACATGCACCAATATGAGCGTGTAGTTACTAAAATAAAAAAAGAAAACAATCTTATGATACTTCGTAGGTCCAGGTATCACATGCTACAACTAGCGGAGGAGCTGGCCGCCGCAATGAACAGGCAACTCACTCCGGCAGAACGTAACAATGTCCTCAACTATGAGGACTATTTGTCAGAATGAATGTCTATGTGGTGTGTGTGTTATGTCTAGTGTTAAGTTAATAATGTTAGTGTAAGTTATTTTAAGTTTTCTGTGTTATGTCGTACGTGCTTATTGAAAATCATCATGTGTGCGAATATTTAACTTATATGCGTTATGTGAAAATAATCTAGATTACGAATAACGTGCATGCTCCTCACAATCAATAATAAGGTTTACATAGTACAAATGCAACAACGGTGACACACATACATAGTTAAGCAAAATAGTTCTCCAACAAAATCTAATAACACCACGACACGATTACTCTTCATCTGACATCTCCACGTCTGACTGATAAATGGGATCGACAAGAAGTGATTGCATGAACTGTGCATGCTCGTACCACCCTTCCTACACTGACTCTCGAATCTCGACTTGGGTTCGATATCGATTAAGACGTATCTTCATTCGATTATTTTCTTCTCTTATGCGGTTCAATGCTTTACGAAGTCCGTCGATCGTGTCTCTAGGCATCTGCGATGCGAGTTGTAGAGGCACTGGCAACTTAAAACCAACCAGCTCATCATAAAACATTTGCTGTTCACGAAATAACCAAGCCCACTCCTGTCTCATGGTATTGTGAACATCAGCACTATTTCGCAAATTCGGATTGATTGGATAGCTGAACTCATCTTCTAATACCCAACAACGACCCATAGCAGTGAACACATCATGAGGCCTATAGATTTCTGGGTTGCCAGAACCAGACATTGACACTTAATACAATAACACCAAATGATCAAGTTAGTTAACAGTGTGCATCAACTATTGGTAAATAATGTACTGCTGCATAAAATGGTACACGACAAAGACATTCATAAATTTGTGTACTATTACATGCTAAAAATTAAATACTAACACTAACACTAACATTTGACCATGCGCAAACAAATTGTTGTTAATGTCTACCCATTATGTTCAATACATAATGTTGTTATAAATGTTTGACCAATGTGATTATGTGCAATACAAAATGTTGCTATAGTAAAGATTTCATTCTCTTGTGGCCAACGTTTACTACAACAAACAACCAAATGGGAGAAGGTGTTGATCTAAGTTTTCTACCTGCTGTGAGTTTTCTACAACAACCAACCAAAGATTTCAGTACAATATCAAATAAAAATATCATTGCCCTAAAATTCTGCTGTGAGTTTTCTACCTGAGATGATACAAACTTTAGTTGAGTCCGAAAGCTGTTGATTTGAGCAGAGTGGAGATTCAGCAGAAATCCAGACACAAAATGGGAGAAGGCGTGGAGAAATTATACGCGAGTAACTCGATTTTTTGAAGTACGATTATACTTTATAACTCGATATTACAATAAGCGAGTTTCGTTAAAACCATATATCCGTACGCCTGACACAAAAAAGTCTGAAAACAGGTTTAATAAGAGCGTATCTCGATATCTCAATAATCGGTTATATTACTCGATTAGTAAATTACCGAGTTATTAAGGGATTTGAAAAACAAAATGCCACGCTGGGCGTACGCTCGTACGTCCAGCATGGCACAAACCTTATGATAACTCGAGTATTATATAATCGAGTAATTCATATAACTCGACTTTAGTATTATCGAGTTACAAAACAAGGGCACTTCCCTATTTAGTTTGGGAAGAAGGGCAAACGCATGATTATTTTTCCGGAAAAGGGCAGAAGCCCATTTTGTCCTTTGGGAAAGTGTAAAATTTAAGTGCAGTACCTTAAGTGTAATACATTAGGTTATTCAATTAAATTCAAACACTCGTTTAACGCAAGTAATAAAACAAACAATGTTATTATTCTTAAGGAAATTAAATTCAATAGAAATTTATTCTGAAAGAAAAAATTAGGAAATTTAATGTATTACACCTCAGTTTACTGCTAACAGTATTCCACAAGGCATCTTGACCCTTAAGTCATCTCCTTTTTATTTTTATTTTTTATTTATAGAAACCTTTAAGTCATCTTGTTTTATTTATTTATTTATTTTTAAATTTGTGGAAACTCTTAAGTCATCTAATTGACACATATAGAAGATGTAACTTCAAGAAGATGAGAGATATCGTTCTAGCCACCCAAAACCACAGGAATTGAACTTTAGAGTCTAAATCAGCCCATGTATAGATTATAGAAAGGATCCACATTGAGCAACCCCTCCTTGCTTCATTGAGTTCCATCAGTGGAGGCATCCACTAGAACTAAAAAACTAGACTTCAGATATAGTTGGACTATTACTATCGGGGCATTTAAGATGAAGCCCAAATGGACAAGCACACCATTACCCATTATTACCCTTCAAAGGTGCCAATCATGTCCCCTCGTTTCCACTCGTCTCGCAAAACGTTGTGGTTGGCCCTATCACTATATGGTCTGTGTCCTTCTACCTATGAAGAGTTTAGATATGTTAATGGATCAATTTGCTCCATTTTTATGATGAAACAATGGCCCCTTGCCTGTGGAGGACCCACCCACACTCAGTGTATCATAGAACTAGCCCATAGGTCGATCCAAATGCATGTGTTTGTTCGTTGTTCATTCTTTCTTTTTTGGTAAATAAACAAATAAAAACGAAAACATAAAATAAATTGACACAGAGACCATAAGGCCTAATGTGCCCAATGAAAGTGAATGGCACAATGATGATTAAAACCTTGAGCTTAAGCTACAAATGGATCGTGTGCTTTGTATGGTATCCATAATGAACCATATGAGCATTTGATGTGAGCCTTATAAATTTTAATAGCCGATTATAAAGAGTCATAAAGAGATGAGTGATGAGGTGAGCGACTTCTGTAATTGGATTTTAACCCTACAAAATAAAACAAACCAAGAAAGAAAAGACAACTTAGACTGTGTCCAAACGAGGGAAGGGAATCATGAAGTGAGATGTGAGACTTTGTAAATGTGCTTACCTTAAAAGATGAAGAAAATTGATTAAGGGTACGTTCGGTACACTGAATGAAGATTAAAATAAAAATAAAAATCTTTATTACTAGAAGTAAAATGTATTATACTGGAATAACTAAACATATTTATAAGCTTGGTAGTGAGTTGTAATATATAAATATAAATATATATATATATATATATAGACAAAGCGTATGAGTAATGTCAAGCAACAAAATTTCTTGGCCAAATGACTAGTAAGTTAATTCACATCTTTTGATGTTTTTAATGTAGACATTCAGAATTTAAATTTTGAATTTTATTTCAAATGTCCATAAAAAAATCATAATTTGTATATTGTTAATTTTAGAATCAAGAGTTGACATATCTACTATAGTGTTCCCGCCCTCAACTTTTTAACTTGCTATGATAAATTAATACTTTTTTAATGAGCGGATTTTGGCCCTAAGGAGAGCCGAAGTAAGAAATTTGGACAAATAATCTTTGTCATATCAGGCATAATTTTCAAATTGATGATGCTTTCTTTTAAAGATGGTTAGATATACTATCCCGGCAACTCTAATCCAAAACCGTTCCAAACCCTAAGCACTTAGTGTCAGGGGAGGTACCAACCCTCCTAAACTTGTGGTGGTGATGATGCTATCCCTTGGACTTTCAACTAATGGTTTATTATTTCTTAAAATTTACTTTTTGTTCCATGTTAGTTATTGTAAAACTCACAACTCAACCTCTTAAAAAGCTTCCAAACTTAAGGTCTTGGCCAATTGATGATGTTGTTAAGGAGGCAATCACTCAAAATTTGAATTTTGATATTGTTAAGGAGACGATCACTCATATATAT